>BLSH010389809.1:139255-152839 GCA_018402905.1 Glandirana rugosa
CTGTCTAATAGTAAGATTTTAGTAGAGTATGACGTCATTCCTGTCCATAGACAACCACGCCACTCCCTCCCTGTCTAATAGTAAGATTTATCACAACTCGCTTGGGCCTGACATTGCAAGCCCAGGCATGGCTTGAAAACCCACAGGCACCGTGCCTGGGCCTGGGCCTGTAAAGTTTTTAGCAAGCCCAAGCCAGGCCCCAAGACGATAAAATGAGGTGCACAACTCTTCGACGTCCCGTCGGTTAGTTGTTCGCAAAGTGACCAAACGGGAATCTTCGGTAGTGTCGGTACGGATGATTACCGTACCGACACTAACCGGCCACGTAGTAACCCGAACGATTTTTGAAATGTCCGGGTCCGGGTCCGTGCCACGGACACCCAAAAGTTCGGTACGGACCCGAACGTTACAGTCCGGGTTCGCTCAACACTATTTAGAATGATAATCTGTCCCTCCCTCACCGCACCAACAGATACCTGTCCTTACTGCAGTATGAGATGATTTTAGAATGATAATCTGTCCCTCACAGCACCAACAGGAACCTCTCACTACACCAGTATGAGATGATTTTAGAACGATAATCTGTCCCTCACAGCACCGACAGGAACCTCTCCCTACTCCACTATGAGATGATTTTAGAACGATAATATGTCCCTCAAAGCACCAAAAGGAACCTCTCCCTACCCCAGTATGAGATGATTTTAGTACGATAATCGGTCCCTCACAGCACCGACAGGAACCTCTCCCTACACCAGTATGAGATGATTTTAGAACGATAATCTCTCCCTCACAGCACCGACAGGAACCTCTCCCTACACCAGTATGAGATGATTTTAGAATGATAATCTGTCCCTCACAGCACCAACAGAAACCTCTCCCTACACCAGTAACAGATGATTTTAGAATTATAATCTGTCCCTCACAGCACCGACAGGAACCTCTCCCTACACCAGTATGCGATGATTTTAGAATGATAATCTGTCCCTCACTGCACTGACAGGAACCTGTCCCTACTGCAGTATGAGATGATTTTAGAACGATGATATGTCCCTCACAGCACCGACAGGAACCTCTCCCTACAGCAGTATGAGATGATTTTAGAATGATAATCTGTCCTTCACAGCACCAACTGGAACCTCTCCCTACATCATTGGAGATGATTTTAGAATTATAATCTGTCCCTCACAGCACCGACAGGAACCTCTCCCTACACCAGTATGCGATTATTTTAGAATTATAATCTGTCCCTCACTGCACTGACAGGAACCTGTCCCTACTGCAGTATGAGATGATTTTAGAACGATGATATGTCCCTCACAGCACCGACAGGAACCTCTCCCTACACCAGTATGAGATGATTTTAGAACGATAATCTGTCCCTCACAGCACCAACAGGAATTTGTCCCTACTGCAGTTTGAGGTGATTTTAGAACGATAATCTGTCCCTCACAGCACTGACAGGAACCTGTCCCTACTGCAGTATGAGATGATTTTAGAACAATAATCTGTCCCACACAGCACTGACAGGAACCTCTCCCTACTCCAGTATGAGATGATTTTAGAACGATAATCTGTCCCTCACAGCACTGACAGGAACCTCTCCCTACACCAGTATGAGATGATTTTAGAACGCTAATCTGTCCCTCACAGCACCGACAGGAACCTCTCCCTACTCCAGTATGAGATGATTTTAGAATGATAATCTGTCCCTCGCAGCACTGACAGGAACCTCTCCCTACTCCAGTATGAGATGATTTTAGAATGATAATCTGTCCCTCACAACACCGACAGGAACCTCTCCCTACATCAGTATGAGATGATTTTAGAACGATAATCTGTCCCTCACAGCACCGACAGATACCTGTCCCCACTGCAGTATGAGATGATTTTACAACTATAATCTGTCCCTCACAGCACCGACAGGAACCTCTCCTTACACCAGTATGAAATGATTTTAGAATGATAATCTGTCCCTCACAGCACCGACAGGAACCTGTCCCTACTGCAGTATAAGATGATTTTAGAATGATAATCTGCCCCTCACAGCACCGACAGGAACCTGTCCCTACTGCAGTATGAGTTGATTTTAGAACGATAATCTGTCCCTCACAGCACCAACACGAACCTCTCCCTACACCAGTATGAGATGGTTTTAGAACGCTAATTTGTCCCTCACAGCACCGACAGGAACCTCTCCCTACTGCAGTATGAGATGATTTTAGAACAATAATCTGTCCCTCACAGCACCGACTGAACCTCTCCCTACCACAGTATGAGATGATTTTAGAATGATAATCTGTCCCTCACAGCACCGACAGGAACCTCTCCCTACTCCAGTATGAGATGATTTTAGAACGCTAATCTGTCCTTCACAGCACCGACAGGAACCTGTCCCTACTGCAGTATGAGATGATTTTAGAACACTAATCTGTCCCTCACAGCACCGCCAGTAACCTGTCCCTACCCCAGTATGAGATGATTTTAGAACGATAATCTGTCCCTCACAGCACTGACAGGAACCTCTCCCTACTGTAGTATGAGATGATATTAGAACGCTAATCTTTCCCTCACAGCACCAGGAACCTGTCCCTAATGCAGTACCAGATGATATTAGAACGCTAATCTTTCCCTCACAGCGCCAGGAGCCTGTACCTAATGCAGTACCAGATGATATTAGAACGCTAATCTTTCCCTCACAGCACCAGGAAACTGTCCCTAATGCAGTATCAGATGATATTAGAAAGCTGATCTTTTCCTCACAGCGCCAGGAACCTGTACCTAATGCAGTATGAGATGATATTAGAACACTAATCGTTTCCTCACAGCACCAGGAAACTGTCCCTAATGCAATATCAGATGATATTAGAAAGTTAATCTTTCCCTCACAGCACCGCCAGGAACCTGTCTCTAATGCAGGATGAGATGATATTAGAATGCTAATCTTTCCCTCACAGCACCAGGAACCTGTACCTACTCCAGTATCAGATGGTTTTAGAACGCTAATGTTTCCCTCACAGCACTGCCAGGAACCTGTCTCTAATGCAGGATGAGATGATATTAGAACGCTAATCTCTCCCTCACAGCGGCGGCAGCATCCTCTCCCTACTCCAGTACAAGACGATGTGACACGCGGCACTATGTGACTCCAGCTCATATAGAGGCTGGGTCACATGGTGCACTAGCCAATCACAGCCATGCCATTAGTAGGCATGGCTGTGAAGGCTTCTAAGGGCAAACAAGTGAAACGCTTGTTGATTGGCTGCCCTGCAGCTATTCAACAGGTGCCAAAAATAGTCTGGGTCACATGATGCACTGGCCAATCACAGCCATGCTATTAGTAGGTATGGCTGTGATGGCTTCTAAGGACAAACGAGTGAAACGCTTGTTGATTGGCTGCCCTGCAGCTATTCAACAGGCGCCAAAAAATGCCCAAATGCCGATCACAGACTTTTTTTGAATTGTCTGGGATCAGGTTCAGGGCACGGACACCCCAAAGTCCGGTACGGACCCAAACGTTACAGTTCACTCAACTCTAGATACTCTTTCTCAATTGTGGCATAGTTTTCTTTGTGGGGTTTCAGTTTCCTGCTAAGATAAATGACTGGGTGCTCTTCTCCCTTCCAGACCTGGGACAACACTGCTCCTAAGCCTATGTCTAACGCATCAGTCTGTACCACAAAGTCCTTAGCAAAGTCAGGTGAGTACAGCACTAATTAGCTACATAGGGCTTTTCTTAACCACATCAATACTGGGCATGAAAACCCCCTTCCTGTCCAGGCCATTTTTCAGCTTTCAGCGCTATCACACTTTGAATGACAATTACTCAGTCATGCAACATTGTACCCATATGAAATTTGCGTCCTTTTTTTCACACAAATAGAGCTTTTTTTTGGTGGTATTTAATCACTAATGGGTTTTTATATTTTGTGCTATAAATAAAAAATGACTGAAAATTTTGTGAAAAAATGCTTTTTTCTTTGTTTCTGTCAAAAAATGTAGCAAATTAGTGATTTTTCTTCATGAATGTTGGCCAAAATTTATACTACTACATATATTATTTGGTCCTTGTGAAAGTTATAGAGTCTACAAACTATGGTGCCAATCATTGAAAATTCATCACACCTGATCAAACCTGATGTACTGAAGGCCTATCTAAATTCTTGAGACTCTAACAAGCCAGGAAAGTACAAATACCCCCCAAATAACCCCTTTTTGGAAAGTAGACATTCCAAGGTATTTAGTAAGAGGCATGGTGAATTTTTTGAAGGTGTAATTTTTTCCCACAATTCCTTGCAAAATGAAGATTTTGTTTTTTTCTTTTTTTTTTTTTACAAAATTGTCATTGTAACAGGTTATTTCGCACACACAGCATATGCATACCACAAATTAAACCCCAAAACACATTCTACTCCTCCTCCTGAGTATGGCAATACCACATGTCTGAGACTTTTCCACAGCCTGGCCACATACAGAGGCTCAACATGCAGGGAGCGCCGTCAGGTATTCTAGGGACATAAATTACACATCTAATGTCATGAAGACCTATCCATTTTGAAGGCCCTGGAGCACCAGGACAATGGAATTGCCCACAAAATGACCCCATTCTGGAAAGCAAACACCCCAACGAATAATCGATGAGGCATAATGAGTCTTTTGAACAGTTCATTTTTTTCGAGTAGTTTTTGGAAAACGTGGGGAAAAAAATGAAAACGCATTTTATTTACACAAAGTTGTCCATTTATATGGTATTTCCAACACATAGCATGTACATAGCAAAGATTACACCCCAAAATAGATTCTACTACTCCCCCCGAGTATGGCGATACCACATGTGTAAGACTTTTACACAGTCTGTCCACATACAGAGGCCCAACATTGAACTAGCACCTTCAGGCGTTCTACAAGCACAAATTAAACATCTCATTTTCCAACACCCTATTACAATTTTGAAGGTCCTGGAGCACCAAGACAATGGAATTGCCCACAAAATGACCCCATTTTGGAAAGAAAACAGCCCAACCTATAATCTATGAGGCATAATGAGTCTTTTGAACATGTCATTTTTTTCCAGTCGTTTTTGGAAAATGTGGGGAAAAAAATGAAAACACAAAGTTGTCAATTTATATGATATTTTCAACACATAGCATGTACATAGCAAAAATGACACCCAAAAATATATTCTACTACTCCCCCCGAGTATGGCGATACCACATGTGTAAGACTTTTACACAGTCTGGCCACATACAGAGGCCCAACATTGAAGTTGCACCTTCAGGCGTTCTACGAGCACAAATTACACATCTCATTTCTCAACCCCCAGCTATTACACTTTTGAAGGTCCTGGAGCACCAGGACAATGGAATTGCCCACAAAATGACCCCATTCTGGAAAGCAATCACCCCAACGTATAATCTATGATGCATAATGAGTCTTTTGAACATGTAATTTTTTTGCAGTGATTTTTGGAAACTGTAGGAAAAAAATGAAAATGCTTTTATTTTTACACAAAGTTGTCCATTTATATGATATTTCCAACACATAGCATGTACATAGCAACAATGACTCCCCAAAATACATTCTACTACCCCTCCTGAGTATGGCAATGCCAAATGTGTGAGACTTTTACAGGTGATGTTTACTCATGGGTGTGACGGTCACTGACAGGTGATTGGCGATGGTCACTGATGGCTGAATGGCGATGGTCACTGATGGGTGACTGGCGGTGGTCACTGATGGGTGGCGGGTGTGTGGCGCTGGTCACTGATGGGTGAAGGGTGTCTGACGGTGGTCACTGATGGGTGACGGGTGTCTGGCGTGGTCTCTGATGGGTGACGGGTGTCTGGCGGTGGTCACTGATGGGTGATGGGTGTCTGGTGCTGGTCACTGATGGGTGACTGGTGGTGGTCACTGATGGGTGATGGGTGACTGGCTGTGGTCACTGATGGGTGACGGGTGACTGGCTGTGGTCACTGATGGGTGACGGGTGTCCGGTAGTGGTCACTGATGGGTGTCTGGTGGTGGTCACTGATGTGTGACAGGTGACTGGTGGAGGTTACTGATGGGTGACAGGGGACTGGCGGTGGTCACTGATAGGTGATGGATGACTGGTGGTGGTCACTGATGGGTGATTGGTGGTGGTCACTGATGGGTGAATGGCGGTGGTCACTGATGGGTGCCGCGTGTCTGGCGGTGGTCACTATAGGGTGACGGGTGTCTGGCGGTGGTCACTGATGGGTGACCGGTGTCTGGTGGTGATCACTAATGTGTGACAGGTGACTGGCAGTGGTCACAGATGCGTGACAGGTGACTGGCGGTGGTCACTGATGGGTGACGGGTGACTGGCGGTGGTCACTGATGGGTGACTGGTGGTGGTCACTGATGGGTGACTGGCGGTGGTCACTGATGGGTGCTGCGTGTCTGGCGGTGGTCACTGATGGGTGGCGGGTGTCTGGCGGTGGTCACTGATGGGTGACCGGTATCTGGCGGTGATCACTAATGTGGGACAGGTGAATGGCGGTGGTCACAGATGCGTGACAGGTGACTGGCGGTGGTCACTGATGGGTGACGGGTGACTGGCGGTGGTCACTGATGGGTGACAGACCATGGTCAGTGATGGGTGACAGGCCACGGTCACTGATGTGTGGCGGTTGACACACCACTTTAACTGATGGGTGATGGGTGACACGCCACGGTGGGTGATGGGTGACATGCCATGGTCAGTGACGGGTGACACGCCATGGTCAGTGATGGGTGACACGCCACGGTCACTGTCGGGTGGGACACCATGGTCACTGATGGGTGACAGGTGACACGCCAGGTCACTGACGGATGACACACCACAGTCACTGATGGGTGACGGGTGACACGGTAACTGGCTGGGTGAGAAGCCACGGTCACTGACGGCTGACAGGTGACACGCCACGGTCACTGACAGGTGACGGGTGACACGCCACGATCACTGATGGGTGACACGCCACGGTCACTGAGGGGTGACACGCCACTGTCACGGGTGATGGATGACACGCCACAATCACTGACGGGTGACACGCCACTGTCACGGGTGACAGGTGACATGCCACGGTTGCTGATGTGTGACATGCCACGTGACTGATGGGTGACAGGTCACGGTCGCTGATGGGTGACAGGTGACAGGCCACGGTCACTGACGGGTGATGAATGACAGGTGCACTTTATGATGACAGGTGCACTTTATGGGGGTGACTGTTGGGGTGACAGGTGCATTGGGGAGGGGGCAGGAGTGAAGTGTCAGTGTGTTTTTACTTTGCAGATCAGTAACTCACTGATCCCAGCTCTTCTCTCCTCACACTGTAAACTGTGTGAGGAGAGAAGAGCTGGTAACAGTGAGTTACCGCTCTGTTTACATTGGATGTGATCGGCTGTGAAGTAGATCACAGACAATCACAAGGTAACAGCCACCGACCGGCAGCTGATACCAGTGTCAGTGACAGGCCGTGTTCCCTGGGAACATGCCGCCACAGACGCGCACGTGCAGTGCGCTCCCGATCACGTGCATGCACCGTGCGAATGGGGGAAGTGCCGTTTGTGATCAGCCGTGACTTCGTCACAGCCGATCACATGGTAAACAGCCATGGCCAATGGTTGTTCACCCCCGTCGGTGACCACGCCGACACCAACAGAGCCAGGATGCGCGTCGTCCCAGAACAAGAGGCTTACCGCTCCGCGGTCATTTGACAGCGGGCGGTAGGCAAGTGGTTGAAGCCTGGAAGGCTGCTTCAGCCTCTGGAGTCCATTTCACCATAGTAGACTCTTTCCCTTTTGTCAGGTTGGTTAGGGGCACAGCCTGCGAAGCAAAGTGAGGAATGAATAGCCGATAGTATCCAGCAATTCCGAGGAATGCTCAAACCTGCTTCTTGTTGTTGGGGAGCGGCCAGCTATTTATGGCTTATACTTTATTGACTTGGGGTTTTATTACTTTCCTCCCAATAGTGTACCCCAAATATTTGTTTGTTTATCCGTGAACCCAGCTTCCCTTATGGAGTCTAGTACGGCTTGCACTTTTGGCAGATGTGAGGCCCAATCCATACTGTGGATAATGACATCATCCAAGTAGGCTGCAGCATACTTCCGATGGGGCCTCAGAATTTTGTCCATTTTCTGCTGGAATGTGGCTGGTGCATTTTTTAACCCAAAAGCATTCTTCTATATTGGAATGCCCCTTCTGGTGTTACAAATTCTGTTTTCTCCTTTGCTGACTCAGCTAGGGGAATTTGCCAATATCCCATGGTGAGATCAAGGGTCGTCACATATCGGGGTGTTCCCAACCGGTCGATCAGTTCATCTATGCGTGGCATGGGGTAGGTGTTAAATTTTGTAACTTTATTCAACTGCCGGAAATCGTTACAAAATCGCCAGCTTCCATCGGGTTTAGGCACTAAAGCAATCGGGCTGGACCAGTCACTCTGGGACTCTTCTATCACACCTAATTCAAGCATTCGTTGAACTTACCCACGTATTGCCTCCCGTCGGGCCTCCGGTATTCGATAAGGTTTTAGTTTCACTCTTTCTCCTGGCGGGGTGATAATGTCATGCTCTACCCCAGATGTTTGTCCCGGCAGCTCAGAGAACACCTCTCTGTTGCGGAGCATGAACTCTTCCACCTCCTGTTTTTGGGGTTTCGAATGGGTGACTGCTATTCCAACCTCAGGAATTAAGCAATCAGACTGAGTCTGCGACACCAAGGTTTCTGCGACTAGGGATTCCCTATTCCTCCAGGCTTTCAACAGATTAATGTGGTAGATCTGTTCTGGCTTTCGCCGTCCTGGTTGTCTGACCATGTAGTTCACCTCACTCACTTTTTCAATTATTTCATATGGACCCTGCCATTTGGCCAGGAATTTGCTTTTGATCGTAGGGACGAGTACCAACACCCTATCCCCCGTGAGAAAGTACGGGTCTTTACCTTGCGGTTCTACAACCTTTGCTCTGCTAACTGCGCTTGGGCCAAGTGTTCTTTGATGATTGGCATTACCTGTGCAATTCTGTCTTGCATCAGGGCAACATGCTCAATCACACTCCGGTGGGGAGAACTCTCAATTTCCCAAGTTTCCTTGGCGATATCCAACAGCCCTCTTGGGTCTCTCCCATAGAGTAACTCGAAGGGCGAGAACCAGGTAGAGGATTATGGTGCTTCCCGAATAGCAAACATCAAGTAGGGTATTAAACAGTCCCAATCCTTTCCATCTCGATCCACCACCTTTTTTAACATTTGTTTTAGGGTTTTGTTGAACCTTTCAACCAACCCATCTGTTTGAGGGTGATACACGGATGTACGTAATTGTGTCACTTTGAACAACTTGAACAACTCTTTCATTACCCTGGACATAAATGGGGTACCCTGGTCTGTAAGCAATTCCTTACAAATACCCACATGGCTGAAGACCAAAAATAGCTCAATGGCTATCATCTTGGCGGAGGTATTCCTAGCGACTGACATCTGTCTCTTAGATAGTCACATTCCATAGGCTCATCCACAACTGGGCAATTGGTTGCAATATGTCCCTCTTGCTGGCAACGGTAACAAATAACCTTTTCACTGCTTCCTGCGACCTTAACTGTGGTCGCCATACATTATGAAAACTTCCTGCCCTCTCACTCTCTCCACACTTACCCCTTGGAGTCATCTTACCCGCCGCTGGAGATGGTCTGGTCTTAGGGTGAAAAGTCTGTGAGTCCCTGGGAGAGGCGGTCAGGTTCTCTGTAGCCAAGTACCTCTCTACCACATCCACAAGCTGGTCATCCATGTCAGGATTTCCATGGTTTACCCACTTTTGGATAGCAGTAGGTAGAGATCTCAGGAACCGATCCATTACCACACGTTCCACAATCTTTGGTGCTGTCAGAGTTTCAGGTTGCAGCCACTTCCTGCCCAGGTGAATGAGATCATACATTTGTGACCTGGGGGGTTTTTCAAGTTGGAAAGTCCAGTTATGCACACGCTGAGCCCGGACAGCCAGGGTGGCACCCAGCTGTGCCAATATTTCTGTTTTTAGCACAACATAGTCTTTTGCTTGGTCCGGCTCTAAGTCATAATATGCTTTCTGTGATTCCCCAGCTAACAGAGGAGCCACCAGTCCAGCCCACTGCTCCTTAGGCCACTTTTCTCTCTCAGCAGTCCTTTCAAATGTTGTCAAAAACACTTCAGGATCATCCTCTCGAGTAATTTTTGGCAGTAAACGGCTCACGCAAAATGATGACGCATTAATCAAACCACTTGCCTCACTGGTCTGCAGACGCTGTTGTATTATGGCATCTATTTGCTGTTGGAGTCTCTACTCTTGCTTCTGCAACAGATCAATTAAGCGGGCCTCAGATTGTTGCTGGGCTCATTGCTGTGCTTCCATACTTTGCAGGTGAGCTCGCTGCTGTGCTTCCAGACTTTGCTGCACCTGTTCATTTGTACGCTTTTGCTGATTAGCGTTTGCTACAGCAAGCTATCTCAGTAACTCTTCCATGCTGGACTTTCAAAAAAACTGCCCCTGGCTTCCTCCACCAACTGTAAGGGGGTTAGCTCGGCAGTGGGTGTGTGTGACCCCCTGGAAGGGTTCACTACACAATTTAGGCGCAGCAAGACAGCAGTTGTAGGTGAAATCAACAAGGCAGTTTATTACACAATTTATAAGGTGAAAAAACTGCAAAATAAAAGCAACAAACAACAAAATAAATCCTAGCCCATGTGGCCACTAACTGCACGATAGGTTTCCCTGTCTGTCTGTGAGCTAGGTACAGCCTACCGCTGTACCTAGCTCCTACCTCTCACTGGGACAGTAGAAGTAACCCCAACCATGTCACATGAGTCTGCCAGCATCCCAATCGGTTAGAGACACAAGGTACTCCCCCAGTACATGTAGCGGGACTTTCAAGGCAGTACATGCAACAAAAATTGTATAAAATTAACACAATTTATTACAGAATGAACAGAAATTACAAACATACAAGGGATAACATGCATGATTAAAAAGAACATATAGGCATGGACTATTACAATCCGAAATATATACATGAAGAGATGTGATTCATGTAGGGATGTGATATCATCATGGGCGGAGGCCTGACATGTTTCGGGATAGAATACCCTTCTTCAGGGGCCACATATCATACCCATATACATTTTCACACGCCAGGAAGTAGGAGTCATGCCACAATGACCAAGACCACCGCTGGAGAAGAAATGACAGGTGAGGAAAGAGGAAGAGAAGGACAGCTGGGACACAGGGGCCCCCCTGGTCACCACCGCCACCGCCTCCACAGGACAACTGGACACGCCAGTGTGCACCTACCTCAAGGCTCTGCAGCGCCTTCCATGGGTGGGGTCCCTCTTGCTTTTCCGGCTTCGCCGTGTTGCAGGGGGTCCTTGTGGCACATCACAGTGCTCCTCGTGTGGTGACCAGGGGGGACCCCTGTGTCCCGGCTGTCCTTCTCTTCCTGGGGGAATCTTTCCTCATCTGTCATTTCTTTTCCAGCGGTGGTCTTGGTCATTGTGGCATGACTCCTACTTCCTGGCGTGTGAAAATGTATATGGGTATGATGTGTGGCCCCTGAAGAAGGGTATTCTATCCCGAAACATGTCGGGCCTCCGCCCATGAAGATATCACATCCCTACATGAATCACATCTCTTCATGTATATATTTCGGATTGTAATAGTCCATGCCTATATGTTCTTTTAAATCATGCATGTTATCCCTTGTATGTTTGTAATTTCTGTTCATTCTGTAATAAATTGTGTTAATTTTATACAATTTTTGTTGGATGTACTGCCTTGAAAGTCCCGCTACATGTACTGGGGGAGTACCTTGTGTCTCTACCTCTCACTGGGCAACTCAGCCACACAGGCGTCTTACCGGACAAGATGTTACACTCCCCAGTCTGTTGACACAGAAGCTGGTTCCAGGGTGGAGCCCTCACCTATGCCTGCTGGGAGGTCTTGTAGAGGCCTTAATGAGCCAGCTCCACTCAGCTGGGCTCATTACTCCTGCAAGACTCTCAGCACTCCCCCTAGTGGTAGCCATCTGCATAGAGTATGAACCTGGGGCAAATGTATCTGCCATCCTGAACGCACCCAGGTGATTTTACCTGCCGGCTGTCACAATATATATATATATATATATATATATATATATATATATATATATATATATACATACACACAGCGTATTAAGTTTACACTATATATCCATGCATTCGGCGGTGTACGGTATATAGTAAACATGGTGTCTTAAAATATATACAGTCTAGTGTATATATATATATATATATATATATATATATATATATACACGCAGCGTATTGCGTGTACACTATATATTGGTGCATTCGGGGTGTACGTACGGTATATAGTACACTTAACCTGGTGTATTAAAATATATACAGTCCAGTGTATACAGATATACACACAGCGTAATGAATGCACACTATATATTGCTGCATTCGGGGGTGTACGGTATAGCACACTACTTGACGTGGTGTCTTCAAATATATACAGTCTAGCGTATCCAGATACAGTATACATGCAGCGTATTGCGTGTACACTATAAACAGTATCTCACAAAAGTGAGTACACCCCTCACATTTTTGTAAATATTTTATTCTATCTTTTCATGTGACAACACTGAAGAAATGACACTTTGCTACAATTTAAAGTAGTGAGTGTACATCTTGTATAACAGTGTAAATTTGCTGCCCCCTCAAAATAACTCAACACGCAGCCATTAATGTCTAAACCACTGGCAACAAAAGTGAGTACACCCCTAGATGAAAATGTCCACATTGGGCCTAAAGTGTCAATATGTTGTGTGGCCACCATTATTTTCCAGCACTGCCTTAACCCTCTTGGGCATGGAGGTCACCAGAGCTTCATAGCTTGCCACTGGAGTCCTCTTCCCCTCCTCCATGATGATATCGCAGAGCTGGTGGATGTTAGAGACCTTGCTCTCCTCCGCCTTCCATTTGAGGATGCCCCATAGATGCTCAATAAGGTTTAAGTCTGGAGACATGCTTGGCCAGTCCATTAACTTTACCCTCAGCTTCTTTGACAAGGCAGTGGTCGTCTTGGAGTTGTGTTTTGGATCATTATCATTTTGGAATACTGCTCTGCGGCCCAGTCTCCGAAAGGGAGGGGATCATGTTCTGCTTCAGTATGTCACAGTACATGTTGGCATTCATGGTTCCCTCAATGAACTGTAGCTCCCCAGTGCTGGCAGGACTCATGCAGCCCCAGACCATGACACTCTCACCACCATGCTTGACTGTAGGCAAGACACACTTGTCTTTGTACTCCTCACCTGGTTGCCACCACACACGTTTGACACCATCTGAACCAAATAAGTTTATCTTGGTCTCATCAGACCACAGGACATGGTTCCAGTAATCCATGTCCTTAGTCTGCTTGTCTTAAGAAAACTGTTTGTGGGCTTTCTTGTGCATCATCTTTAGAAGAGGCTTCCTTCTGGGACGACAGCCATGCAGACCAATTTGATGCAGTGTGCGGCTTATGATCTGAGCACTGACAGGCTAACCCCCACCACTTACAACCTCTGCAACAATGC
>BLSH010389809.1:152849-182328 GCA_018402905.1 Glandirana rugosa
TAGGGGAGGGAAAGCCTCTGACCCGGCGTCTCGTCATAAGGTGTTTTGGATCATTATCATTTTGGAATACTGCTCTGCGGCCCAGTCTCCGAAAGGGAGGGGATCATGTTCTGCTTCAGTATGTCACAGTACATGTTGGCATTCATGGTTCCCTCAATGAACTGTAGCTCCCCAGTGCTGGCAGGACTCATGCAGCCCCAGACCATGACACTCTCACCACCATGCTTGACTGTAGGCAAGACACACTTGTCTTTGTACTCCTCACCTGGTTGCCACCACACACGTTTGACACCATCTGAACCAAATAAGTTTATCTTGGTCTCATCAGACCACAGGACATGGTTCCAGTAATCCATGTCCTTAGTCTGCTTGTCTTAAGAAAACTGTTTGTGGGCTTTCTTGTGCATCATCTTTAGAAGAGGCTTCCTTCTGGGACGACAGCCATGCAGACCAATTTGATGCAGTGTGCGGCTTATGATCTGAGCACTGACAGGCTAACCCCCACCACTTACAACCTCTGCAACAATGCAAAAAATATTCACAAACATGTGAGGGTGTACTCACTTTTGTGACATACTGTATCAGTGCATTCATGGGTTTACAGTATATAGAACACTACTTGATGTAGTGTCTTCAAATATGTACAGCCTCTTGTATGCATATATGCATGCAGCATATTGAGTGTACACTTTATATCAGTGCATTCGGGGGGTGTACGGTATATAGCACACTACTTGACGTGGTGTCTTCAAATGTATACAGTCTAGTGTATCCAGATATACACGTAGTGTATTGAGGGTACACTATATATCAGTGCATTCGGGGGTGTACGGTATATAGCACACCACTTGACGAGGTGTCTTCAAATATGTACAGTCTAGCGTATCCAGATATACAGGCAGCATATTGAGTGTAAGAGAAAAAGACAAAGGAGGCGCCTCTAAGTGCAATATTAAAAGTATGATTTATTACAAAAGGATTAAAAACACTCACTTAGTGTAAATAGGTACTCAGCATGAAGGTCAGTCCATGGTGGCGTCAAGATGAAGCTCTGTGATGGGGGATGTGTCCAGACCACTGGCAGCAAGTATATTGTCCAGGGAAGAAGATGGTAATCAGCCGGCTGGAGACCCAGGGCGAGGCTTGGAGCGCGGTGGACAGGGCGCAGGCTGATGACGTCACAATTGCGCAACGCGTTTCGTAGGCGGAAAGACGGTCCAGATGGAAGAAAGACCACGCCTCTTCCTCAGGCAGGGACTGGCCTGTAGGGGAGGTGCTGGATATATATAGGTGGAAACAGGATGTGGGGCAGGAACAATGAGAGTGAACTCCATAAACTACATCCGGGGAAAGGGGAAGGAATGAAAAGGAGTGTATGCAGAGGAGGTAGATTCAGACACAGAATGGTCTATTAGGTCACAAACACAGAAATAAAACAGACTATCAATGGGAGGGTGATTGCAAGGAGGATAATTTAAAAAACGGAAAAATCTTAATAAATATGTTAAAAGAGTGAATCAAAAAAGTGAATACACTAAGTAAAACAACAGGAACATCAGAAGCAAATACCTGGGTTAGGTATGCATTGGATAGTAAATTCTTACTAAAAACTTTTTAGTGTATTATGTATGGAAAATGTAGTATGGATGATTATACAGCAATACAAATTACATACAAACTATATGCAAATTGCATATTGCAAAAGAGACTTTTATGGATCACCATTATTTTAAAGAAATATATCCATATATTCAGCATGTGATGATATGCTGTGTATGGAGAACGCCGACAGGGTCTCAAAGAGACACAGATCCCCCGATAGGCGTACACTCAGATGTGGAATGAAAAGCAACTTATTGTTAATGAACGTAAATATATATATATATATATATATATCTCCAAATATTGGACTGTTGGCTGTGTATATATTGTGAGTCTAAATCTTATTAGTGAAGGAGAGAATCGTACAGAAGTTATATGCACACATGGTATATGGATTGCATATATATTGCATATATATCTATAGTAAAACATTTTAAAATCGCAGACTAAATTCCCATGTGACTGACAGTGTGCCACATGTTCAAAGTATGAATCTCACAAATGTAGACCGTGTACAACAGTCTTAGGCACTTGTTTGAGATTTATCATATAAAAACTATAAAATTATTGTTGGTAGGCTAAAAACAGGGGAGGAGTATTGGTGTGTTTATAAATCACTATAATAGGTCAGGAGAACCATTATGATTTTGGGGGTAGTTAATGGTATTACCTAGGTATAGACACAAAGCACTAAATTCTTATTACAATGGAAAGCATCACCCAGTTTACAGCTATTAAGATAGACATACTGTACCAAGGGCCAGCACATGAGCATATGAGGCTACAGAATGGTGGATGTCTCAATGCTCTCGTTTAGGCCGCCAGGTGAGAGAACATCTAGGGAAAATATCCAGTAAGTTTCCCGTGCGCAGAGTTTTTTGAAGCGTTCTGCTTCAGGTAGTGCGCAAGGGATTTGTTCAATTATCCACACCCTCAAACCTTGTGTGGACTTCTTGTGTTTTTCTAGAAAGTGTCGAGGCACACTATGATGGTCCTCACCTTCTTCTATTAATCTACAGTGTTCGCCAAAGCGACATCTCAGGGTCGAATTGTGCGGCCCACGTATAACAGACCACAAGGGCAGGTGAGGCAGTAAACTACAAAATTGGAAGAACAGTTATAAAAATGTTTTAGTGGATAAACCTTTCCTTTGGCCTCAAAGGAAGATTGCCCATGATTTACGAAGGCACATGTTTTGCAAAGTGCCTTACGGCATTGGAACATGCCAACTAAAGGAATTAATGTGAGGCTAGTAGACTCAGTCCGGGGATTTTTCAATTTGCTGGGTGCAATCCTTCCTTTGAGGTTCGGGGCTCGGCGATACGTCACACGAGCATTGGGAGGTAATTCATCTTTTAGATGAGGGTCCTGCAGCAGAACATTCCAGTGTCTAGCCAATACTTTTTCCATCTTTCTATGTTTGTTGTGGAAAGTCGTCATGAAACGTAGGGAGTGGTTAGTAGCATCACGTTTTTTGGGCTGTTGTTTTGTAGCATAGGTCGTGAAGGCCTCCTCCACCAAGTCCTCAGGATAAACTTTATCCAAGAATTTGGTCTTAAGGAGGGTACCCTGGGCTGTGTAGTCATCAATAGTAGTACAGTTATTTCTCAATCTACAGTATTGACCCTTAGGGATATTATTTACCCATGGGGGATAGTGGCAGCTTTTGTAGTGCAGGAAAGAGTTGCCAGCTGTTGGCTTAGTATAATTCCGAGCTTGTATGCTGTTTCCCTCATGGTACAACTCTAGGTCCAGAAAAGCTAGAGAACTAGGGCTTGAAACATGTGTAAAAGAGAGACCATAAGAGTTGTTATTACAATGGTCTAAAAATTGCTCAGTGAGGTTGGGGGGACCATCCCAGATGATAATTATATTGTCGATATATCGACCATAAAAAACGATGTTGGCTGAAAAGGGATTATTGGTCGATATATGTTTTTTCTCCCAATACCCCATGGCTAAATTAGCGTACGAAGGGGCAAAATTTGCCCCCATGGCTGTGCCCTGTGTCTGAAGAAAAAAGCTGCCATCTAAATTAAAATAATTATGGGTAAGACAAAAGGAGGTGGCATCCAGGATAAATTGGGCCTGTCTGGGGTTCATCATTTGGTTTTCTGCAAGGAAATGTTCTAAAGCCCTAAGTTCATACTCATGAGGGATGGAGGTGTATAAGGAGCATACATCCAAGGATAACCACATATACAAAGATTCCCAGCTGTAGTTGGCGAGTATCCCTAACAAGTGAGACCCATCTCGAATATAGGAGGACAATTGAGTAACGATGGGTTGCAAATGAAAGTCAACGTATTTACTGAAACCAGATGTAACACTTTCCTTGGCTGCCACAATAGGCCTTCCAGGAGGATCTTGTAAACTCTTGTGTATTTTTGGTAAGTGGTAAAAATACGGTATTTGGTAAAATTTGTTCAGAAGGAATGCGGCCTCTGTTTTGTTTATGATGCCATTGGCTAGTGCTGATTTAACTAACAAGGTGGCTTCTTGGGCATACTGGGCGGTGGGGTCTGCACGTAGAGGCTGGTAGGTGGTATGGTCTGCCAGCAATCTATGAGCTTCGGCCACGTAATTTTCCCTATTCTTGATGACAATGCCACCTCCCTTATCGGCAGCCTTGATCACCAGATTGTGTGTATTACTCAACTCTTCCAAAGCAGTTTTTTCTGCAGGGGATAGATTACTATATTTATTTTGGGTGGGCTCACATAGTTTTTTGAAATCTGAGAAGACTAACCTATAAAAACTTTCAATGTAGGGCCCTTTGGATTGGGTCGGAAAAAATATAGATTTAGGTTTAAGGGAAGAGTGTGTGATAGGCGGAGAGGTGGCTAAGTGTTGGGTGTACAGGCATAGGTTGTCCAGATCAGTGGCCAATTCTTCCAGGTTATCCAACACATCGTTATCAAGTTCCAAGATCAATTCTTGGTCAGGGAGGGAAGGGAGTGAAGTGTTGGGGAAATTTTTTCCGTCTTTGATACGGAAATGTCTCCGTAGTGTGAGCTTCCGAATGTATGCGTTAAGGTCCTTGAAAAGCTGGAATGGATTGGGATGATAGGTAGGAGCAAAATTCAGGCCACGGCTAAGAAGTGTGGTTTCGGACGTAGACAACACTTGCGCACTACCTGAAGCAGAACTCTTCAAAAAACTCTGCGCACGGGAAACTTACTGGATATTTTCCCTAGATGTTCTCTCACCTGGCGGCCTAAACGAGAGCATTGAGACATCCACCATTCTGTAGCCTCATATGCTCATGTGCTGGCCCTTGGTACAGTATGTCTATCTTAATAGCTGTAAACTGGGTGATGCTTTCCATTGTAATAAGAATTTAGTGCTTTGTGTCTATACCTAGGTAATACCATTAACTACCCCCAAAATCATAATGGTTCTCCTGACCTATTATAGTGATTTATAAACACACCAATACTCCTCCCCTGTTTTTAGCCTACCAACAATAATTTTATAGTTTTTATATGATAAATCTCAAACAAGTGCCTAAGACTGTTGTACACGGTCTACATTTGTGAGATTCATACTTTGAACATGTGGCACACTGTCAGTCACATGGGAATTTTGTAATTTACTGTCAGTAAAACATGGGAAAATCTGCGATTTTAAAATGTTTTACTATATCGCATCCGCGATATGCAATCTATATGCAATCCATATACCATGTGTGCATATAACTTCTGTACGATTCTCTCCTCCACTAATAAGATTTAGACTCACAATATATACACAGCCAACAGTCCAATATTTGGAGATATATATATATATATTTTTACGTTCATTAACAATAAGTTGCTTTTCATTCCACATCTGAGTGTACGCCTATCGGGGGATCTGTATCTCTTTGAGACCCTGTCGGCGTTCTCCATACACAGCATATCATCACATGCTGAATATATGGATATATTTCTTTAAAATAATGGTGATCCATAAAAGTCTCTTTTGCAATATGCAATTCGCATATAGTTCGTATGTAATTTGTATTGCTGTATAATCATCCATACTACATTTTCCATACATAATACACTAAAAAGTTTTTAGTAAGAATTTACTATCCGATGCATACCTAACCCAGGTATTTGCTTCTGATGTTCCTGTTGTTTTACTTAGTGTATTCACTTTTTTGATTCACTCTTTTAACATATTTATTAAGATTTTCCGTTTTTTAAATTATCCTCCTTGCAATCACCCTCCCATTGATAGTCTGTTTTATTTCTGTGTTTGTGACCTAATAGACCATTCTGTGTCTGAATCTACCTCCTCTGCATACACTCCTTTTCATTCCTTCCCCTTTCCCCGGATGTAGTTTATGGAGTTCACTCTCATTGTTCCTGCCCCACATCCTGTTTCCACCTATATATATCCAGCACCTCCCCTACAGGCCAGTCCCTGCCTGAGGAAGAGGCGCGGTCTTTCTTCCATCTGGACCGTCTTTCCGCCTACGAAACGCGTTGCGCAATTGTGACGTCATCAGCCTGCGCCCTGTCCACCGCGCTCCAAGCCTCGCCCTGGGTCTCCAGCCGGCTGATTACCATCTTCTTCCCTGGACGATATACTTGTTGCCAGTGGTCTGGACACATCCCCCATCGCAGAGCTTCATCTTGACGCCACCATGGACTGACCTTCATGCTGAGTACCTATTTACACTAAGTGAGTGTTTTTAATCCTTTTGTAATAAATCATACTTTTAATATTGCACTTAGAGGCGCCTCCTTTGTCTTTTTCTCTTTCAGTTAATTGAAGCCTGGTTCAGCTTCTTAGGATTGGCTGCCTTATTCTGTGGATTCCCTATGAACTGTTTCTCTCATCCCATAGACTGAATGAAGTGGTAGTGATCGTCATCTCCACTTCTTTGGGACTATATTGTACAGACTGCCTTGCTTATTTCAATATAAAACGCATAGACTGGGTTGATAAAAGGCTGCGCGCACATATTTGTCTTTTTTTAAGCATATTGAGTGTACACTATATATCAGTGCATTTGGGGGTGTACCGTATATAGTACAGTGTAGTGCGGTGTTATAAAAAATACCCATCATGTCAGGAAGGCCACAAAGTAGTCATCTGAGTTGTTCGACCATAGTGCCGGTTACATGCTGATGGAGGATGCTCAGCAGTTTGAAGGCTCCGAGCGATTTTGGTTCCCAGGTTGAGGAAGGGAGTGAGCCTAGAGACAGGGGGTGCCGCAAAAGGAACTAGCAGTCATGTTCCCCCAGCTGCCGCACACTGCCAAGTTTGCTCCAGTGATGAGGAGGGAGGGGATGAGGAGGACACGGACTGTACTTGGGTGCCTGAGAGAAGAGGAACGTGAGGAGGATGAGGAAACCCAACTCCAACAAGGCAGGATGTCCTCCAGGGGCCAGCTTAAGGGCAGCCACCCAATTGCATCAGACCACAGAGCTTCACAGGTGCAGGGTGCTGCTGCCTCCCCGCTGACTTCCAAAATTTCTTTGGTGTGGACATTTTTCAGCACATGTGCAGTAGATCACACCACTGCCATTTGAAATCTATGTCTGAAGCGGGTCAAGCACGGCCAGGACTCCAGCCGCTTGGGCACTACTGTCTTGACAAGACATATGACGACCAGCCATGCAATCCATTGGCAAGAGTACCTGAAGAACCCACACCAGAAAACAAGACGAACTTCTCCTTGCTCCTCATCTGGGATCTCAACCCCTACTATACTTGCAGTCCTCTCTAAAACCTGCACTGAGAGGAATAAAGGTGTATGCATGCCACAACTAGTACTTGCAGCCAATCTGCTAGCAGTACACCACCAGGTGAATTCAGTAGGCAAATATCCCTACCCCAGTTGCTGAACTGTAAAAAGAAATACTGTCCCACCCACCCACATGCTCAGTGTCTTAATGCTAACTTGGCCAAATTGCTAGCACTCCAACTGCTGCCTTTTCAGCTGGTAGACTCTGCACCCTTTCATGATTTGTGAAATGTGCTGTCCCACAGTGGCAAGTTCCCAAAAGACATTTATTTTCATGTAAGGCCACTCCAGTTCTCTACCGTCATGTGGAAGGCAATGTTTTGGCCTCATTGGACAGTGCGGTCAGCAGCAGGGTTCATGTTACGGCTGACTCATGGTCCAGCAGGCACAGTCAGGGATGTTACCTTTCCTTCAAGCACTGGGTAACTCTCCTGGCAGCTGGGAAAGATGCAGGACAGGGTTTTGAAAATAGTTCTGTCACCACGTCTCTAAAAATCTGGTGGTGATTTTGCCACATCCGCCTCCTCCACACCCTCCTCTTCTTCTACCTCTGTGGCCTCTTCTGCAGAATTGTCCTCTGAACCTGCTGTGCTCCCTAAGCATTCAAGGGACTATGCAAGCAGTCAGGCTAAAAGATGCCATGCGGTGCTTGAGTTAGTCTGTCTTGGGGACAGGAGCTACACTGGGGAAGAGATTCTTTCAGATCTATGGAGGCAGGCTCAGAGGTGGTTGATGCCATGGCAGCTTGAGCCAGGAATGGTTGTATGCAACAATGGCACCAACCTTCTCTTTGCCCTCCGACTGGGACAATTGACACATGTTCCATGCCTGGCACACATCTTGAATTTGGTGGTGCAGCATTTCTTGACCAGGTACCCAGGCTTTACCAGATATCCTGAGGCAGGCCAGAAAAGTCTGTGGTTTTTTCTGGTGTTCATACAATGCCAGTGCCCAGCTGGCTAACATCCAGCGGGAATTCAACCAGCCCAACGACCACCTCATTTGTGACATGCCCACCAGTTGGAACTCAAAATTGGCAATGCTGCAGTGGCTGCACACACAGCATAGGGCCATCAATGAGTACCTCTGTGAGCATGGCACCAGGACAGGCTCAAGGGAGCTTCGCTTTTTTTCGCCACGTCAGTGGCTAATGATCAAGGATGCATGCACTGTCCTGTCACCATTTGAGGAGGCCACAAGGATGGTGAGCAGCGACAATGCATGCATCAGTGACACTGTCCCAATAATATTCCTTCAGGAGCACAGGCTTTGTGGAATCGTGGACTGGGAACTTGAGGCAGAACATGTTAGCATGGATGTGGAGTATAATACGCAGCAGTCTTCAAGGGATCAGGTTTCCAGGCCCCAGAAACCCAAGGAGTTGTACGTGGCTGGGAGGAGGTAATTACTGATAATGTCATCCTCAGTGACCCAGAGGAAACTCATGTCTCCTCAAACTTACTTTGCATGGGCTCTCTTATTCTGAAAAGCCTGCGAAAAGACCCTAGGATTTGTGGTATCAAGGAGAGGGATCATTACTGGCTGGCAACCCTTCTTGATCCACGTTAAAAGGGTAAAGTTGCAAAACTCATCCTGCCTGCGCAGAGGGTGCAGAGGATGAAACATCTTCAGGATACCTTGAAGAAAAGTTTGTGCAATGCCGTTCCAGACCCTGGGAGGTTACCATGTCCTGCTGCTGGCCCTGGAAAATATGTTTCTGAAGCTTCAGTCATTCAGAGGCAGAGTGATGGAGAAGGTGGCTGGCTAAGCGATGCCTTTAAAAAAATTTTCAGTCCTCAGCACCCAGGCCTGATAGGTTCAAGCAAACATCGTCAGCGTCTGCATTATATGGTGCAGGAATATATAGAGGCAAGAGCAGACTTGGAGACCTTTCCAACTGAGCATCCACTTAGTTACTGGGTCTTGAGGATAGACCGCTGGCCGGGACTTGCTCAATGTGCAATTGAGCTACTGGCCTGTCCTGCATCCAGCGTGCTTTCTGAATGGACATTCAGGGCTGCTGGAGGGTTCGTAACTGATCAAAGAGTGCACCTGTCCACAGACTCGGTTGATCGGTTCACATTTATAAAAATGAATCAGTCCAGGATCAGCAGCTATCAAGCCCCAGATGCTGATGCAACTGATTAAATTCACTAGGGATCTGGGATCCTTTGAAGACTGCCACTGCTCCTGTTCTTCCTGTCCATAATGTAGAACAACATTTTGTATTTAGGGCACCAGCAACACCCAAGGCCCAATTTTTCTGCACCTGGTTTACAGGGGCATGCCATAACAATTTTTAAATTAATTTAAAACAGCAGGGCCCGTTGCTCCATCCAACAAGAGTAACTGCAAGGGGTTACAGTGTTCTGGCACCGCCAGCACCCAAGGCCCAATTTTTCGCCACCTGTTTGATTGGGGGATTTCCTCACAATTTGTAAATTAATTTACAACGTCTCCCAGAATGGGCTGTCCTCACAATGACAGTTCTTTTATGAGAAGGGGAGGGGCCACCCAGTGACATAACCGAGTGAACCTGCCCCTTCTGACGTCATGTGCTATCAGAGGGGGCGCGGTCACCCATTTATGTCACCGGGTGGCCCCACTCCTTCTTATAAAAGAACTGTCATTGTGAAGACAGCCCATTCTGGGAGACGCGCAGGGGCCGGGCTGCAGCAGGGAGAGCGCTGGCATTGAAAGAAGATGAGGATGAATATTGAAGACAAAGAGAGGAAGCAAGAAGACTAAAAGAAGAAGCAGAAGACCAGAAGAAGGACCGGGCCAGGAGAAGATTGAGGAAGAAAAAAGAAAGACGACAAGAGCTATTTTACACAATAAAGGACTTGTCAAAAACTGCCTCTTGTTTTTTGGAACACTACACTCCTTTTTTGGTAAATGGGTAGGGTTAAAATGTACCCCATACCTATTCACATGGGGGGGCGGAATCTGGGGGCCCCGTTATTAAAGGGGGCTTCCAGATTCCAATAAGCCTCCCTGCCCACAGACCCCCACAAGCACCGGCCAGGCTTGTGGGGAAGAGGCTCTTATCCCCATCAACATGGGGACAAGGTGCTTTAAGGGGGGGGCAGAGCCCCTCTCCCCCAAAGCACCCATACTCCCCATGTTGAGGGCATATAGCCTGGTACGGTTCAGGAGGGGGGGCGCTCGCCCGCCCCTCCATCCTTACCGGCCAGGGCTGCATGCTAGGATAAGGGTCTGGCTTGGATTGTAGGGGGAACCCCACGTCAATTTTTTTTAAATTTGACACGGAGTTCCCCGTAATATCCAAACCAGACCCGAAAAACCTAGTTTGGACTTGGGGGGGAACCCCACGCACTTTTTTTCAGTGATTTTTTGTATATTACCGAGAACCGGCAATACATTACAGCCGCGATTTTAAATAACAATATTTCTTATGGAAATGTCATTTTGCTCTGCCTATGTTCTACACCTCACAGAGATGCGCCCTTTTACACACAGACTAAGGACAACCCCAGGCACAATATTTAAAGAATTTGTTTTCACTTTAAGCATTATTAAAATCACTGCTCCTGAAAAAACAATCAATTTAAAAACTTGTTTTTTCATTGATACATGTTCCCTAGGGCAGGACCCAGGTCCCCATACACTTTTTAGGGCAATAACATTTCATATAAGCCTTTAAAATGAGCACTTTTGATTTTTCATGTTCGGGTCCCATAGACTTTAATGGTGTTTGAATGTTCGCCCTGAACTTTTTGTCTGTTCGCATTTTCTGGTGTGAACAGTACCGGGGGGTGTTCGGCTCTTCCCTAGTGGTTTGGAACAGGCCACACTTGTGAGAAAAGCTGTGTGCTCTCTGTAGCTGAGACACTGTTGATCTGTGGAGACATCTTCTTTGGGACCCTTTGAGCAAGCAGAGATTTTGACCCCTATATGAGACAAGATTAGTGCTAGCAGTGAAGCATATATTTGCTTTTGAACCATCGGTATATGGATTATTTGTTTTGTTTATACTGAAGAAAGCTACTTTGTGCTGCCTGTTTTGAAGGAATAAAGATTCTTTGCTTTTATCACATGGGTGAGAGCCCAGAACATTTTTGTCTTTTCAGAGCTGGGATGGCTTTGCACTGAATAACTTTTTTTGTTTTTGTCAACATAGTCTGCATTTTTTTTCTCATAAAAAAAAATGAATTTCCTTGTGTATCAGATTTGGATTAATGGGTTTGGATTAATTGTATTTCATTGAATAGATTTTAGTTCAGAAAATAGAATAAAAAATAGGAAAAAATATATTTGCCAACATTTTTTTTTCTTTTTGCATTTGTGGTAATATTGTGTGACATAAAAAATGAAAAGGTGTCTGCTTTCAGAAAATACCTAGATAGTAAGGATAACTTGCCACAAGTTTGTGGCAGTGTTTAATTGTAAGTCTGTTAACTTTCTGCATATTTTCACTGGCAATTCGTAGACTTACAGAGCACTTGAAGCACAAGTTCTAGTTCACTTTTCCAATTTGTAGCAAATTTGCGTGGCAAGTCTCTAGCAAGAGCAAAGTTGCAGTGGTGAGTCTACAGCAAAAGCTCTGCAAGTCTACAGCATGAAAATTCAGCCACTGTGACCCCTGTGGTAGGATGATTGCACAACATAACTGAAAAAGAACTTGCAGCAGAATTGCAGGATGTCTATAAAAAGTTGATCTTGAGTCATGCAATGCAGACTTGCTGCAATTGTGCAACAAACGTGTTAAGCCTGGCAAATCTGGCAAAAAAAATGTGAGGGGTGTACCTCACAAAAGTGTATCTCACAAAAGTGAGTACACCCCTCACATTTTTGTAAATATTTTATTATATATCTTCATGTGACAACACTGTAGAAATGGCACTTTGCTACAATGTAAAGTAGTGAGTGGACAGCTTGCATAACAGTGTCAATTTGCTGTCCCCCCAAAAATAACTCAACACATAGCCATTAATGTCTAAACAAAAGGCAACAAAAGTGAGTACACCCTTAAGTGAAAATGTCCAAATCGGGTCCATAGTGTCAATATTTTGTGTGGCCAGCATTATTTTCCAGCACTGCCTTAACCCTCTTGGGCATAGTTCTCCAGAGCTTCACAGGTTGTCCCAGTGCCAGCAGCACTCATGCAGCCCCAGACAATGACACTCCCACCACCATGCTTGACTTTAGGCAAAACACACTTGTCTTTGTACTCCTCACTTGGTTGCTGCCACACATGCTTGACACCAACTGAACCAAATAAGTTTATCTTGGTTTCATCAGACCACAGGACATGGTTCCAGTAATCCATGTCCTTAGTCTGCTTGTCTTCGGCAAACTGTTTGCGGGCTTACTTGTGAATCATCTTTAGAAGAGGCTTCCTTCTGGCAGGACAGCCAAGCAGACCAATTTGATGCAGTGTGCAGCGTATGGTCTGAGCACTGACAGGCTGACCCCCCACCCCTCCAACCTCTGCAGCAATGCTGGAAGCACTCATATGTCTATTTCCCAAAGACAACCTCTGGATATGATTCTTAGCACGTTTACTCAACTTCTTTTGGTCGACAATGGCGAGGCTTGTTCTGAGTGGATCCTGTTAAACCACTGTATGGTCTTGGCGACCATGATGCAGCTCAGTTTCAGAGTCTTGGCAATCTTCTTATAGCCTAGGCCATCTTTATGTAGAGCAACAATTCTTTTTTTCAGATCCTCAGAGAGTACTTTGCCATGAGATGCCATGTTGAACTTCCAGTGACCAGTATGATAGAGTGAGAACGATAACACCAAATTTAACACACCTGCTCCCCATTCACACCTGAGACCTTGTAACACTAACGAGTCACATGAGGGAAAATTGCTAATTTGGCCCAATTTGGACATTTTCATTTAGGGGTGTAATCACTTTTGTTGCCAGTGGTTTAGACAGTAATGGCTGTGTGTTGAGTTATTTTGAGGGGACATCAAATTTACACTGTTATACAATCTGTACACTCACTACTTTACATTGTAGCAAAGTGTAATATCTTCAGTGTTGTCACATCAATGGATATAATAAAATATTTACAAAAATGTGAGGGGTGTACTCACTTTTGTGAGATACTGTATGTACAGTATATAGCCGGCAGTTCCTTGGCTGTTTGGGCATTTGGATGAACACCTGAGCTATTGCCCATTTGGTCCCCATCCCATGGTTGAAGGCATCGTGATTGAAAAAGAATTTACAATGAGTAATGAGGGGCATTTTTGGGGTATTTTTACCTTTAATAAAGGACTTGTCAAATGTTTGAGTGTCTCTATTTATAGGTTACGGGGGGGGGGGGGCTCTGGGGGCTTCATTATTAAATGGGGCTTTCAGGTTCCAATAGGCCCCCCACCCGTAGACCTCCACAACCACCGAGCCAGGATTGTGGGGAAGGAGGTCCTTGTCCTCATCAACATGGAATCTCCCCACGTTGAATGCACATGTCCAGATATGGTTCAGGAGGGTAGGCCCATGCTGATCCCACTCTTTCCTGGACACCCAGGCTGCATGCTCAGATTAAGTGTCTAGTATTGATTTCATGGGGGACAACATTTTTTTTTGTGAAGTACCCCCTTAATATCCATACCAGACTCCAAAAGCATTTTTTTTCCTGCAGTACTGCAGTAGGTTATGCTACAGCAAAATTTTCATTTACAAAAAAAATGATACAGCTGAAAGCATTGCTGGGAAATTGCATTCCTTCCCATCTTCTTAAAAAAAAAAACCCACAGACCCCAAAAATACCTGGCAAATCACTGGAGGGGTCTATGAAGTGTCCTTTGCAGGCATTTTTAAACCCTTTTATTCTTTGAAAATGTCAGTGCTGCTGCGGTAGTTTCTGCACATTACAGAGATGTGCCCCTTCACAGGCAGGATTAGGATACCCCCAGGCATGGCTTTTAAAGGATTTGGGCATTTTTAATGTTTCCCTTATAATATAAAAAAAAACTGTTCCTTGTCTAATGTATTTTTTTAAATACTTTTATTTGCATTGGTGCAAGTTCCCCATGGCAGTGCTCCCCTCCCTTCCCTCCCCATGCTAATTCTTGACACCTCCTTGTCTATTAGCCCAGAAAATGGGCATTTTCAATTTGAAAGAATTGGCTACCATTGATTTCAATACAGTTCGGGTTTGGCATCCATTGCCAAACCCTGCTCAAACCAAGCCCAGGGCAGTTCGACTCATCACTACTGCCACTGCTGCCAACATTATTGTCTCCTGGTACCACCCCCCCCCACCCCTCCACCAACTCCCATTACATCCAAAAGGGCTGACACTCTACATTCTTTGAAAGGCTTTAATTTTCTTGTAAGGTAACTTCTGCCTTTTGTATCAACATTTGCCCGTTATCATTGCCTTGTGTCTCCAAATTTGTACTTGTTGTTTTGAAACAGTGGTAGTAAGTGACAATTTTGCCCAAAACCTAAGACCCAGAGTCAGAAGAGCTTCAATTTACTAGCACACCCTGTAAAGAGTAATGGACTGTCCAAAAAAGTGTTGTGCAAACTGAAATGGCTACATACATAACAGGTCCTGTCTCTTACATTCCATCCTGGACAGTGATAACGAAGCAGGTCTCTCTCTTTCTCCTGTATTTATAAGCTTCAGAAATTAAAGCTGCAAGAACACAGAAGAAGAAAGGCAACAACAAAATTCTTAACTCCAAGATCACCAGGAATAACATAGTGCAGAACATGGGTTGAAAGGTTATGCAGGACAATATGATTACAAAGAATTCAGTCCAGCAAATTTACACATAAATACACCTGGACTGCATATTTCATACCCACTGATGAGGAGAACTGCAAAAGCCGCTAGGTAATATGTATGACCTGAACGAATTCCAATATAAAAACTAAAATTACCTGGGACTCAATAGAATATAGGGAGAAAAGGGCTCTAATGTAGTTGAAGAGACTCTTTGGACCACATTTATTATAGCACAGGTAAATACTGCAAATAACACAGCACTGTAAAATTGGCTAGCAGGACAACAATATTAAATATCTATTTAGGACCACATTTTCTAGAGATAAAGAGCACAGGTAGGATACTGACTTAGATATATGAGTGTAGATTTGACTAGCAGCAAGATATTTTTAATCAGGGATAAAATGCCTAACTAGTGTGTACCTTTTATTTTATCTATGGGGATGGAGGGCACACTGAATATGAGTAATATAATGTGAGTTATTTTAGGGGCACAATGTTCTTGGTGCTCTGCACACTGCATATATGATTTTGTTTTTGTTTCAAATCATGCAGCAGTATATTGAGAACAAAACTTCTACGGACCACCCGTAGTCATTATACATTGGTACTTTGACGCTAAATACCATTGTTACAGCAGCAGATAGCTGCCATAACCCCCGGTATTTTTAAAAACGGCAGGCGGTCCGCTTTGAGATAAAAGTGGTCTCCACGGCAGATTCGGTGAGAGATCACGTTTATCGGCAGCCGGAGAGGTGACCCCCCCCCGCCGCGATCCAGTCGTCTACGCTGAATATGAGGTATCGCCGCAATTCTTAAAGTGAGATCAATAATTCTAACACTAAACCTCCTCTGTAACTTAAAACTGGTAACCTGTAAAAAATTTTAAACGTCGTCTATTTGCCGCCATTCCACGAGCGGGCGCAATTTTAAAGCATGACATGTTGGGTATCAATCTACTTGGCGTAACATTATCTTTCACAATATAGAAAAAAATTGGACTAACTTTACTGTTTTCTCATTTTTTAATTAAAAATTGAATTTTTTTTTTTTTTTTAATTGCGTTTGTAAGACCGCTGCGCAAATACAGTGGGACATAAAGTATTGCAACAACTGCCATTTTATTCTCTAGGGTGTTTGAAAAAAAATATATAGAATGTTTGGGGTTTCTAAGTAATTTTCTATCAAAAAAAACTGATTTTAACTTGTAAACAACAAGTTTGAAAAATATCCCGGCCCTTAAGTGGTTAAACATACATTAAATCTCAAATATTCTTTAAATCATTACTCAAATTATGGTCTACATATAACATCTCCTTTTCAGGTAGATATGCGCAGCCAAAATGACTATACTTCCCAAACTACTATTTTATTTTCATATGCTCCCTATTAATATGCTTAAAAATAAACTGATATCTTTACTAGAGATATTAATAAATTTATATGGGCAGGCAAAAAGCCCCGCTGTAGTAATGCTCTTCTACATAGACCACAGGTAAATGGCGGATTTGGCCTACCTGACATTTGGCTATATTATCTTGCTGCCCGTTTTATTCAAATATCCCAATGGTTTGCAATAGATGATAATATCCCCTGGCTTTCTCTTGAATCCATATCTATCTTCCCATTTCATCTACAAGGAACCCTTTGGACAAATAATTTATCATCTCACACTATCCATACCCGCAACAGCATAATAGCACATTTGTATCAACATTGGCTATGTCACAATGATACATAAAAATTATCCTCAGCCAGACCACTTTTAGCATCTTATATGGGTGACCCCCAGTTTATCCCAGCCTTCAAAGATAGAAGAACTTTCCTATTATGGCACAAACTAAAATTAACCAACCTACAAGCTCTCACTGTCAACAAAGAGTTCTACACTTTTGAAAACATACAACATAAATTCAGCATTCCATCCTCTGAAAAATCAAACTACATCCAGATAAAAAAAAATGTATTCAAAACACTATAATTTGAACATTCAATCTCCTTATATCATATTTGAACAAATATGTCTTACATCCCAGAGGGAGAAAGGATTAATTTCCCGCTCTTATAAATATTTAAATGAATTCTCTCTTCCAACGAAATCCAAACCCATGACACAATAGGAGATAGAGCAGAACTGCTCCATCACTTTAGAAGAATGGGATGACATGATAAATAACCTACGTAAGAGTAACCGTCCATCTCAATCAGAGAAACTCCAACCAAATTGCTCACCAGATGGTACATGACCCCATTAAAAATTAATACATTTTACCCACCAATATCACCTAACTGTTTCAGAGGGTGCCAAGATGCTGGTACATTATTACACACCTTTTGGAGCTGTGATCATCTGAAACCTATCTGGCAATCAGTCACTTCTAAAATATCTCAAGTTGCAGGTAGAGCGATTACTCTGACTCCTTTGATTTGCCTATTATTCTCTGACATACCAGATATACCTACCCCATGAACACGCCTAATCCATACCCTCTGCAGTTCTATACAATGGATGATAGCATACAATTGGCGGTCACCTTCTCTACCCTGGGCTCAGGTAGTAGCGCAAATGGAACTAACCAGAATTACAGAAAGAATCCACCACACCCTTTTTCATAATATACACAACTTTGATCAAAAATGGAAATACTGGATTACATCACTAGATTAAGTAGTCAATACATTAAACAAAACTAGTATATTTCATTATATTTTAGCACATCTGGGTTGCTATTTCATATGATAACTTGCGTTTGTTGTATTAAGTAGCATCTTGCCAAAAAAATGATACCTATGCACAGTGTTCCTTGTTCTTCGATATAATAACAGTACCATGCAAACATTATTTGATGTATCTTATATGAATATATTTCTGGAAATGTGCACATGCTTCAAACCTTCCTAATAAAAACTTGGTAAATAAAAAAAATGCAAATATGCCCCAAAACAAATAATAGTCCCAAAATAACACTAAAACAAAAGCTCACTGAAGTTGCATTGGAACAAAAGCTGTTTAAAGTAAGAAAAGGTCTTGTTAACATATAATAAAAACCGATATGTCCCCAAAATAAATGAAAACCTAAAAATAATATCCCTGCAAAAGCAGTTTAACATAATCTTAACATTATGCTCACCCACACCCCCTATGGAAAAGCCTTTTGCCCAGAAGAGCTAGCAATGAGAATCAAAATACAGTAACCCCTAAAGATGTGTGATCAACGGTTCCCTGGTTGTTAAGTATATCTCATAATAAAGATATTTGCTGTTTTGAATGATATACACAGAACAGTGAAACATTTGAGATATAAACCCTAAGGCATGGTACTTACTCTGAGGAATACTATGTTTGAATTAAAAGGAATACACCAAAAAGCAACAAATCACAACCAGAGATTTCAGTGCATTCTCAGTCAAGGTATGCTAATGTAAATGTTTGAAATGATCAGTGTGCCCTTTATTTTATACATTTTTTTTCTAACAAACTATTTTTCATTGTAACACTTTTTCTGCAGCTAACCAATTCTCGTTATATTCATCTGTATATTTCTGCCTTTACAATTAACTCTTTAAAATTTTTAAAGTACAAAATTATTTCGGGTCCTTATTTATTGGGCAGCCTCAATCGAGAGAGAAAAAATGTCTGTAGCTCTTTATTTTTTATTGTTTCTAAATATACAGTAAGTTACTCCATATGGCCTAAAAGGCAGCATACTATGAGTAAACTTCATTGTCTCTCAAAATTTTTTAAATGTTAAATCAATTAACATCAATGTGAAGTGAACAGAAAAATCCAGTGTACGTTTGTATGGCCTGTTTCACATGGACTTCAGCTTGTATAAGAGGAGCTAAGGCTGCCTTACACCCTGTGGGGTTCTTCTCCCATAAACTAACCATGCCTGAGAGGAACTATGATGTGGGAGATAGAGAGCTTTTGGCCATTAAAGCCACCCTGTTGAAAGGATCCAGGCACCCCATCCTGGTCTTTACATATCACAAAAATCTAGAGTATCTCAGGCAGAAAAAAGACTGAGACCTCGCCAAGCTCACGCCACCTCTTCCAAGTCACGTACAGGCTTGGGTCGAAGAACGTCAAACCAGACGCCTTGTACCGGATGTTCTGTAAACCCGGTGATCCTGCGGCCCTTGATACACTTCTACATCCCAGGAATTTTTTGCTGACCCAAGGGGACCTGCTGTCCCGGATTAAACAGTCTTTAGCCAAGACCCCCAGGCCCACAGACCCCAACCTGCTAACTAAAGACGGCCTATGGCACAACAACAGGCTCTTCCTTCCTGAGGATCAGCGCCTATCAGTCTTGGCATCCTGTCATGATCACAAGCTGGGGGGACACTTCAGTGCCCGAAAAACAACTAAACTGTTTCTATGTTCCTTTTGGTGGCCGCGAGCAAACGAGGAATGTAGGAAATATGTCAGCTCATGCCCTACCTGTGCTCAGAACAAGAGCAGTAAGCCCAAAGCCTGGGGTCTACTGAAACCACTTCCTGTACCTGAAAGGGCTTGGACTATGATCTTGATGGACTTTATAGTTGAGCTACCACTGTCCCAGGGTTACTCCACATTATTTGTGGTAGTAGACCCCCTAAAGAAGATGGCCCATTTCCTACCCATGAAAGGCACTCTGTCAGCCACTGAAATGGCAGAAGTATTTATCCGTGAGATAGTTAGACTCTATGGACTCCCAACCAGCAACGTCTCCGACCGTGGAGTTCAGTTAACTTCCAGGTTCTGGAAAGCTCTATGTTCCTCACTTGACATTGAATTTGCTTTTTCTTCCGCTTACCATCCACAGACAAATGGTCAGATGGAGAAGACCAATCAAACGCTCGAATAATATCTTCGCTGCTTCTCATCATTCTCGCAAGGTGACTAGCCTCTCTACTGCCATTAGCCGAGTTCACCTTTAATAAGACCGTTCATTCAGCCACTAAACAATCCCCATTTCTGGCTAACTATGGCTTCCACCCGACCTTCATGTTTAACTACAATCTTGAAAGTGCACTACCCGCAGTACAAGAAACCACCAAGTTCTTGGAAGAAAACAATAAACCTCTTCAGAAAACCCTGACCTGGACCCAGGAATATAACAAAGAAGTGTTCAACAAAGGGAAATGGGGAGAGCTGGACTTACAACCTGGGGAACGAGTCTGGCTTGCCATAAAGAACCTGAAGCTAGCTTGCCCCTCCAAGATGTTAGCACCCAGGTTTATTGGACCCTTTCCAGTGAAAAGGAAGATTAACAGGGTGGTCTATGAGCTGAAGCTTCCACCCTCTCTGCGTGTTCACCCGGTGTTTCAGTGTCCTTGCTGAAAACCGTGACCCCAAATCCTTTTCCCGGGCAGAAGACTAGCCCACCAGGTCCAATTCTGGTAGACAGCAAAGAGGAATTTGAAGTAGAATCCATCCTGGATTGCAAGAAGAGGGGTAGTGGCATCCAGTATTTGGTGAAATGGAAGAGTTACGGCCCTGAAGAGAACTCCTGGGAGCCCGAAGCCAACATCCAGGAGGATGAACTTATCCAATCTTTTAAGGCTAACAATCCTGCTAAGTTTGATTGGCTGGGCATCCAGAGGCTGCTCCTTGGGGGGGCAATGCCCGCAAACAACTGCTGACACTTCTGGAAACGCAGTCGGAATGGGTGTGCGTGCCGGTATTGGCGCCAAACAGCCAACATTTAAACGGGCAGCACCATGCAGCCGGTGCTGTCCGTTCTACAGCGTTTGTGTATCTGAGCAACCCATTACCTGATTATCTGTTCCTGTGACCCGGCTTGCCTTGACCCTGCTTTGATTTCTGCGTGCACTGACCTCATCTTCCACGACCATTCTTCTGCCTGCTCCTTTGTACCTTTGCTGCCAGCCTGTTAACAAACTCTGCCTGTGCCCGACCATTCTGCCTAACCCCTTGTACTGCACCTCCTGCCTGTTGCTGACCCAGCCTGTACCACCATTCTACCAACCAGCACGAGACTGGAGGAACCACTTCAGTTGTCACTGGTGACCAGCTCAACCCTCGTGCCATCCTCACTCCTGAACCACCTGTCTGCTCTACCAGGGGTTCTTGAATCAGGGTCGCAAGAGAGGTTACCCCTGCATAAGTCAGACTCCACCACCAGGTACGGGACAGTAAGTGTTGTCTATATGCAATGTCTTATAGAACTAAATGGGCAAGTGCTCGCTCACCACAAGGTTACAGAAACTGCTGGTAGTGATGCAGGTGATGATGTAGATCCCTTGAAGAACTCCCTCTGGATCCTTGCTCTGGGACTGGAGTCTTACTTCCATCACACCGCGCCGCGGCCCACCCGGATCTGAAGTGCAGGTACCGCTGGAGGATCTGGAACAGCCTCCGGTCCGCAGTAGATGGGGAGCAATGCTGTCTGCAGCTTTCCCTCTGGATGTAGCTGTATGGCTCCCTTCTGTGCAGGCCATGACTCGACCGCAGCTCACACTGTTACAGGGCCCCTGCTGAAGGATCCACACTGGCGTCCCAAGAGAGCGATCTAGGCCACGACCACCCTTTTTATATCCTCTCTCAGCATTCTGTTCTCCTCTCTTCAGCAATCTGGTAGTGGTAGTTCAGGCCAGTCCTGCTGAAATTGAATCCCCAGCATTGTGAACTACACCTCCCACAATGCTTTTCTCTGCTCTATGTTTTGTCAAAAGGAAATGACACACATGGAGTCCAAGCCAACACTAGAGGGAGATAGCTCCACATTAATAGCACTGCACACTGTGCCTGAATTGCAGGCACAATAGCCAGCTCCTAGCTACATTCTCCCCCACTTGTATTCTTTGGTCCCCATTGTGGAAATATTAAACTATTTAAACATTATGGAAAGAAAGGGTTATTAACAAGTCTATAATGATATTAACCACAATCTAAACACAGTAAATATTGACGATGTAAACACGGCGGTTCCCCGCTCTGTTAGTGAGGGCATAGGAGATCTGCTGATCCCTGTCACTGGGATCAGTTAGATCTCTTATGCCCCATAACAGCCCAGCCCCCCACAGTTTGAACACACCCAGGGAACACAACCCCTAGAGCTCCCCGTGCAGGTTAACCCCTTCAATGCCAGTGACATTTATACAGTAATCAGTGGATATTTACATTTCTGATCGCTGGATAAATGTCATTGGTCCCAAAAAAATGTCAAAATGGTCCGACATCTCCACCCCAATATCGCAGTACCGCTAAAAAATCACAGATCGCCGCCATTACTAGTCAAAAAAAACAAAAACCCAGAAATGAATTTTCATCATCCGTAAACGCGGCCACTTTTGCACAAACCAATCAATAAACGCAGATTGCGATTTTTTTTACCAAAAATATGAGGAAGAATATAAATCAACCAAAACCGATGAAAAAAATGTTTTTTTTTTTTTTGGATTTGTATGTTAGCAAAAGGTAAGAAAAACAGTTTTTTTGCAAAATTGTCGCTCTTCTTTTGTTTATAGTGGTGATCAGAAATGATGCAGAGACAATCAAATACCACCAAAAGAAAGCTCTATTTATGGGAAAAAAAGGACATAAATTTAGTTTGGGTACAACATCGCACAACCACGTAATTGTCAGTTAAAGCTACGCAGTGCCGAATCGCAAAAAGTGCTCTGGTCCTAACCTGGGAAATCCTTCCGGGGCTGAGGTGGTTAATCGGTTCAATTTCCCTAAGTGGTGGTAAGATCTCAACCTCTGGACTAGGTAGATTCCTTTCTGCACCAATCAGTTCTCTTCCTCCCCTCACTTCACTGGTCCCTGCATCAGTCTCTGTTGCTGTAGGCCACAGCCAGTAAGGTACTATTTACTCATCCTTACTATCTTCCTCTTCTTCTTCCTCCTGCGACACAGTGGACGCAGCAGCTCATCAATGTGAATGGGTTCTGGACGGGTTTGGTTTCGAAGGGGGCAAAGAGGACACTTGAGACACCTGGACAGCATCAGACAATGGAAGCAAGTGATTCCAATGCCACATCTTCAAGGGTCCTTGTTTTCCCTTGGGTCTGATAGACCGGCAACCCAGGAAGCTGTTTATAGATGACATAAGATTGTGATCACCATCGGTCAGCCAGCTTATGTTTTCCTGGTACCCCCAAGTTCTTCAGCAGCACACGATCTCCAGGTTGTAGATCCTGCAATCTCACTTTCAGATGAAAATTATTTTTATTCCTTTCTAGTCAAGGCATGTTCCATGTCTTTCTCATATGCTTGCTTCAAATTTTCCCACAGTCTCTCGACATAACCTCTGTGAGAACTCAAGGAAGTATTGTCAATAGTGTTCCAAAGGGTAGGTCGATAGGAAGGCGAGCTTCTCTTCCAAACCTGAGTCGGTAGGGAGAATAGCCAGTGGCATCACTCACAATACTGTTGTAGGCATGGACCACCACTGCAATGTGATTGCCCCAATGTTTTTTTTCTGTTCAATAAAGACCCATTAAATCTCTTAGGTTGAGGATTCCCTTGAGGATCCCCTTGTAGGTGATAAGGTGTGGTCTGAGACTTTATGCCCAGCAAGGTGCACAGGTGATGAACTAACCTGCTTTCAAAATCTCATCCTTGGTCAGAGTGAATTCGAATAGGCAACCTATAATTTGCAAAGAATTTCTCGAGGACTTTGGCCACTGTAGTCGCTTGCTGGTCTTTAGTGGGATAGGCCTGCACATAGCGGGTGAAATGGTCAGTCACTACCAAGACATTACTTCTTCCACCTGTATCAGGTTCAAGGCACACAAAGTCAATACCCACCAACTCTAGAGGCTCCTGGCTCTGCAGGTGTCCAATGGGAGCCGCCCGTACTGGTAATGTCTTGCGTTAGTTGCAGGCTAAGCATGAGTGACAGTAAGTCTCCATGTCGATGCTCATCATGCAATACTATAAAAACTGTGACACAGTGTTTTCCAGGAAGAAATAGCTGCCATTTTTCCTCCATGTCCCCAGAGGGGCCTTGCCTATACAGTATCCCATCTCTCAGTTGCAATCTATTCTATTCCCAATGAAGAATCTTTGCTCCAATCACAGAGCTCCTCAACAACAAGTTTGGATCCTGCTTGCTCAGGGCGTGAATAGCCAAGCAACACTGCAGATCCTGATCTTGGTCTTTTCTAAGGTCCTCTTTGGACAACCGAGGAAGGCCCTCATCTCATATTTGCGTCAATCCACAATAGCATCTAAGCTCTCCGGAAGGGTGGACTCCTATGGACTCAGCTCCAACACTTCCTTTCAGCTGCTGGGCCATACCTTGACACAGAGCCTGCACACCTTCTGCTGTCACATAGGTCCAATATTCTGGCTCCTCCACTCATCGATAAGGCCTATGAGATAGGGCATCTGCATCTCGATTCCCTGGCCGGTACTTCATAACTGGAATCATGCAAGGGCAGCCAACCACCTATGTCCTGTTGCATCCAATTTGGCAGAGGATAGGAGATGTAAAATGAGAGGTAAAAGGATTATTATCCCTCTTGACCACAAACACAGCTCCATACAAGTTATCCTTTAGCTTATCCACCACAGCCCATTTCAAAGCCAAGAATTCCAGTTTGTGGACCGGATAGTTACTCTCCGATGGGGTGAGACTGCGACTCATATAAGCCACTGGCCTGAGACCGCCGTCTTGCTCTTGGTAGATGACTCCTCCCAGCCCATCTCTACTGGCATCCATATGAAGTTCATATGGCTTTGCGGGGTCAGCATAGGCCAGTACCAGGATTTCAGTGAGACTCCTCTTCAGATGCCAGAAAGCCTCCTCATACTGGCGGAGTCCATTGCTCTTGCACTGTTTCTCCCTTCCTGTAACCCCCAGACTTCTTCATCTTATGCCTATCCTCGTCTTCTCCCATGGCTACCTGCAGCAATTCATTAACAAAGTTTTCTCTGTCTTCCAGGTGCATGGGGATCTGGTAGTACCCACTCTTTAAGTTTAGTACACTGAACCATTTGGCTCCAGTTTGTCTTCCTGCAACCAGAATTAGTGCTGAGCGTTCTTGGCACATCCCACATCAATGTCGCTCTTTGAAAAGATCTTTTGCCACCTAACCAGCTGTAACTTCATCCTTAGCTGGCATGTGGGAGGTAATGCAATGCTGTATTTCCTTCTGCATCCTCTGACATTCTTCCTTCCCAGCAGCCTCTTCCAGAAGCCCAGGAATGGCTGCACCCACTTGTCCCACTAGCATACGTGACCCTAAGGTAATCGGATGATGTGTGACATTTCAAAGAATGATAGGCACCTTCCTTCCAGATCGGGACAGGTTCTTAGTAGGGATCAGCTCGTGGACCATCTCTACACCAGCAGCCTTGGCCTGCTCATCATTCTTCAACACAACGAAGGGGCCAGGTTGATCCCAAGTCAACATGACTGTAGCCTTCAGGCAAGCAACTTCTCCAGGCTGCAACACTCTCTCCCTGGCTTCCAGCTTCCACAGACATCCCACTCCCTTGACAGGGGCGCTCTGTTCCTTGGCTACATGTCTACAAGCCTGAAGGTGGATTTTATTGAGAATGGAACCATCTTCTCCCAGTACAGACTCCAACAGCCTCCTTACCAAATCATTGTTTGTTCCGATCATTAGGCAATTCTGCTCATTCCCTGGTGGCCTGGGACACATGACTGCCAGCGTATCAAATGCTTCCCTCTTTTCCAGCGGTTGCCAGCCCAAATGCTATTCGGATGGGAATATACCCATCATTCAAGCATTTGGTAGCTCAGATTCTCCAGATCTCTAGTTCTTTGAGCTTGCATAGAGGAATGTGTCTCAGGTACTTGTCATAGAAATCTCTGTAGAGGAGCGTGACCTGTGCCCCAGTATCCAACAGTGCCCTAGTGTAGATGCCCTCTACCTGTACAGATACAATTGGGGATGGCCCCACTAACATTTCTTGTAAGCTTTCCATGTTACATAGAGCAAGGGTTTTTCTGTGATCTTTCCTAGCCTTACGCTGAGAAGACCTAACAATGGCCCTGGTTGGTGGTAAGACATTGACCTCCTGTGCCCGTGTCCCCAACTCCAGTGACGGGTTACTTGACTGCAAGGGTGATGGAATTGCCGACCCCAGGCCTTTCTTCTGTCTCTTCTTAATCTTACTCCTTATATCCATCTTGAAGCTCTGTTTCTTCTCGGGGTTCCCAGCTGGCTCTTTCACTGAGACCCCTGAAAGTTTCCACCCTTCTGGTTTAGGAGTAAATTTTGCAACACTCAAGAGCTCTGAGAAAAGTTCTGCATTCTCTTCCTTCTGTGGACACTGCCCTCTGAAGTGCCCTGGTTCTCCACACTGGAAACACTTCCGAGGATCAGCCTTCCCTGCTTGAGCTTTTGCTTGGGCTTCCATGACATAGATCAAGGCCTGTTGCAGCTGATCTTGAGCTTGGGCCACCTGCGTGAGCAATTTGACAGAGGCAGCTTTGTTCGTAGATTACACCCCAGGAGCCTTAAGGCACTCCCCACCAACTCTGACTCCTTATTAGAGTTGAGCGAACTTATAGAAGTCCGGGTTCTGCTGGTTCGGCCTAACTTCGGGACAAAGTCCGGGTTCGGGTCCGGACAGAACCCGAACTTTGTCCCGGACCCCGAACTCCATTAAAATCAATGGGGACACAGACGTTTAGGCACAAAAATGGCTGTAAAGTAGTCCTGGAAAGTTCTAGAGGTCTGCAAAAGGAAGGAATGGGGGTAAAGGTGGGATAAGTGACCTACAAAGAAATGGGGACAGGGAAATCACTAAAAGCATTTTAAAAAAATAAAAAACTAAAATAAGCAAAAATGGAGGTGGATGTGGACCATCTTCAAACTGGGTCTGAAAAGTATTAATTAACGGTAGAAGCCATATAACTATTCTAAAATCATCTTCAACTGTGTCAAAACTGTATAAATAAGCCGGGAGAACCCATATCACTGTTCTGCAAACATCTGGGAAATGTGTGTGTCACTTTAAATAAAACCGGGACTAACTGAACTACTGTTCTGCAAACATCTGGAAAGTCTGTGTAACACTAACAAAAACCGGGGCAAACCCATATCACTGTTCTGCAAACATCTGGAAAGTGTGTGTGAAACTACAGCATAGAGAAGAACAGGGATATGGTTTCGCTCTGCTATAGTTTCACACACAGTTTGCAGATGTTTGCAGAACAGTGATATCATATCATATCATATCACCTGGCCACATAGAGCCTCAATGTAATCCATGGCCACACAGTCTGGTTTTCCACTCTTCAGGCTCCGGATAACGTCCACGTGCAGTGGACGAAACGCGTCAGCGGTCTTCCCATTCATCTTCCAGGGGACCCCCCAGCCCTATGCTCTCAGCACCCCCGTGACGCGGCCTTTCTACTCCCGGTCATGTGACCGCATCGGATACCACTCCCACCTTCCGCACGCATCCGCACGGAAAGACTGCACCCGACCAGCAGGAACGAAACCACATGGAGAGCCCTCCTTCTACAGACCCGGACCGCAGAGAGACCCTCAACTAGCACTACAAGCGGGGTGAGTCAGCCACCTTTACTTGCACACACCACCCCATTCGGAGCCGCTCCACAGTGATCAGACGCTCCCATGGGAAACTAAATGCATGTGTCTCTGCATATGCTGCTGATCTCCCCCTAGCTAGTGTACTCCAGCCTGGTGCCACGGACAGTCCCAGGCTTAGAACCCTTTCCATATCTCCCGACAGCCTGCCAGCAGTCAGCCAGGTCCGGAACCTCATTTAACGTCTATTGAAAACTACCGGACTCCCATTTGTGGTTTCCCCCCATCCAGGACGTCCTGTCCCTGTGTAATTCACCGAGACTTCCTGCTCTTCCAGGGCTATTCCAGCTATAGGATCCAGCCGGTCTACTATTATTTAGACCACCGCATATAGTTACTACTATAACACTGGCCTGCTCTGTATGGTGCATTACGGTCATCAATCCTTTTACCCCACGGGCCCCATTACACAAAATGGTAATTCATCTCCAGACTGGCTCACTAGCTAACTTTTGCTATACCAGACTGTGACGAATTGCATCATCTGCAAGGTGTTGATATTGTATGTGAGTTGGCTGGATGGTTCCCCTGTCTGTTCTGTTTTGACAACGTTGCCAATTTTAATATTTTTGTGTTTATTGTCTATTGGTGTCACTATTCAATTATCTATTCACTTGTATGCAAATTTTTCATTCAGAATTAATTAAAGATATTTTCATTTAAAAGCCCGGTGTGTCCCCTTGATGGGCATCTCAGTGTTTCTCACACAATTTTGAAGCTATCAGTTTAGGCCCTTGGGACCCCACCCTGTCCATCAGGGTGAGTGGCTGCTTGACTGACACAAATCCTACACTCAGTCAACACTTGACTGGCTATACGTTCCCTACGGGAGAATCTTTTAACATTTTTTGTTTAAGTATCGGTATAAAACCTACCTGGTTCTTATGGATATAAGATCCTATGAAGATGGCTAAACGGTTCCAGAAAATTTTGGTCAAAATTTTTAGATCATTATTAATTAGTGATATCGCTATAGTTACTTACTTCACTCTGGTCCTTACCTGGTTTGGGTATCACAGAGATTAAAGCAAGATTGGATGTTGGGTCCATCTCTTGTCCATCCCTTAAGGAATTGAACCAAAGGGCCAGAAAGGGGGAGAGGGCCATGCTAAACATCTTATAATAAATGTTAGAGAATCCATCTGGCCCTGGAGTTGAGTTGCCCTTGATAACTTTTAAGACTTCAGTTTCCGTTACAGGGGATTCCAGAATATATTGGTGGTGATCCTCAAGTGTGGAAAGGGAAGTCTCTTTCAGGAAGTCGTCTAATTTAGGAAAAGTTCTATTGTGATCTTTTGAGTATAATTTTGAAAATAAATTGTGGAAGGTCTCTAGTATTTTCTTTGGATTTTGGGTTTATGTGCCCTCTGAGACTTGATCTTGGGCAAAGAAAGGAGTTTGATTTTCGGAGTTAGCTTGGCTGTTAGTCCTGGATAGTGTTGAGCGAACCCGGACTGTAACGTTCGGGTCCGTACCGAACTTTAGGGTGTCCGTGGCACGGACCCGGACCCGGACATTTCAAAAATCGTTCGGGTTCGGTCCGGGGTTCTGCTATTTTACTCCACGTGTTGAGAAGCTGCAGGGCAGCCAATCAACAAGCGTTTCACTGGTTTGCCCTTAGAAGCCATCACAGCCATGCCTACTAATGGCATGGCTGTGATTGGCCGGTGCATCATGTGACCCAGCCTCTTTATAAGTTGGAGTCACAGTGCTGCAGTCACATGCTCCTTGGGTTAGTGTAGGGAAAGGTAGCTGACGGCGTGAGGGACAGATTTTAGCCATTTTAAGACCTGATCCTGCATCCTGAGATAGATTACTTTACTACTGCTGTCTGTGCTGTTGCTCTGAGGACAGATAGCAGAAATTAGAGATTTCACATACC
>BLSH010389822.1:16443-30482 GCA_018402905.1 Glandirana rugosa
TTTTTTTTACGGCACGTGGCGATTTCACAAGCCCAAACCGAACTTCTTTTCCACCGTTGGGACCATGTGGGGTCTAGGACCTCATCATCCTCCACATTATCTTCCACCCACCCTTCACCACTGCCCTCCTTGTCAGTCTGCACACTGAGGCAAGCTGCAGCAGTTGGCACTAGGGTTGCCACCTTTTCTTCAAGCCAAACCCGAACACTTTAGCGGTGCACGGCATTTTTTTTTTGAGCATATGCTATAAGATTGTAAAAGACAAGACCTGCCACACTTTTGGCTGCTTCAGGAAGAATAGTAATTATGCACGCTAGCACGCACGGCGTGGGGAACAGTGGGTGTGGTACAGGGAAAGGTTCCAGCTGTTGCTTTAAGGGAAAGATTAGTGTTCTAAAATCATCATCAAGTTGTACAGGGAAAGGTTCCAGCTGTTGCTTTAAGGGAACGATTATTGTTCTAAAATCATCTTCAAAGTGTGTGGGAAAAGCCTATTGCAGGGGCATAGAGCCATATTACTGTTCTAAAATCATCTTCAAAGTGTCTGGGAAAAGCCTGTTTCAGCCGCATGAAGCCATATTAGTGTTCTAAAATCATCTTCACAGTGTGTGGGAAAAGCCTGTTTCAGCCGCATGAAGCCATATTAGTGTTCTAAAATCATCTTCAAAGTGTGTGGGAAAAGCCTGTTTCAGCCGCATGAAGCCATATTAGTGTTCTAAAATCATCTTCACAGTGTGTAGGAAAAAAATGTTTCAGCCGCATGAAGCCATATTAGTGTTCTAAAATCATCTTCACAGTGTGTGGGAAAAGCCTGTTTCAGCTGCACGAAGCCATATTAGTGTTCTAAAATCATCTTCAGTGAAGATGATTTTAGAACTCTAAAACAGGCTTTACCCACACACTGTGAAGATGATTTTAGAGCACTAATATGGCTTCATGCGGCTGAAACAGGCTTTTCCCACACACTGTGAAGATGATTTTAGAACACTAATATGGCTCTATGCCCCTGCAATAGGCTTTTCCCAACAACTTTGAAGATGATTTTAGAACACTAATATGGCTTCAAAGTTTGGGTCAAGTCCGGACCGAACACGGACTTTGTCCCGAAGTTCGGCCGAACCTGCAGAACCCAAACTTCCAGAGGTTCGATCAACTCTAGTCACTTTAAGAAGTTTGCATATCTCTTTGGTTTCTCTAGACATAAACAGGGTGCCCTGGTCAGTTAGTATTCCTTTAGGAAGGCCCATATGGCTGAAAACCTGAAATAGCTCTTTGGCAATGGATTTGGCAGAGGTGTTTCAGAGAGGAATCGCTTCTGGGTAATGTGTGGCATAGTTCATTATCACCAAGATGTGCTGGTGCTCTCTAGCAGACTTCAGCAAGGGGCCAACCAAATCCATGGCAATCCTCTCAAAAGAGACCTCAGTGATGGGCAGGGGTACCAAAGGTCTGTGGAAATGTGGCATGGGTGCAGAAATCTGACACACTGGACAGGAGGAACAATACATTTCCACTTCCTTAGTGATCCCAGGCCAATATAACCTCTGGGTGATTCTTTCCTGGGTCTTTTCAGCTCCTAAATGTCCCCCAAGAATGTGTCCATGGGCCAGTTCTAAGACCAACTTGCAGTAAGGTTTGGGCACCACTAGTTGCTCAAAGGTTTCCTCTACCCTCTGCGACACCCGGTATATCAGGTCCCTTTCCATGATGAAGTAAGGGAGGGCAATCCTCTTGTCAGGGTTAACTAATTCCCCATCTATTTTCACTGCATTCTCCCAGGCCCTTAGTAATGTGGGGTCCTTCAATTGTTCAGTGGCAAAACCTTCTCTGTGTACCTCTAGATCCTCAAACACTAGAGGTCACTGGTCGTCTTCTGAGGTTGAAGGCTCTTCCCTACAACAACCAACATCAGTGCCTGACCTCGCAAATGCGCTTCTGGAAGAATGGTCAAAAATTCCCTTAGACACACTCCTAAACCTTGTGGACATCCTTATCAGAATATTTGAAGTTTTTTTAGCTGCAAAGGGTGGGGCAACTCAATATTGAACCCTACTGACTAAGAATGGAATGCCATTAAAGTTCATGTGTCTGTAAAGGCAGGTGTCTAAATACTTTTTGTGATATAGTGTATATGTCTATGGGCAAATGCAACATGCTTTTAGGGGCATTCCATTTGGCATCCATTTGAGACACTTCTGAAATCATTTAGCGTATATTTAAGATACATTTGACCTGCAGTTGACCTCCTTCTGACATGCATTTAACTTCATTCTAAATTGCATACAGATGCTTTGATCTGATTTTGCATTCCAATTGACTTGTAAAGCAGTGGTTCTCAACTCCGGTCCTCGGGACCCCCCAACAGGCCAGGTTTGCAGGATAACTGAAATACATCACAGGTGATATCATTTGCTGCTCAGTGATGCAGTATTCTACTCTGCATCTCCCCAAGGTAATACTTAAAATCTGGCCTGTTGGTGGGTCCCGAGGACTGGAGTTGAGAACCACTGTTGTAAAGGGAGAGAAGCATTTTTGATATGAGCAGTAGCCGGCTGATACAGGCCATAACATGCAAAGGTTGGTGTATCATGAATATTTGTAACCATACCCCACTCATTCTTCCTATACAATTTCCAAAAAGTTGTGGAAAGAGTCTTAAGTTTCCCCAGTAGACTGCAGAGTTTCTACAGCTTAGAGGTACTTTGTAGTGAATATATTTTCTTGACAAGACTGGCCTGCATAAGAGGCTTGGTGCTGGGAGTAATCAGTGGATAAAAATAGAGATCTGTGGTGGGATATTTTGTAGTGGGAGTCTATGGTTGCATAATTGGGGGGGGGGGTTCCCGTAAAGAGAGCTGTGTCTTAACAATGATAATTGATTGCATAAAGGGCAAGGGGGTCTCCTGTAGTGTGGTATCTGCAGCTGCAAATGAGGAGGTCTGCTGTAGTGAAGGATTGGTTGCATTGGTAGTGTCTGTAAATGCATGGATGGTCTACTGTATCTACTATACTGAGGGTCTGGGACCACATATAAAAGGGGATCAGTTATAGTCAAGTCAATGTCTGCATACAGATGGTCTGCTGTTGTGTAGGTCTGTCCACATTAGATGAAGGGTCTGTTCTGCTAGCATTTGGTGCCTGCCTGAGAGGATCTATTATATGAGGGGCTGGTGCCAGAGCAAAAGATGCAGTTACAAAAAACACAACTGCCATATAGGTGCTGACTAATTAAAACTGAACCAGAAGTAAAGTGTTTGCCTATTACTAAATAGCTGTTGTTTCTCTCACTAGGTTTCTTATTTTATCCTCTTGGGAAAAAAACAAGAATGTGATTACCCACATACATTTTCAATTATTGTCATAAGTGTTATATTTGACATTTAAAAAGTGCCTAACCTGTTCCCGCACATCAACCAATCAGTTCCAATTTTTTTGTTAAGCTGGCAATTTCCATTTCAGCTTGAATCTGAATAATGACTGTCAGTATAAAATAGGTCTTATTTAAATGTGGACTACAACATCTACTATCTTTACATTAAACGTGTTCAGAGCAGCTTGTACCCTGGGAAGGCATGTCAGTGGAATACAATGCTTATAAAATGTAGAGGGCAAAAGAGCTGATGCTCTTTAACTTTGCGACTGAGTGCATCTAAATTTTGGATAGGTCTAAAAGTCTTTCCATGGCATACTTTGTGCACCTCTGATTTCTTCTTTCCTGGTCCCCAGGAGTTCCGCTGGTAAACTGCAACACTAATAACACTCTTGCTATGCAACACAGTAATATGAGTCAAAAGATATAATCAGTAAAAATAACTAGAGAACAGGTGCAAGAGCACCTTATGGTTTCAAATCTGAAGAAATCTACGCTACCTCTTTGAATCCATACCTAGAACTATACACGTGTTATAACCTGTTATGTTAACCACAGCAAGAGACAATTTATAGAAATCCTGCTGATTATCCTTTATCAACACTGCATGGTTTCACAAATGTGAGTCCTTTAGTTTGCCTTATTAAAACATCAGACAATAATATGAAACATCTTTAGAACATATAAAAAGAATGATATTTTTTTCATAATTAATTAGTTGTCAGGTTTCCAAATTACATATGATCCCATGTCATTTTAAAATGATATTGGAAATAGATACAATAGGAGTGAAAAATTACAGTTTTGTTAAAAGGGTTTTTTTGGTTTAAAAAAAAAAAAGCAATGTTTTCAAAAGAACAAAATATACACACATGATTTTCTAGCTTGGCCCCTTGGTCCCTCTTGTTTGCAGAGGTTTTATTCATACATGCCTGGAAGGCTTCCAGCTCTTGCTTAGCCTTGTAAATGGCTTAAACACCTTCTGCCAAATAGTAGAACTCCCAGGAAAACGGAATTAGAGGCAGGAGGGGAAGGCAAAGGATTAAATGCTCAAAGTGCACTGAGCTTACATCGTAAACCAAAGCAAATGAATGAAAACAAACATTGGAACAGACAAACACTAGTAGTGTTAAAATTATGTTTTCAAGTCAAAGTGATTCTTTCAAATCCTGTTTACTGTTCTGGATATACTACTTTATAGTAGACAGCTTTTTAAAATGGACACAAGCTCAGGAAATTCTATTTTATAATGCTACAAAACAACATTTTTTTGCTAAAGTGAAAAATTCAAATAGCACAAAAGCATGAAAATAATTGATTTTACGGTATTTCTTCATGAATGCATATGTTTGCAGGGACACGCAGTTTCAATCTTTTGGCAGCAGATACTACTTTTTGATAAGCAGCCGGTATACTTCTTCTGTGGAAGGCTGTTAATAGGCCTTCAAGACTGTTTTTGCTGCTGTCATAAACAGTTGTGACAGTCTATTTAAAGTATATCTGATACCTAAGAATAAAAGTGTAATATATTGCAGCTTTTCAGTTCTTAAATGTGGTAACTGCATTCATTTTCTTTTTCAGGCTAAGTACATTTTCAGAAAGTACAGAAAATGTTGATTAGAATAGAATTCTAGTGTACTTGTAACTTTCTGAGTAGTAAACTGAAACCCTATGTTATTATTTTTCCAAGCTGTCTTCTGTAAACTACACAACCCCTCCTCCCGGTATAATGAAGATAGAAAAGGGGGAGATGTTTACGGTACATATCAGGGGAGCATATTAGGATGACAATGCTGTTCTTCTCTAGATACAGTACAGTGAATGGGTGTTGTCACTCTAGCACAGGAAGTGTTTTACTGGCAGAATCATCAGGTGACATCTACGGACTGATAAGCTGCAATGTAAAAGGTTGGAGCAATATGAAACGTGCATAATTTGATTAACTACTTCAATAAAATTTTTAATTAAAATATTTTAAATGAATATGGTTTTAATAGGGATTAGGGACTAGGGATTAGCAGATAGTTGTTACCTATTCACATATTACACAATATATAACAGTCACATTCTCAGCTTAAAAAAAGCTTAATATTTAATCAAATTAAGTAAGTTTCATATTGCACCAACATTTTACATTGCAGCTTACCAGTCCTTAGATGTCATCTGATGATTCTGCCAGTCAAGCACTTCTCATGCTAGGGTGACAACACCTATTCACTTTTACTGTATCTAGGGACAAACAGCATTGCCATCCTAAGCTGAATGGGATGAACAGCAATGTCATCCTAAGCTGATCCCTTGATTGTTCATTTTACAGAGATTGAAGTAAAAGGAAAACTTACAGGTGTAGTGCCCTGGGTCTTCTAAAGGCAGGATGAAACTTCCAGAGGTAGGGAGCGAGATAGCATTTACCCCAGGGCTGATTCCATGGCTATAATAGGGAGTCTTGAACAGAAATTGGGCACCAGTCACTTTTGATCTTTTCAAAGCTTTAATGTTGAACTTGGAAGAAGGTAGTAGGAGAAAGGGTTAGGGGTCTCAGATACCAGCAGCAGATCACTTACAGACTCCTTGGATACTGAAAAAATACAGCTTCACAGTGTCAGGACCTTTAAGCCAACCAGGCAACACTGCAAACACATTTTCAGATGTAGAACAAGATCCAGCTTCACAGTGTCAGAGATTGTGGTGCATCCTCCAAGGGTGTCACCAGGCCCTTCTGAGAGACCAACCTCCATCCTGGCATTCTCCAGCATGGTCCTCCCCTGGGGCTTCTCATCTTGGCTTGGCTTCTTCCACACTAGGTAAGACAACCTCAGGAGCACCTCAGCATTAGTAGGCCCCAGACAGGCTTCTGGGCCTACACACAGAGCTCACTTCAGCAGCACCTCCTCAGCCTGAGGAAAGAGAGCAAGCATATGGCCCAACTTAATATATATATCCTCTCCCAGAATGCACCAGTGGCCAAGGACCTCCTACTGGGCTGGCTGGAAGAACTATAAATATTCATAACTGAACCTAGCTGTACAATCTCATACTATGGCCTGAGGTACCAGTGACACCTACTGGTCACAGTGAGAAATGCACAACCTAAGTAAGCTTAGGGAAAGATCAGATACAGACTGTGCAATCAGTCTGGACTATCTATAGCCCAGTCAAAAATTACATTTGCATAGTAGCCCCAGTTTAGGACCAGTGACAGAAATATACATCATATAGCTTTTGTACTAAAGCTTCATATATTATTTAGTCTGCGCTAGTTAATAGTGGGGGGTAACAAACAAGGCAGATACAGTAGATAAGGGAGATAGGAAGTGACCAGGATGGAAGGTAGAAAATAGAATTATAACCAGAAACTGTGAAAACAGAAGCAATAACTGGTTCTTAAACATCTCCTGGGCCAAATATGAGTGTTATCAGATTATACATTAGGATGTATTAACTATTGCTGCCAAGTTTTAACCACTTAAGGACCAGAAGGATTTCCCACATTAGGACCAGAGCACTTTCTCTTGGTGGTATTTGATACCCTCTGTGTCACTTCTGATCACCGCTATTAACAAAAAAAGCGACAATTTTGAAAAAAAAAAACAATATTTTTTACGTTTTGCTATAATACATATAAAAAAAAAAAAAATATAAAAAAACAAATTTATTCATCAGTTTTGGCCGATATATATATACTTCCTTATATTTGTGGTAAAAAAAATTGCGATCAGCATTTATTGATTGGTTTGCGCAAAAGTTGCCGCGTTTACAAACCATGAGAATTCATGTATGGCATTTTTACTTTTTTTTTTTTTACTAGTAATAGCGGTGATCTGTGATTTTTTTTTGGGACCAATGACATTTATACAGTGATCAGAAATTTAAATATCCACTGATTACTGTGTAAATGTCATTGGCTGTGAAGGGGTTAACCTGCAGGGGGCCATCTAGGGGTTAACTATGTTCCCTAGGGGTGTTCTAACTGTGAGGGGGCTGGGCTGCCAGGGGCATAAGAGATCTAACTGATCCCAGTGACAGGGATCAGTAGATCTCTTACATGCAGCCTGACAGAGCAGGAAACCGCTGTGGTTACATCAGCGGTTCCCCGTTTTTCTTCTCTACCATACAATTGGGAGTAGCCAGTGGATATCAAGTCTGCTGGACCCATGGCCACACTGCTGTAGAGTGCGGCGGGCACAAGAGCGTGCCCCCACCGGCACGCTACCGCCCACTAGACGCACACAAGCGGGCCGCCGTTTATAAACGCTGATTCGCACTACAGCGCCACTCTGCAGCAGTAAATGTACGTGAGCCGGTCCGGGACCGGTTAAAGAACTTAGGTTGTGTATTGTTCTTTATTGCTATCCTACTTATCTATAGAGCATTTGAAAATAAAGTCTTGGATTACTTCTATGATTTCCAGGGGAGTAGTCAATCTCCATCTCTAAGTGATAAACAGATTAGCTGTGAATAATAAATGAATGATTATGGCTCTGTGTGCATTATGGAAACCACAAACATTTATGTATTAAGTAAAGCCAGTTCAACTGGAGAAGTTAGAGGTGTCCCAGTAATTATGGCTATGAGGGTGAAGATTCTATTTAAATAAAACTGAAGAGACATACAAAATCATATTATACTCCATGTATAAAAGAGACAGGTTCTCCAACACATTGGAGAGTTAGAGTTTTTGATTTTTGATAAATACGGGATGATGTACCAATTTTGGACAACCATTTGGAGTTGCCAATGATAGAGCAATGATGCCAATGATTGGGGAATGTGAAGAATGGAATAGACATCTTAATGTACAACCCCATTTAAAGTTTGAGAATTCTTTATAAACATAATACATTATTTTAGGCTTTAGAGCTGAATTTAAGCTTTTAATATGCTTTACTTAGCACACTGAAATATTATAACATTTTTAGTGGTAGTACGTAAATATGCCAATAATTAGCAGCTAATTTTAGATTTATTTTCCAGCTGTACAGTGTAATATTGTCAGAAGCAGCATTTTCAGCTGATGAAATAAAAAACAATTGACATGTCTCTGCAAACTAGAGACACACATCAAAAACTAAATTTGGGCTTTAACTTTGCAGTCAGTTGGCAAAGTGTCCATCATGCTTAGGGATTTATTTATAAAAATGTCTCAAATCTTCAAAAAAACAGTACCAAAACAAATTTTAATCTCATTGGGGGTTGTGGGGATTAAAATCAATTTGCTACATTAAGTCCTAGAGAGTGGTCTCAATCATAAGTATCCCTTTAATTAAACAGATTTACAAAATGTCATTGCAAAGTACAGATATTGCTTATTGTATTCATTTTTATGTGAACAAGGTAGAAATATGAAGAACTATGTATGTATAATAAAGTAAAGTTCCACGTTTCACAGAACATTATCTCATTTTACCCTTCAGTAAATTGGACCCTGGATCTCTTCTTTTATAGAAGGTTCTCACAATCCCTGATACAATTTCCCCTAGCTGCCATACTTGTTTTAAAATTATTTCAACCAATGGTCTTTTTTAAAGCTATCATCATTAAAGTTTTTCACCTGACATATAAAACGTGGCTTCTGTGCAGTTGGTTGATGTATCATTGGTAGGGAAACTCAAAAATAGTATAAATGCAATCACTGGATTTCACATTGATGTCAGTGAACAGCATAGTAAAAACACAAATGAAATCACAATCAGACCCTTTTGCTATTTTTAATTGTTAATAAACCCAAAACCAAAAATGTATTATATTGAAACTTATCGATCATTAGATGAGGTGACTGCATCACGTTTCTTTTCTTAGGTTTTATTTCCTGTGTATTCACTTAGTGATCTGGCCAGTAACACACCTCCTTTGGACTCACTCTGTATAAATGAGCATAGAGGGCACTTATGGACAGCCTCATTGTTAGTCTGGACCAGGGATCTCCAAACAACAGCCCACCAGCTGTTGCAGAACTACACGTCCAATGAGGCTTTGTAAAACTCGGACATTCACAGACATGCCTAGGCATAATGGGAATTGCAGTTCCAGAACAATTGGAGGGCCATAGTTTGGAGACCCCTGGACTCTGGAGGGAAGGAAATACACTAGCAAATTGAAGCTGAACTCTAGCTAATACTCCATAAGTAGTTACAGCAAAAAGATGCTCATTCTAAGCACTCCTGCTAGTGTTAAATTGTTTGTCTCACCTCTGTGACTGTTCACTGTTGACATTCTGCTGGAAAGCTTGTTCTTTTGAAAAACAACAGGCATACCTGCTGGATTACCAGATGAAAAAAGATGAAAGAAAGACTTAAAAAAGAAAATAAATGTAGCCATCACATCTAAGAATTGGTAAGCTGCAATATAATGAAAGTTTGCGTTTGGGTTTATTACCACTTTAACTCATACCGTATTTCAGTGAATGTTTTCTTCAGGGGCTAAATTCTACTACTAATATTATTAATTACAAAATAACAATAGTAATAATGATGATGATAATAATTATAATGTTAATACTGTATGTCACATCAAGCCACCCTGGGCTCTCACAAGAGTTTTAAGGAGACCTTTGCTTGCAAGATTGTGTGAGCAACATTCTTCCCAGTACTCAAGAATGCCTACGATTGGAAAGGAACAGAAAATTAAGGTATGTACACAATACATAAAAAAAAACAAAGGAGGGGGCGTGATGACTTCACATCCAAATGGCCGCATAGTTCGGGAGCTCTGCTCGGCCACCGGGGATTTCAGGCTATATTAGAGCCCTTACACACTGCACAATGGCGATTTTCACCTTGGGAACACCCAGAATGCCCTGCAGATGCAGCAAAACCCCACTGCCATGCAAGCTATAAGGACTTTTCCCCCGGCTCCAGCACAGGACAAAATTCCCGAGACGACGGCTCCATGCTTCCACCCGAAAGCCACCTCAGGGTAGCCCTCAGGTGCTCTGCAACTGCTGGGTGACACTCTGCAAAGGTCCTGAACAGGACTCCTCCTCAAGACTCCAACTAAGACACGATTAGTCTCTGGAAATGGAGGTGAGTGTCCAGTTAGAAGATGGCAACACACCTACTCCTTTTGATGACCCAATTGCCGTCTTTACTACTTTTGGTCTTCCTGTGTTAGACAACACAGTGAAGAGTATGTTATTATCTCTCAGAGCCTCCCTACAATCAGACACGAAGTCAAGTCTCCACAAGTTCAGAGCTGACATCCAGGATTTGGAGACTGAGTGAATCATATATCAGCTTTGTGAATACGTGGATTATTTCAGTGCAATGGTGGATGCACACTCTGTCCATGTAAAGGAGTTGGTCTAGCCTAAATCCAAAGTTGTTGACCTGGAGGACAGATGACATCTTAACAATCTAAAGATCCAAGGAGTGCTGGAGTGGGTCCAACAGTCACAATATGCGTGTGACCTCTTTCTGTCAGTTCTACCATCTCTTACATCCTCTAATCTTACACCTGATAGAATATACCACATCACCAAACCTGAATACTTACCTCCTAATGAGCCAAGGAATGTCTACCTTTGGTTTAATTTCTACCAAGTGAAAAAAAATTCTGGATACATTTTGGCGTACAGATCAGCTCCCTTGGAGATTTTCAAAACTCCAACTTCTACCTGATCTCTCCCAACATACTCTTCAGCAATGCAGAAACCTCCTAACAATCACCAAAGACTTACATAACCACAAAAGCTTCCACCTTCTACACAGTTGGAATTTACTTCCGGATTTATCTTCAATTCAGTCTGCTTCCATGCATTCTCATCCAATGGCACCAGAATGGCAGGTGATGGCACATAAACACACACCTCAGAAGCAATCTGTGGTTGGCTCATGATCATCTCCGACACGTTTCTTCTGACCTCAAGATCCCCGGCTCTGAATACTTAACATATTACTCTACCTCCTGGTCCTTGGAAGCAATGAGCACTGCCTACGGTTCCATCTCAGGACCTTTTATACTACCTGTTATTAATATTGGTTACTGTTCTTGTTCCCACCTAGTTTGGTTTATTTTTCTTGCTAGTGGAATACTGTACCTGGGTATTTTTCTGACCCTGAAAGCATCTTCCTAATCCTTAGCATATGCCAACTACAAACCCCTGCTTGACAAATTGACTAAAGAGGTACAACAGTTTGCATGGGTGGCGTTGCAATGGTCTGGTAGACTGGCATCCTTCAAAATGATGCTATTGCCTCAGATTCTATACCTGTTCCAGACCTTACCCATCCCACTCAACTCCCGTTATCTGAGAGCCCTTACTTCCCTGCTTAAACAATATATCTGGAAGGGGAAACACCCTGGATGTCCCTATACATCAGTGGTTCTCAACCCTGTTCTAAAGTATGGCCATGTTTTGGAATTTCTCTTAGGTAAAATAGCTGTCCAAAATATCAAGTCTTTGACTGTAATTTAAAGCAGCTGTGTAAGATAAAGAAAAACCTGCAAACATGGCCTGTTGGGGGTACTTGAGGACAGGATTGAGAACCACTGCTATACATGTTTAATGAAAAATAGAAAGTTTGGAGGTAGGGGTATGGTGGACATTGGGGACTACTATCTAGCAGCTCAACTAGATTGGTTTAAACCCACACCGGACATTCTCTGGACATTCTCTAGTCATAGAATCCTCCCTTATGCAAGCATCAGATCTTTACACTATATTGATCTCTGACTTCTGGCAGCCTCAGATACTGAAGGTGTTGTTATTGTCACCTATTAACACCTCTTCTATGTGTGGCAGACTCAACCATGCTGTCAATTTGCTTATCCAGATTCTAAAAACTATTATCCCAAATATTTTGTTTAGCATACTGTCCCAATATGGTTTTTCTATTGTTGACAACTTACTCTGTGAATGCATACCTAAAGGCATGGGTGAATTGATGGAGGAATTCAAACCCCCCAAAGGGCTGTTTTACACTTAACTCTGTATTCTCCCCTTAATCGCTTCTTGTCCTCCTCCCTATACTGACTGTGCACCTTAAGGCATGGACCTTTTAAACCAGATCACCAGATCCACCCAATGAGGGTATCTCATTGTTTTACACACTGTTTTTTTTTTCAATGAATTTCTATTAGAGAGAGTTTTTAAAGTACAGAAAATAGCACAAATAGTACAAACATACAAAGTGAGTAAAATACTTTCACATTGCATATAGTAACATAGGGGGTAATTTACTATAGCGCGATTCAGCCTTTGCGCAAATTTTAACATGCAGAATCGCAAATTTGCGCTAATTAGCGTGACAATGGAATTCACTAAAGCCCTGAGGGAGAAAATACTCCCCAAATCAAATTCACTATAGCGCCCAGACAACAGTGACTGACTAAAAAAACTAAACGTGGTAGAACCAAGGGAAATGCACATGGAAATAATGTTTAGAGCATGATATGATCACCTAAATGGTTCTTAAAAATGTAGTATCTTGTTTAATGATGGTCTGCTTTTCAATTGTTTAAAAAAGTGATGTATAACCAGAAATATCATTGAAAGTCTGAAAAGAGCCAAATTCCCCCTTTTTTCCTGACTATTCATCAGCACAACTGAGCATGCTCAGACAAGAAAATTCCCTCATTTTAACTCCCATGCCTTTTTTAGAGGGCGCTATAGTAAATTTGCAAATTCGCTCTTGTCTATAATGCCTTCTTGAGAAGGCAAATTCGCACTATATAGCCCAATGCAAGTTTCAGCCATTGATTCTAATGCAGTGGTTCTCAGCTCCAGTCCTCGGGACCCACTAACAGGCCAGGTTTGCAGGATAACTGAAATACATCACAGGTGATATCATTTGCTGCTCAGTGATTGCAGTATTCTACAGGGTGGGCCATTTATATAGATACACCTTAATAAAATGGGAATGGTTGGTGATATTAGCTTCCTGTTTGTGGCACATTAGTATATGTGAGGGGGGAAACTTTTCAAGATGGGTGGTGACTAGAGTTGAGTGAACCTCTGGAAGTTCGGGTTCTGCTGGTTCGGCTGAACTTCGGGACAAAGTCCGGGTCCGGACAGAACCCGAACGTTCGCACGGACCCCGAACCCCATTGAAATCAATGGGGACCCGAACTTTTAGGCACAAAAATGGCTGTAACATTGTCCTGGCAAGTGCTAGAGGGCTGCAAAAGGAAGTAAAATGGGGGTAAGAGTACGGCAAGTGCCCTACAAAAAAATGGGGATAGGGAAAATAAATTAAAATCAAATAAAAAAATGGGAAGGGGGTGGAAGTGGAGTAGGAGCCTAGAGGTTGACCATGGCAGTGTAGGTGGAAGTGGCGGTGGTCGAGGAGGAGAAGGAGGTAGCCAACATGGTATTTTTTTTTTGTTTGTTTATAATTGGGGTAGCCCCCAAAATATTGTTATTTGTAAATCTGGCCTGAGTGTGTCGGTAAGTATATGAACAAAAAAACTTAACCGGAGTTATAAAACCCCCGATGGGGTTAATATTTGTTTGTTTTTTTTTTATGGTACAACCGATGGAGGAAGAGGAGGAGCTGGTGGCGGTGAAGGTGGATGTGACGGTACCAGTTGGAGATCCGAGGATGAGGTGAAGGTGGGGGAAGGGTAAAAAAATAAACTAAAATTAAATAAAAGGGATAGGGGTAAAAAAACATCCCGTGAACGGCATGAGAATGGGGGTAAAATGAAGGAAAACGTCGGGAGATCGTGAACG
>BLSH010389822.1:47157-59522 GCA_018402905.1 Glandirana rugosa
AAAATCAATTTCACCATGTGTCTCAAAGGTCTACAAACGTCTTGTCATCAAGTCAATAAGGGTCAAAGTAAATTTCACTGTGTGTGTCAAAGGTCTACAAACGTCTTGTCACTATACCCTAGAGGGTCGAATAAATAAAATCAAGGAGATCCCATATCACTGTTCTGCAAACATCTGGAAACTGTGTGTGTCACTTTAAATGAAACTGGGAATAACTGAACTACTGTTCTGCAAACATCTGGAAACTCTGTGTACCACTTTAACTAAAACAGGGCGAAACCATACTACTGTTCTGCAACCATCTGGAAACTGTGTGTGTCACTTTAAATAAAACCGGGACTAACTGAACTACTGTTCCTCAAACATCTGGAAAGTCTGTGTGTCACTTTAAATGAAACCGGGAATAAGTGAACATCTGTTCTGCAAACATCTGGAAAGTCTATGTGTCACTTTAAATGAAACCGGGAATAAGTCAACATCTGTTCTGCAAACATCTGGAAAGTCTGTGTGTCACTTTAAATGAAACCGGGAATAACTGAACATCTGTTCTGCAAACATCTGGAAAGTCTGTGTGTCACTTTAAATGAAACCGGGGATAAGTGAACATCTGTTCTGCAAACATCTGGAACGTCTGTGTGTCACTTTAAATGAAACCGGGAATAAGTGAACATCTGTTCTGCAAACATCTGGAAAGTCTGTGTGTCACTTTAACAGAAACCGGGAATAACTGAACATCTGTTCTGCAAACATCTGGAAGCTGTGTGTGAAACTACATCATTGAGAAGAACAGGTATATGGTTTCGCTCTGCTATATTTTCACACACATTTTGCAGATGTTTGCAGAACAGTGATATCATATGACTGTTCTGCAAACATCTGGAAAGTGTGTGTGAAACTACAGCATAGAGAAGAACAGGGATATGGTTTCGCTCTGCTATAGTTTCACACACACTTTCCAGGTCTAGGCAACAGGACAGCAGAGACCAACCAGTAGGTCAGCGGTGTCAAAGACGCACGTCCCACGGGTAGAACTGCTACATTACCACAAAAGATGCCAGGTGGCTACGCAGGCAAAGGGTCACAGTTGCAACTGCAACCTAAAAATATGTTGATTATATGGGAAAAACTATAGTGACTAGGTTGATAAATAGTATCATCATAACGTAATAATCCAAAGTTTCTAAGGGAAGTAGATGTAATTGATTTGGAATGAATCTATTGAGTTCATTAATGTATCGCATATCAGACGGTTGGCAGATTCATTCCAAGTCAATTAGTCCATACCGCTCCATAAAGAGGGCCTGTCACCCTTTATTCTATTACAAGTGATGTTTACATTCCTTGTAATAGGAATAAAAGTGATCAAAAAAATTAAAGGGACAGTGTAAAAATAAAAAGTAAAATAAATATGAACAAAAAAAATTAAAATACCCCCATCCTTCCGCGCACAGAAGCAAAGGCATTTGTAGGTCGTGCGCGCATATGTAAATGGTATTTGCACCACACATATGAGATACTACCATGAACATCAAAGCAACAGCAATAATTCTAGTGCTAGACCTCCTCTGTAGCTTAACCACTTCAGCCCCGGAAGGATTTCACACTTTAGGACCGGAGCCCTTTTTGCGATTCGGCACTGCGTCACTTTAACTGACAATTGCGCGGTCATGCGATGCTGTACCCAAACAAAATTTGCGTCCTTTTTTTCCCACAAATAGAGCTTTCTTTTGGTAGTATTTGATCACCGCTGCGTCATTTCTGACCGCCGCTATAAACAAAAGAAGAGCGACAATTTTGCAAAAAAAACCAAATTTCTTACTTTTTGCTACAATACAAATCCAAAAAAAAATATAAAAAAACATTTTTTTTTCATTGGTTTTGGCCAATTTATATTCTTCCTCATATTTGTGATAAAAAAAATCACAATCGGCGTTTATTGATTGGTTTGCGCAAAAGTGGTCACGTTTACGGATGATGAGAATTAATTTCTGGGGTTTTTATATTTTTTTTATTTTTTACTAGTAATGGTAGCGATCTGCGATTTTTTGTGGTATTGCGATATTTCAGCGGACATGTTGGAACATTTTGACACTTTTTTGGGACCATTGGCATTTATACAGCGATCAGTGCTATAAAAATGCACTGATTACTATGTAAATGCCATTGGCAATGAAGGGGTTAACCTGCAGGGGGCGCTCTAAGGGTTAACTATGTTCCCTGGGCGTATTCTAACTGTATGGGGACTGCCCTAGCTGGGTAAGGGAAGTGGTCTCCATGTAGAGGAAGGCTGTGATCACAGCCCTTCCCCCTCTAACAGAACGGAGGTCCGTGTTTACTTACTTTTTTGAATATTGGTACCGCATTGGTTTTTCTTCAATCAGCTGGTACAATTCCTGTCAGTATGCTGTCTGCAAAGATAAGAAACAATGGTCTGGCTATAACCTGACTGAGTTCTCTAAGTACTCTCGGGTGTAAGCCATCCGATCCTGCTGATTTATTTGTATTTATTTATTTTACCAACTTTTACAAACAAAACAACAGGTATAGGAGCATCAGAATAAATTCACCACATCCCTAGCCACATAGTGTCATCAAACCTAAACTGCACAAAAACAAAAGTATTTCCATGATTGGGGACCAAAGAGGTTTAAAAGATGACACTAAAACTAATTTGAGGGTAATTATGTACAAAAACTTGGTTAATATACAAAGATACAACAATAGGGAATATGATCCCCTAATATAGGATACACCCCCATGCACCAGTCAGTGCCTATGTGGTAATGAAGGTGAAACACAAAACACAACCACAGAAACAAACAATATGTATCACAATAACGCCGGATGTAATTATCACACTGTGGATATGTCCCGGTGAATGCTGAAGTGTGAACCTGTGTACAGCTGCTTCAGTGTGTTCACTACCTCCGGAGGCTTGAGCCTATATGAGAGGGGAATGGGGGCAATTCCGGTCCCGTGTGGTATGTTGGAGGTGCGACCTGTGGTGTCTAGTAATACTATAGGCTGCTCCTGGACAATAAAGTGTATGCACAGTCCATATCCAGGGAGGTGCGTGATCCACCTGGGTGGAGAGCTTCTAGAAACAGGATGTCTCTTTTTGGATGCAATTCCATATCTGTATATACCCGGAGTCTGTGTATGACCTAAAATAGTGCGACAATTGCCATACCTTTCCCTGTAGAATGGGACTGCTGCGGTATTGTATTGAGGAGGGGGAGATGGGCCTCCGTGGGGAGGAGCTGACATGTAATTGAAGTATACACTAGTGTTCTGTGTTACATACCCCTCTGCCGAGTAAGTCCATGAGTCCCCACCTCTTCAGAAACTTCCCTTGTCCGGTGTTGCATCAATTATAGTGCGCTGCACTTGCAAGGATAACCATCTGTATCCCGCGGAATCCGTGCCCAATGACTGGACCGCTGCATTAGCACCCTGCATCAACCTCCAGGCCTCTCTGACTTGCCATCGCCTCACGGGTGGCTTCCGGCGTCACGGGCAGAAGTGAGGTCACTTCCTCATTTTGAGGGTATGCCCTGTGATGTGCTTCTAATAGTACTTTCTTGGTCGATACACCCCTCTTTTTCCTGCATAAAATCTGAGGAAAAGAAGGCATTTAGTACAGTTGCCTTCTCTTTGTCATCCGTAACCATTTTTTGTATGTGGGCAATGTGCTCTGCTTTTGCCTTTTTACTGTTAATGTACATAAAAAAATTTCTTTGGAGTTCTTTTACTCTCTTCCACTATATGTCTCTTGTAGTCTTTTTTGGCCGCCCTGATTGCATTCTTACACTTCTCATTGCATTCCTTGTAGTGTTGGAATGCTGGCGGTGACTCATCCCCTTTATATTGTTTAAAGGCCATTTTTTCTCTTTAACCTTTTCACTGCCAGGTCCGTACATCGTATGGACCTAAAAAATGACCGCAGGTGGCCAAGTCCGGACCTCATTTCTCCCTCTCCTATTAGCTTATGGTCACTTCAATGACCATAATGAAAAACAATACAGGAATGGCGCTGCCAATATTTAGAACACACAGAAGCTATTTACAGGCAGTCCCCTAGTTATGAACATCCAACTTATGAACGACTCCTACTTACAAACGGAGAGAGACAACAGGAAGTGAGAGGAAATCTCCCCCTAGGAAGGGAAATTCACTCCTGTAAGAGTTATTATGGGAAAAAGGTGTCTCCACTGTTGCTTTATCACCATGGTTTGTTTCCACAACAACCCAAAATTTTCAAAATCCAATTATCATTGGGACAGGAAGTGAGGTGAAATCTTCTGAACGGAAACATAGACAGCAAAACAAACATTACAGGGGTGTTACCCCTTCCCTATGCTATCCAAAAAGCTTAAAAATATTTGTTTTGGCTGAAGCTACACTTAAAAAATGTACCTGTTCTGACTTACAAACAAATTCGACTTATGAATAAACCTACAGTCCCTATCTTGTTTGTAACCCGGGGACCGCCTGTAGTGGTAAGTTATAGTTTACAACACACTCTCCTTACTACAGACGATATTTGGAACACACAGAAACTGTTTAAGTTATAAATTACAACACAATCTCCTTAATAAAGACGATATTTGGAACACACAGAAACTGTTTAGTGTTTAGGTTATATATTACCTAAACACTAAACAGTTTCTGTGTGTTCCAAATATCGTCTTTAGTAAGGAGATTGTGTTGTAATTTATAACTTAAACAGTTTCTGTGTGTTCCAAATATCGTCTGTAGTAAGGAGAGTGTGTTGTAAACTATAACTTACCACTAAATAGCTTCTGTGTGTTCTAAATATCGGAGACAGCGCCATTCCTGTATTGTTTTTCATTAACCCTTCCTTCCAAGGAGGGAGTCACTGGAAGGCAGCAGTCCAATACTATAGTTTGTTTTCCATAGCGCGGGAATATTATTTATTTTATTCAATGACCATAAGCTTATATCAGAATTGTTCAGCAGACTCTGCTGAACAATTCTGTAACTCTGATCAGTGGATTACAACCCAGTGATCAGAGTTATTAACCTCTAATGTGACTGCCCACCCCACCCATGCCGCCACTTCCCTGCCCCCTGCTTCTCCAACTCACACTGCCCCCTTCCACCTAAAACTGCCACCCCACTCTCCTTTACTATCGCCTTCACCCCCTCCCCCCCCCCCCAGCATTGATTACCTCCCTCCACCTGATCCAACCCCTGCAAACCCGATCCCCGCAGCTACCATCATTAGCAGGCATCCCTCCTCTTCCACTCCCACCGGCTTTAGGTGCTGTGTTTACCAAGCCCCCCTGTAGTACAGTGGATATAGGCAGCGATTGCTCCTATATCTACTGACAGCTGATACATTGTATCACTTGCTGATCATAGTAAACCGCAAATGATACAATGTATCAGACTGTCATTTTATGAATGAATGGCATCTCTATATAGATTCCTATTCTTTCAAGTAAAGTGCTGCAGAGAAAAGGGGACTATCTTCAGTCCCTTTCTCTGTCTCAAAAAAGAGATATGGGGGTCTGTTTAGACCTCTGATATTTCACCAAAGACCCCCCAAATAAATAAATAAATAAATAAATAAAAAATAACTGTAAAAAATGTAAAAAGTGAAAAAAACAAAACAAAACACAGAAACATAGTAAAACCCCCCAGGTCTGCCTGCACTCATCCCTCCAAATTGACGCCCCCCCCCACACTCACCCCTCCAAAGTGACGGTCCCCCCCCCACACTCACCCTTCCATGGCTTTCTCCTCCCGAACAACCTGATCCATCCTGATTGGCCAGGAGGAGAAACCGGAAGACAATAGTGAGTATTAATTCACTATTGTCACAATTGGGTGGGTTCGGGGTGCAATGCTCTGTGCCCCGAGCCCAACCTTTTTCAAGCCAATTAGAGCCTCAGGCTCTAATCATGTGGCTTGACAAAAAAAACTCATACAAATGTATTAGTCTGGCATCCTGCAGGGGGGGCGGTGCCCCTGTGCCCCTAATGGACGGGCTACTCCTGGTAAGACCCCTTTCACATGGAGCGGACTCTGTCAAGCAGATCAGCCTACTCAGCGGGGGATCTGTCTGCTGATCCCCACTGAGCAGGCAGATGACAGGTCCATGGCCGCTCCATTGATGCAGAGCAGACACGAAAACAGCCTGCTGTTCTCTATGGGGCGGTCAGACGGAAACGGACCACCTGTCCGTTTCCATCAGATATCATCCAATCCGATCTGCTAGATGGATGGGGAATGGGATCCCCATCCGTCTGTTTTTAGCAGACTGGAATAGATCGGATGCACATGGATGTAAATGGACACATGTCCATTTATATTAGCCTCTCCATAGTGAACAATGCGTGGTCCAAATGGACCCGCCTGCAAAACGGACAGGCAGACCCGATCAGTCTGCTTGTGTGAAAGGGGCCTAAGGCCTTGTTCACACAGGGCATAAACAGTGTGCTTTTATGGGGACCCATAGGTGTTCCGTGCATCTCTATGCAGGCAGTCCCATTGATGTAATTTGGTATGTAGCACCTGCACGAACAGAGCCATTGCTCCCAATTTTATATGCCACATGTGAATAATGCTTTAGAAGCAATTTAGCAGGAATTTCGTAAATTATGTTGTGATTATGCACACTATTAATGATTTTAGTTTATTTTTAGTGACAATAGCGATATGATGAACATTTGCGCAATTATTGTGGGGTCCAAAAAATCAGTAGAACTTTTTTTTATTGTAAAGGTCATGTGCTTTCAGAAAATTTCTAGTTTAAGGGGTCTTTTCAAATTCTGAAAGCTCTAAGTGAAAAATGGTAACCTCCGTATTTTTAGAGTAAATTGTTTTTATTTGCAGTTTTGCGTACCTTCAGTTTTCACCATTTCACAAAAAGGCACAATTTAAAATGTACAAATATTTGCTATTTATTAATTCAATACAGTTTTAACTTTTATATTTGGTAGGAATTTAGCAGGAATTTTGTACATTTTGCTATGTATGAATCCACTATTAATGATTTTAGTGTATTTTTAGCAAAAATATTGCTTTGATAAACATTTGCGCAAATACCGGGGAGCCTAAAAAAATCAGTAGCACCTTCTTTTTATTCCAGAGGTCACATGCTTTCAGAAAATATATGGTTTGGGGGGTATTTTACAAACTCTGAAAGCTGTACGTGAAAAATGAAAACCTCCAGATTTTTAGAGACATTTTTGGATACGTTTGATTTTCACCATTTTGCAAAAAGGCGCAATTTAAAATTTACAAATATTTGTTATTTATTAACTCAACACAGGATATGCTTTTATATTTAGCTGGAATTTAGCAGGAATTTTGTAAAATTGTGTGTTTTTATCTGCTAATAATGGTTTTAGTGTATTTTTAGCAACAATATTGTTTTGATAAACATGTGCGCAAATACCGCAGGACCTAAGAAAGCAGTAGCACCCTCTTTTTATTCTAGAGATCATATGCTTTCAGAAAATATATGGTTTGGATGGTCTTTCACAAATTCTTAAAGATGTAAGGGAAAAATGAAAACCTTTAGATTTTTAGACAAATTTGGATATTTACATTTTTGTGTACGTTCGATTTTCACCATTTTGCAAAAATTAAAATTTTTTGTTATTTATTAACTCCATACAAGATAAGCTTTAATATTTAGTAGGGATTAAGCAGGAAATTTGTAAAATTAGATGTTGTTTTATCTGCTAATAATGGTTTTAGTATATTTTTAGCAAAAATATTGTTTTCATAAACATTTGCGCAAATATTGTGGGACCTTAAAAATCAGTAGCACCTTCTTTTTATTCTAGAGGTCATGAAAATATATAGTTTGATGGGGGGGGGGGTCTTTTACAAATTCTCAAAGCTATGAAAAATTTAAAAGCAAAGGAAAATTTGCAAAAATGGTCAGGCAACCTAAGTGTAAAAATGGAGCATAGTGCCTGGCAGCAAAAGGGTTAACCACTTCAGCCCCGGAAGGATTTCCCCCTTTAGGACCAGAGCACTTTTTGCGATTCAGACTGCATCGCTTTAACTGACAATTGCCCAATCGTGTGACATTGTAAATTGACGTCCCTTTTTCCCCACATATAAAGCTTTCTTTTGGAGGTATTTGATCACCTCTGCGTCATTTCTGATCACCGCTATAAACAAAAAAAGTGCATCAATTTTCCAAAAAATCCAATATTTCTTACTTTTTGCTAAAATACAAATCCAAAAAAAATATAAAAAAACAAATTTATTCATCAGTTTTGGCCGATTTATATTCTTCCTCATATTTTTGGTAAAAAAATTGCAATGGGCGAATATTGATTGGTTTGCGCAAAAGTTGCCGCGTTTAAGAGTGATGAGAATTCATTTACGGGGTTTTTATTTTTTACTAGTAATGGCGGCGACCTGTGATTTTTAGCAGGACTGTGACATTGCGGCGGACACGTTGGACAATTTGACACTTTTTTGGGACCATTGGCATTTATACAGCGATCAGTGCTATGAAAATGAACTGATAACTGTATAAATGTCACTGGCAGGGAAGGAGTTAACACTAGGGGGCGCTCTAGGGGTTAACTGTGTTCCCTGGGATGTATTACTAACTGTGTGGGGGCTGGGCTGACTAGGGGAGTAGAGTGATTGCAGCTCACATACACAGGGAGCCTACGATCACATTCCTTCCCCACTGATAGGACGGGGATCCGCTTGTTTACATTATCAGTTCCCGTTCTGTCACTGTGGGGGAGCGACCGCTGGTAGCTGGCGGACATCAAGTCCACCCTACCCGCTCCCTGGCTCCCCCGTAACACAGTGAGCGTGCCTCCGGCGGCGTGTGTGCTAACGATCCGCGGTCTCGCAGCCGCCGTCAGGTGACAGCGGTGCGTGAAATCGAGCCAAGCTACCACCATTAATCCACGGCAGACGGTTGGCAACTGGTTAATGAGGCTTTTTACATTACGCTTTAGCCACCCAGGTTTCATCTTCACTCTTCTATATTTATTGACCATTGGTGTGATACCTAACCACTTCAGCCCCGGAAGGATTTCCCCCTTTAGGACCAGAGCCCTTTTTGCGATTCGGCACTGCGCCGCTTTAACTGAAAATTGCGCGGTCATGCGACGTTGTACCCAAACGAAATTTGCGTCCTTTTTTTCCCATAAATAGAGCTTTCTTTTGGTGGTATTTGATCACCGCTGCGTCATTTCTGATCGCCGCTATAAACAAAAGAAGAGCGACAATTTTGCAAAAGAACCCCAAATTTCTTACTTTTTGCTAAAATACAAATCAAAAAAAAAAATATAAAAAAACATTTTTTTCATCGGTTTTGGCCGATTTATATTCTTCCTCATATTTGTGATAACTTCCTCATATTTGTGATAAAAAAAATCACAATCGGCGTTTATTGATTGGTTTGCGCAAAAGTGGTCGCGTTTACGGATGATGAGAATTCATTTCTGGGGTTTTTTTTTTAATTTTTTACTAGTAATGGGGGCGATCTGCGATTTTTAGCGGTACTGCGATATTGCAGCAGACATGTCGGAACATTTTGACACTTTTTTGGGACCATTGGCATTTATACAGCGATCAATGCTATAAAAATGCACTGATTACTGTTTAAATGCCATTGGCAGTGAAGGGGTTAACCTGCAGGGGCGCTCTAAGGGTTAACAGTGTTCCCTGGGCGTGTTCTAACTGTATTTTGGCTGCCCTAACAGGGGAAGGGAAGTGATCACAGTTTCCACGTATAGGAAGGCTGTGATCACAGCCCTTCCCCCCTCACAGAACAGAGGTCCGTGTTTACTTACACGGACCTCCGTTCTTTCACTCCGGGGGGGGGGCATCGCGGGTGGCCGGCGGAGATCGAATCCGCCGCACCCGCTCCCTGGCCCTCCCCGGACACAGTGAGCGTGCGGGCGCGCCTCCGGCGGCGCGCACGCTCACTGTGCGCGATCTTGCAGCCGCCGTCATGTGACGGCGATTTGCGCAGAGGAGCCACTCTGTCGCCGTCAATTGCCGACCAGCGGTCGGCAAGCGGTTAATATGCTCCTAAAGCATTGCTATTTTACTTCCGTGTTCAATGTATCTAGGACTAGGACTAGGATCTAGTTTAAAAACCTCTTCAGCTTTGTGGCCATCTTACTTCCCAATAGGGCTGTACCATTCTCATTAAGGTGCAGCCCGTCCTTACTAAAGGGCCAGTAACCGACTGAGAAGTCAGCCCAGTTCTCCAGGAACCCAAATCCCTCTTTCCTACACCAATTCCTCAGCCACTTGATCAGTTCCCTATGTTCTTGCTGCCTCTCTGGTGTGGCTGGAGGTACAGGTAGTATTCCAGATTGGAGGTCCTTTTCCTCAATCTATTCCCTAAGTCCCTGAAATCAATTTTAGGACTCTCCACGTTCTGATCACTTTGACATTGGTGCCAACGTGTACCATGACTGTTAGGTCCTCCCCAGCCCCACCCAGTAATCTGTCCAAGTGTATTGTTTCCAAAAAAAATTGTGTTTGTAAAACCACTGCACAAATACTGTATGACATAAAAAAATCAAGGATCACCATTTTATTCCTTAGGGTCTATGCAAAAAATACTGATTTAAACTTGTAAACAAAATGTGCCAGAAAACACCTGGTCTTAAAGTGATTAAGGAAGCTCAGGATTCCCTTAAGAAATCCTTTACTAGTACTTTTTCATATGATCAGTTTCAGCTGTCCAAGTTGCCAGGTTGTGATAGATGAATGTGATGCACTGAAGTTTGTTAAAGAAAGTTAGTTGTGCATAGAGAATTGATTCCCATCAGATACTGAACATTAATTTAGGTTTGCTAAACCTTAAACAAGAGTAATTCAAATATGAATATAGTAAACATGGAAAGTAAAAGCATGAACTAATGAGTTTAAACTAGTTAGAGTCAAGAAGACCATATATTTGTTTAATATCTGACAATACATCATTCTTAGATCTCTAGTAAACAGTTGCTATAAAAATGTAACAATTGCATAATTAATAAGAGCCGGACTTTAGTTTACTTCATTAGACTTTTGAGTGTCTTCCTTTTTATTGCTTTTCCAAACATAAAACCAGTCTAGTGTACATTCATTAATGAATTGCAATTTGAAATTTATAGAGCTGAAAAGGCAATATTGACTGAAAAAGCTATTAAATAAACTAACGGAATTGAAATATCCCAACAATATGCGTATGTTTATTTTATTTATTACTTAATTCTATCATTTGAATAAAGCAATTACTTCCATAAACATTCAAAAATGTCATTCGCAGTTAAAGTGAACCTGAGTTAAGGCTAAAGCTGCCAAATTCCCAGTGACATGGGACAATGAATATCAGGCATCTCCATGTGACAACAAGTTAGTTCTTCTGGAATGCTCCTAAACTTACTCTGATACGGACATTTTAATTGGATTGATAATTAAGAGCCCTTTCCTGCCCCCTACCACCTCATGTATGCCACTATTGACCAGTGTGGTCACCCATGACAGTGATGGGCCAGCGATGAAGCACCAAAGATACAAGAACAGAAAAGTGTATACTATATGTATTTTCTAAGTAGTAGAATTTAATGTAGTAGTAGTATGTCATTTCCTCACAGATATAAGTACAACACGTGTACCAAAATCACCATTTAATCCTATGCAGTGTTTGTACTGTTCTGGCAGAGTGTTATCTTTACATAAATGAATGGATGCTGCAGCACACATGGGCAAGAGGCATGGGGCCCAACAGTGAAGATTTTGAAGAAGAGTCAGTACAGAGTAGGCCACATAGTGAAGACTTAATGGAATGAACACAGGTAAGTGTGACACCTGTCGAGGGTATGAGGACAGTATTAAAGCCCAATAAGTAGAGTTGAGCGAACTTCTAGAAGTCCGGGTTCTGCTGGTTCGGCCGAACTTCGGGACAAAGTCCAGGTTCGGGTCCGGACAGAACCCGAACTTTGTCCCGGACCCCGAACCCCATTGAAATCAATGGAGACCCGGACTTTTAGGTACAAAAAATGTTGTAAAATAGTCCTGGAAGGTCCTAGAGGTCTGCAAAAGGAAGGAAATGTGGGTAAGGGTGGGACAAGTGACCTACAAAGAAATGGGGACAGGGAAATAACTTTAAATATTTTTAAAAAAATAAAAACATAAAAAATGCAAAAATGGAGAACATCTTCAAAATGGGTCTGAAAAGTATTAATTAACATTAGAGGCCATAGAACTGTTCTAAAATCATCTTCAAACTGTGTCAAAAAAGTATAAATAAGCCGGGAGTACCCATATCACTGTTCTGCAAAATGTGTGTATCACTTTAAATGAAACCGGGAATCAGTGCACATCTCTTCTGCACAAGTATTTCAAGTCTG
>BLSH010389822.1:70369-80557 GCA_018402905.1 Glandirana rugosa
TACGTCTTCCAAAAACTGGAATGACGTATCTATTTTATTAGAGAAACAGTCCAGTATTCTTTTGAGATAATGTTGTTATTGTCTTTGTCAATTACATGTCATTTGATCTGACCTTTATTGTATTATGTAAAGTGGTAGTTAACTATGTTCAGTCCAGTTTGTATCATCGTTCCGAGGGGGGTCTTTTTCAGCACAAAAAATGTGCTGAAAAACTTGGCTTATACTCGAGTATATACGGTATTCTTTTTAGGTTTTTCGAGTAATCATCGGATTTCTTTTCTCACCGAAGGTGGGAGTACTACAGCAGCAACTAGATTTTACTCTTTACTCTTTAATAATTGCTACTATGTTTGACCTGACTTGTATCAATTGATGGTGAAATGTATTATGTTATTTCCAGTCTAGTTTACTGTACATTAACTGTTTCTGTTATTGTTGTAATAGAGTTTTCTTATGACCTGACAAAGAGATTATTTTATCTATGCAGTAAGGTCAAAAACCTTCTGCATGCAGCTTCCCCCACAGCCCCCCAATCTTGATCCAATGATGTGCACGAGAGCTGAGGCACTCCAGGTCTCTCTCTCCAGATTGGCTCAGACACAGCAGCAGGAGACATTGGCTCCCACTGCTGTCAATCAGAGTCGAGGGAGCAGGGGGTGGGGCCTAGCCCCGCTCTGTGTGTTTTATGGACACTCAGAGCTGGGGTCGGGAGAGAGCATGCATGAGTGCCCCCATAGTAAGCAGCTTGCTATGTGGGCACTTGGCAGGGGGTGACGCCAGGAGCTCCAGTGGGGGACCAAGAAGAGGAGGATTGAGACTGCTCTGTGCAAAACCATTGCACAGAGCAGGTAAGTATGACATGTTTGTTTTGCTTTAAAATCACTATAACACATGTTTGCTTAATGCTCTGCATGTGACCATATTTACTGCATTTATTGCATTGCTGTGCACATCGGATTAAATTTTAAAGCCCAGTCTGAGGGCATACCAAGTTAAATAAAACCCCTCATTCCTATTTACTACCCCCACTGTAAATGCCCCTCCCTGCTTATGCTGCTGATTTATCAACTGACATAGGAGACGGACCTAGGGATTGTAACATCATACATAGCACAAGTGGCAACAAGCATTAAATGCTGTAACAATGCTGATAAACTGGCAGGGGGTATTTACAGTGGGGTGAGTAATTAAAGAAGCAGAGTCACATCTGGCTGAGACTCTTTGTATATACACATGTATGTACCTAACGCCTATTATACAACACCTATAAGGTATTCCTACATATGCCAGGGGTAGAAGTAACATTTTAAAGACAGTCTACAAACAGATACTAATTGATATTCTTTGCATACCTTTTTTTTTTGCTCAGCATTCTTCTGACAGTGGCCATTTTTGCTAATGGCAGATGAATCCACCTTCCCTTCCCCTAAATTCTACCAGGGTATGTAAACTTATGAGCACTACTGTGTGTGTGTGTATATATATATATATATATATATATATATATATATATATATATATGTATATATATACAAAATAGCTCACAAAAGTGAGTACACCCCTCACATTTTTGTAAATATTTTATAATATACTTTCATGTGACAACACTGAAGAAATGACACTTTGCTACAATGTAAAGTAGTGAGTGTACAGCTTGTATAACAGTGTAAATTTGCTATCCCCTCTAAATAACTCAACACACAGCCATTAATGTCTAAACTGCTGGCAACAAAAGTGAGTACACCCCTAAATGAAAATGTCCAAATTGGGTCCAATTAGCCATTTTCAATATCATGTGCCTCATTACTGTTACAAGGTCTCAGATGTGAATGGGGAGCAGGTGTGTTAAATTTGGTGTTATTGCTATCACTCTCTCACTAGTCACTGGAATTTCAACATTTCACCTCATGGCAAAGAACTCTCTGAGGATCTGAAAAAAAAGAATTGTTGCTCTATATAAAGATGGCCTAGGCTATAAGAAGATTGCCAAGACGGTGAAACTGAGCTGCAGCACGGTGGCCAAGACCATACGGTGGTTTAACAGGACAAGTTCCACTCAGAACAAGTCAACCAAAGAAGTTGAGTGCTTGTGCTCAGCGTCATATCCAAAGGTTGTCTTTGGGAAATAGACTTATGAGTGCTGCCAGCATTGCTGCAGAGGTTGAAGTTGTGGGGGGTCAGCCTGTCAGTGCTCAGACCATACGCCGCACACTGCATCAAATTGGTCTGCATGGCTGTCGTCCTAGAAGGATGATGGGCAGGTGACAGGTACTTGGGTACTCTGATGGGCTGGGGACGGGTACTCTGATGAGCTGGTGACAGGTACTCAGGTACTCAGATGGGCTGCTGACAGGTACTTGGGTACTCAGATGGGCAGGTGACAGGTACTCGGGCATGTTTAGGGTCTGGTGACAGGTACTCAGGTACTCTGATAGGCAGGTGACAGGTACTCGGGTACTCTGATGGGCAGGTGACAGGTACTCGAGAACTCTGATGGGCAGATGACAGGTACTCGGGTACTTTGATGGGCAGGTGACAGGTACTCGGATGGACTGGCGACAGGTAATCAGGTACTTTAATGGGCAGGTGACAGGTACTCGGGTGCTCTCATGGGCAGGTGACAGGTATTGGGTAATCTGATGGACTGGTAAAAGGTTCTTGGGTACTCTGATGGGCTGCAGATAGGTACTCGGGTACTCAGATGGGTTGGTGACATGTACTCAGGTGTTCTGATGCGCTGCAGATAAGTACTCAGGTACTCTGATGGGCTGGAGACATGTATTGGGTAATCTGATGGACTGGTAAAAGGTTCTTGGGTACTCTGATGGGCTGCAGATAGGTACTCGGGTACTCAGATGGGTTGGTGACAGGTACTCGGGTAATCTGATGGGCAGGCGACAGGTACTCGGGTACTCTGATGGGCTGGTGACAGGTACTCGGGTACTCTGATGGGCAGATGACAGGTACTTGGGTACTCTGATGGGCTGGGGATGGGTACTCTGATGAGGTGGTGACAGGTACTCAGGTACTCGAATGGGCTGCTGACCAGTACTTGGGTACTCAGATGGGCAGGTGACAGGTACTCGGGCATGTTTATGGTCTGGTGACAGGTACTCGGGTACTTTGATGGGCAGGTGACAGGTACACGGGTACTCAGATGGGCTGGTGACAGGTACTCAGGTCCTTTTAATGGGCAGGTGACAGGTACTCGGGTGCTCTGATGGGCAGGTGACAGGTACTCTGATGGGCAGGTGACAGGTACTCAGGTACTTTGATGGGCTGGTGACAGTTTTTTTTTTTTATAAATAAGTTATATTTCCGCGCTTAGGATCAGAGATAATGAGATTATGTAGGACTGCTGCCTTCCTAAACTTCCCTCCTAGAAGGGAAAAAATAAAAAGCTAAAATATCAAAGGAGTGGAGAACAGGATTTAAAGACCCCACTTGCTTCATGCGAGTTACCTCTGGGGGGGTGCGGAGATGTGACATCAACTTGGAGAGGAGCGTGAGAGCAGAGGATTGGTGTTTGGAGGCTTGCATAGAGGAGTGGAGCACAGGATTCAAAGACCCTATTCGCTTAATGCCAGTTACCCCTGCGGGGGGCAGAGATGTGGATTGTGTGAGCAGAGGATTGGTGTTTTGGTGGCTTAAATAGAGGAGTGGAGCACAGGATTTAAAGACCCCACTTGCTTCATGCGAGTTACCCCTGGGGGGGGGTGCGGAGATGTGGTGAGCGGGGACCTGAGAGGGGTAGCACGTGTGGAAGTCACTTTGCTGCTATTTGCACAGATGAAGCGCTAAAGTAACCTCAGATTTTTTGATGCCAATATTTTAAATCTTTTTATTTTTATTTTTTCACTGCTTTTTACCGTTTGCATTTTATATTCACTTATTGGGACTTTTTTATGGTTGAACACACAATATAGCAAATTATCTTAAGGACTTTCTTATTTATTATAACATATGAGGAAATTTCAGGTTTTCACATAGCACTCATTGGTGTCAATTATATGTGTAAGCACTATAGTATTTTTTGTTTATTAGTTTGCTCATAGAGACAGCGCCATGCCTTTGATATTTAAGTTTTTTTTTTGTTTGTTTTTTAAACTAATTTCATTTAGCGGAAATAAAAGGCTATTTTGACAAATGCAAAATCACTACTTTCGCATCAAACTCAAGGTCTGCAAAATTGCCTGGTTGTCCCTAATGACAAACAATCTTTTGCATTTCAGCAGCAAAAAAGAATGTAATATTAATTACATTTGATCCTTGGAAAAGTTACGTGACCAGTGACGTAACGCGTAGGAGGAGCCGGTAACATCACTTCCAGTCACGGCCAAGATTGGAAATAGGGATTGCATCGATACTGCTTGCTTTTACTGTTGTATGGAGATCAGCGTCTATCCCTTAAACCAATCTGATTGTCAGTCAGATTGTGCAATATGTGTGACAATATATATATATTTAGATATTTGTGAAAAAATTATTTTCGTGCAGCAATTTGTGACAAAAGTGCACCTAGGGGGCTGCTGTACTCAGGAAATTCCTGCTGTGAAACTGTTAAATGTAAATCAGCGCCTACCCCTGTGTTGATTTAAAAGTGGTTATACATCAAAACATGTGTACAAAAAATAAAACATACATTGGCTAGCATATTAAAACTAGTAGCTGGGGGCGATTGCATTCAAGAATAAACTGCCATAATATGTTTAACGCAATATGAAACGCCAAACCAGAGATTTCAAATAATCATAATAAAATATAGTCCAAATATAAAGTGATGCGTGCTTCACATAAAGTGCGAGTCGGTGCTCAAAAAACTTCAGGGTGTTGTGAAAGTGACACACACTTCAGTGACCCCCTTTGTGCCCGCACTCACCAGAGATTATGGACCCACTGCTTTTCAGTCAGTGGGTCAAAAGAAGCAATATTCTGGTGGGGGCTTCAAATCCAGGACGTCGTTGCAATTTCAAATGTGTAGACCTTTCCACTGGCTTAGTATCCAAAGGCACTCAAAGAATAAACATAAAAAAGACCATAGTGTATACTGTGTATAGCAGGTATTTAATGCGCAAAGAAGAATCCTACTTACAGAAAAGCACTAGGTCTTCAGCATATCAAATGTAAAAATCCCGTCATTAACAATGGATGGCAATAGTGGCGTGCGTTCCACTCAGAGACCAGCGCAAACCGGACGTGACGTTGTTGACTGTGACGGACCGGAAGTGACGTCAACGCGTTTCGCTCGTCAAATGAGCGTCATCACGTCGTCAAATGATCGTCCGTGATGACGCTCATTTGACGAGCGAAACGCGTAGGTTAGGATTCTTCTTTGCGCATTAAATACCTGCTATACACAGTATACACTATGGTCTTTTTTATGTTTATTCTTTGAGTGCCTTTGGATACTAAGCCAGTGGAAAGGTCTACACATTTGAAATTGCAGTGACGTCCTGGATTTGAAACCCCCACCAGAATATTGCTTCTTTTGACCCACTGACTGAAAAGCAGTGGGTCCATAATCTCGGGTGAGTGCGGGCACAAAGGGGGTCACTGAAGTGTGTGTCACTTTCACAACACCCTGAAGTTTTTTGAGCACCGACTCGCACTTTATGTGAAGCACGCATCACTTTATATTTGGACCATATTTTATTATGATTATTTGAAATCTCTGGTTTGGCGTTTCATATTGCGTTAAACATATTATGGCAGTTTATACTTGAATGCAATCGCCCCCAGCTACTAGTTTTAATATGCTAGCCAATGTATGTTTTATTTTTTGTACACATGTTTTGATGTATAACCACTTTTAAACCAACACAGGGGTAGGCACTGATTTACATTTAACACTGCTTGCTTTTAACTTAGATGTAAGGTATTATGTTTTAATAAAAACATTTCTTCTGTGGAATGACTACACTATGGAGTTCTTATTTGTCTTGTATGGCATGTGAATGGAGGAGAGGAATAGATCTAATACAGCATAGGGGATATTTATCCTCAATTACTGAGCCATATACCACATCCCTAGGTGTATGCTATAAGGAGAGGAGAGGACAGTGGAATGTGATTTTCCATAAAGTATCCATATATTAAAGGCTTGTCAGACCACCTGTGGATTTTGATGCAGGAGAGGAGAGTGGAACGTGAACTGCTGTAAAGGATCTGTATACTAAACCTGTTGGGGTCTTTGTTTAACCACTTCAGCCCAGGAAAGATTTACCCCTTCCTGACCAGAGCACTTTTTGTGATTCGGCACTGTGCCACTTTAACTGACAATTGTGCGGTCATGCGACGTTGTACCCAAACAAAATTGATGTCCTTATTTTTCCACAAATAGAGCTTTATTTTGGTGTTATTTGATGACCTCTGCGGGTTTTATTTTTTGCGCTATAAACAAAAAAAGTGACAATTTTGAAAAAAAAAAATATTTTTAACTTTTTTGCTGTAATACATATCTAAAAAAAAATTAAAAAAACAAATGTATTCATCAGTTTAGGCCAAAATGTATTCTTCTACATATTTTTGGTAAATAAAATTGCAAAAAACGTTCACTGATTGGTTTGCGCAAAAGTTATCGCGTTTACAATCTATGAGAATTGATTTATGGCATTTTTTTTTTTTTTTACTAGTAATGGCTGGGATCTGGGATTTTTATCAGGACTGCAATTTTGCAGTGGACAGATCGGACACTTTTGACACTTTTTTGGGACCATTGACATTTATACAGCGATCAAAGCTAAAAATAGCCACGGATTACTGTATAAATGTCACTGGCAATGAAGGGGTTAAATGTGTTCCCTCAATGTGTTCTAACTGTGTGGGGGCTGGGCTGGCAGGAGCATGACAGATCTAACTGATCCCAATTACAGGGATCAGTAGATCACTGCCATGTCCCCTTACAGAATGGGAAACCGCCGTGTTTACATTGGCGGTTCCCCGTTCTTCCTCTGTAGTGGGCGATCACAGGTCGCCAGCAGACATTGAGTCTGCCTGACCCACGGCTACACTCACGGAGCGTGCGGCAGACCCACAACTGCGGCTGCATGAATCGTTGTTTATAGACGGCGATTTGTGCAGTGGAGCCCCTCTGCCGCAGTAAAAGTATGTTACACAGTCGGCAAGTGGTTAAGGTGCACTGCTAGGGCACACACCTCTGGTGGATGCCTGGATGGTGGGAGAAATTGTGTTCCCGACTTTCAAGAACCGTTTTTTGAGCACGTGATCTTCACATCTCATCACTTTTTGATGCACATGCACTTTATTTTTTATGTAATATCAGATCAACATCTGCTTTTGATCCGAGCACTTTATCACTGTTTCACATATTATCACATAATACTGTATTTTTTGTTTTTTTAAAATTAGGGTTAGTCATCCATGCATATTTGTCTATTTTAGCCGTTTAGCTTCTTGAATTAGTGCCCTTTATCACTGTTTCCCATATTATCGCATATTACTGCATTTTTTTAAAAATTAGGGATAGTTATTCATGCATATTTGTCTATTTTTGTTGCATAGCTTCTTGCATTAGCGCACTTCATCACTGTTTCACTTATTATCGCATAACAGCATTTTTTTTTAAATTAGGGATAGCCATTCATGCTTATTTGTCTATTTTTTCTGCATAGCTTCTTGAATTAGCACACCGTTTTTTTATTATCATTATTTACAGTAATATGTACTTAAAGCTTAAATTAACTCTCAATTTAAATAAGCTCAATGCATTCCGGGTAATAAACAAAAGGTGTTTAATGTTTTACAGTTTATTTCTTTCTAAAGCAGCCATGGCCTGATTTTAAAAGCCTGTTTCTGCAAGCAGCTGCAGAGTGGGATCCTGGCCATAGGCGTGCGCAGGGTGTGTGCCAGGTGGCACACCCTAATCACTACATGCAGTGCCGAATTCCCTCCACTGCCCGAGCTTCCCCCTGTGTTGCGCCTCCCTCCCACTTGTAGTGCTGTTGGCTTCCCTTCTCTGCTCTCTTCACACTGCATATTCGTTTGTCTATCAGCAATTGAATTCAAATAGCGAAATGCTGCGCACATTAGCAGCTTTTTCAAGGTGATAATAATGAAGATGCATTGCTATTGATACTCATGTTACGAATGTAATGAAAGACAGCTGTTCTGTAGTGATATTAATAGAATTTGCATTATTTTTAATCTCTTTTATTCTATTTAACATTTCCCCAATATCATTATCTCTGAAATATAATAATTCCTTTCATTTACATTTTTTTTGTCCCTTGCTATTTGTTCTAACTTTTCTTTTTAATGTAACTGCCTACTTCAAACCTGTCATTTTCTTCAAAAAACTTTGGCAAGTATTGTTATTTGCATTATTCTTTATTTTTCAAGCATAAAGAACAGAAAATAAATTAGAAAAGCAATTTTTTCTGCAAATAAAATATAACAGAAAAAAAAACTTTCTTCACATCAAAATGGGTTAAAGAATAAACAAACGAAAAGAATCAAAACAAAAATACAGAAAAATAAATAAATACCTCAATGGGGGTATTGGCCATAATCCACAGACCATGGTTGTTGGTGGGGGTCATGGGGAACAAATTGCCACTGGCCAGCATGCTGGTGTGGTGTTTGGGTTGGGTGGTGGAGGTGGTGTAGGTGGTGGAGGTGGAGGTACATTCTCATGGAGCTCTGTGTACTCTGTAATGACCCCCCTCTCCCCCTTGAAGAGCACCTGGCTTATTAGCTCCTCAGCCCTGCTCTGCTGGTAGGGAGTCATTTTTTTCAGTTTCGCTGCTGCATAGGCAGCGAATGACTCCTTCTGGTCTAGATCCCTCTGGAGGATGTCTGTGGCCTGCTGAAAAAAGGAGGAAGCAGTTTCATCGATATGATGGCTTTTCCTCTTCCTTTTCATACCAAAGTGAAGGGGAGGGATTTGTGATTTGCAAAGCTGTGAAGAGCCAGCTGCCTCCTCCTCAGTCACCGCCTCGGTGACACTTTCCTGTGTATAAAAAAGTGACATTATTAGAATAAGTTTGTTTGTGTGGGTGATGAATCCAAACAAATTTACATTTCCTGACTGTTGCTAATTGAATAATTAGAAATAACAAACTAGCATTCTGGCACCAGCATTTTGATTTATCCTTAAAATTACTTTAGGCCACAACTGGGTTTGGATATAAAAACAATGTGTTAAGACTCAAATGTTTGGACAATAATGTTTCATTATTATCACTGTATTTTATCTTTACAATATGTTCAACACTATACCTAGGTGAAGGGTATCCTCGGGTCTAGGAGCCGTGGCCTCAGCAGAGGTAGAGGGCAGGATCGATAGAGATGGCCTCGTCTCAGATGTGTTTCGAAGAAACTGCAGGCTCTCAAAATACCAGAGCTTAGGCACATACACGTCCGATGCTGCAGCTCCTGACCTCTGGGATTTTTGTATTTCTTTGACCTCCCTCCCATATGTGGTCCTCATGTTGGCTATTTTGTCTCGGACGTATTTGACATTGGCATTGGGCTTGATCTGTTTGCACGGCTCTGCCAGTTGCTCACAAGTTGCCCACCTTCAGACCTTGTTGAAATATTCCTTGGTCTTGATGTTCCAAAAACATGGGAGTTGACGGTAGAGGTCGATGAATTGTGGTAGGGAATTGTGTGAAAAAAAACTATCACTCATTATGCCTGCAAGACACAAGACAACTTCATCCAGCATACCTCTAAGCTGGACCCAATCTAGGCCTCAATCCAAGCAGCAGGGCCGGCCCTACCATGGGACCGGGTGGGTCCCATGGTCCCAGGCGGCCGCTGGAGAGGGGCGGCATATTTGACAACCTCACTTTTTTCCCCCCATCATTTTTGAGTGCAGGAGCGCCATGCAGCTCTTTGCCTGGCTGTGCGGGTGGGGATTTCCGGGCGTGAGAAGCTCCATGTCTCCCCCCGTTTAGGCGGGGAGATGGTGCATCCCAGTGAGCGGAGACTCCAGGCAGCATGTGGGGCACAAAAGTAACTGGGCTGTCCCTGGAGCTCGCGGCCGCCCACTCGTTTCCTAGCATGCGGGGGGACTAGAGGACTGAAGTGATGGGGTCTCCTCGGAGTCCAGGCCCTCTCTCCTCATCTCACAGGTGTCACTGCTGCCAGACAGCATGCAGCCGAAGAAGAGACCGTGAGTACAACTGCCTGTGAACTTATCTTCCCGGGACTGCCTACTCAGCACTG
>BLSH010389822.1:89537-100346 GCA_018402905.1 Glandirana rugosa
CGTTAACGCCGTTAGACGTTAAAAATAGCCCTGACACTATAACGTCGTCTGTACAGCCTGTAAAAACTGTGAAAAAACCCTGGTTACTGTAAATATGTCGCTAGTCTTTACATTGGTGAAGTCTAGCCGCGATAACGGCTTCATGCCGGGGTCGCGCCTAGACTTTACGGCCCTGCTGCAGGTCGCACGGGCACCGAGCCCGCCTGAGCTGGGGGGGCAGGGCTGGCTGGGACATAACAGATCTAACTGATCCCAGTGACAGGGATCAGTAGATCTGGTATGTCCCCTGTCACAGAATGGGGAACCGCCATGTTTACATCGGCGGTTCCCCGTTCTGAGGCTCCTAAAAGAGATCGGCGGGTCTCGGGCGGACATCGAGTCCGCCCGAGCCACGGGCACGCTGGACGTCGTCCCGGCATTTCAGATCCGCGCTGGGGCCGTACTTCGGCAATAGCGCCGATCTGAAGTGGTTACATTTCTGATCGCTGTATAAATGTCATTGGTCCCAAAAAAGTGTCAAAAATGTCCGACATGTCTGCTGCAATATCACAGTCCCGATAAAAATTGCAGATTGCCGCAATTGCTAGTAAAAAAAAATTGTAAAAACGCCAGAAATTAATTCTCATGGTTTGCAAGCGCGGCAACTTTTGTGCAAACCAATCAATAAACGCCGATTGCAAATTTTTTTTTACCACAAATATGAGGAAGAATATAAATCGGCCAAAACCGATGAATACATTTACTTTTTTATATTTTTTTGGATTTGTATTTTAGCAAAAAGTAAGAAATATTGTTTTTTTGCAAAATTGTTGCTCTTTTTTTGCTTATAACAGTGATCAGAAATGGCGCAGAGGTGATCAAATACCACCAAAAGAAAGCTCTATTTGTGGAAAAAAAAGGATGCAAATTTTGTTTGGGTACAGCATCGCACGACCACACAATTGTCAGCTAAAGCATCACAGTGCCGAATCGCAAAACGTGCTCTGGTCCTAACATGAGAAATCCTTCCGGTCCTTAAGTGGTTAATACATAGCTTTTCCCCACTATCCAAAACTAAAGAAAACCCTATTTGGCATTCATCTTTAGGCCTTGTGCACACTGGGCATAAAAAATGCTGCTTATACGGCATTTGGCCTCTTTTTTCTTTCAGCCTGTAGCACATGTTACAATATGGGGTTGATTTACTAAAGCAGAGGGTGCAAAATTTGATGCAGTTGTGCATGGTAGCCAATCGGCTTCTAAATTCAGCTTGTTCAATTAAGGTTTGACAATAAAACCTGAAAGCTGGTTTTTATGCAGAGCTGCACCAGATTTTGCACTCTCCAGCTTTAGTAAATCAACCCCTATGTGTCCATTTACCATTGGGAATTTACAGGCATATTTGAAGAGTGTTTACAGGCTGAAAAAAATAACATCACAAGAACATTTTGGGCAGAAAAAAAAGTGTAAATTGATTATAGTGAAAAATTAGCAGAGGGGAATGTTTTGGAAAAAAGCATAAATGCATGTGCAATGTGAGCCGTTCTGACTGTTTTTTTATATGCCAGAGGTTCCAGCATTTTTTTAAGTCATCATATAATAGACATACATGCAATCGAGTGAAGATCCAGTTCACAGCTATCAAATACTCCTCAAATGTACAAAGAGGTTGACCGCTCTCCAATTAGCATAAAATCCAATTAAGTGTATTGATGTAAATCTATAGTAAAAAACAGCTTAAACAGGCAGGGAACAAAATGTTAAGGTGTTTTTCTCTCAATAAGCACTTAATAATAACCAGCATTTTTTTAGGCTCCTAGTGTGCATGGACCCTTAAAGTGTTTGTAAACCTCTGAATGAAAAATGAACAAAGCATATCACTCTATGGTCTGCACTAGCCTCAATCCAAAGCACCTAGTGTGGTTCCTATCTGCTATCTCTTCCCTCTGCTATCTGCATTAGTCCTTTGTGACAGGTTATCCCAACACCACAGCATCCCAGGGGACGGCCCCAACCCACCCAGAGCACAGAAGTTGACTGACAGCCTCAGCTGTGAATGTTTCCTTATAAGACTGTGTAAAGCAGTGGTTCTCAACTCCTGTCCTCAGAACCCACTAACAGGCCAGATTTTAAGTATTACCTTGGGGAGATGCAGACTAGAATACTTCAATCACTGAGCAGCAAATTATATCACCTGTGATGTATTTCGGTTATCTTGCAATACAAACAAGTGGTGTTAGATACACTTTAAGGGGGATTTGTGTTCAAAAATAGTGCTTGGAAATAAATCAATTCACTGATTAAATAAGGTAGAATGTTTCTGTTTATTCTGTCAGCATTGGCTATGCAAATAATTTAATTTGATTATCATGCTATATTACAGCACCAAGTCTGGAAGTAAGGGAAGCCACTACTTCTAATTGGGAGGTACCAGTTTATGTGATTTGGTCATCTTGTGTGGATGGCCCTGTGAGGCTACCTTGAAGCCATGCTAAACACATCAAACTCTGGGGTGATCTCAGGAAATACCAAGATTCCTTTGAATTTTTGCAGGAATAGCTTTTGTCCATCATTAAACAGAGAAAAAACTAGACTGTCCTGCTAAAACTCTCACAGTGGGAATGTACAGTCCTAACACACACAATGATCATCATTTAAGGCTCAATCACAACATGTCCATTGAGCTGCATTGATCTGCATTGATCAATGCAGGCTCAATGCAAAGACATAGAAAACTATTGTTTTCTGCTTGCCTTGTTCTCACTTTAAAACTACATTGCAGTGCATTGCATAAAAATACATCATGTCTACTTTTGTATAAAGCGCAACACATCACCAGAGAGCATCACAAAATGCTGTGACGTATTGTATAGAGTTTAATGAAATGTAATTTTGTAACCTTTTAATAAGATTAAAAAAAGTAAACAGTGAGATTTGTTCCAACAATGCATTGCATTGACTTTCACAATGCACAATAGTGCATACAGATTGGTGTAAACGAGCCCTTAAAGTAGAATTCTGAGATATCACTGTAGAAAAGGGATGCATGTACTTAGCTATTTTCAGGCCGTTCTGGTCCGATCACATGATCAGCTCTCCTCTGTCTGCTAGCGGCGGCTTCAGGGGAGAGGAGTGAGCACCAACAATTGATGGCCAAGCCTATGGGTGACATCACCACTCAAACATTCCAGCCATTGCTGAGTACTCTATCCTCGCTCCTGTAGCCGGCACTGGTTGACACAGGGGAGATAAGATGAGTAGACCAGCACAGCCTGAGAATAGGTAAGCATATGCATCTTTCTTTCTTCCATCTTTCTTCCACAGGTTATTTAGTATAGGTATTAGGAGGGGGGGGGGGGGCAGTTTTAAGATTAGGTAGTGATATCCTGGAATGCCATTTTAGGCTCCTTGTGTGTTTATAGTATGTGTTCATTACCACATTTCTTGACCCAATGTGCATATCAAAAACAACTTCAAAAGATATCAGTGATCTCTGCACCTTAGGTAACCCTTGGCTCTTCTACAAGTTTTTAAAGCATAGCTATATCAAAATGTAAAATCATATATTCATTTCCATATTGTATGTCAATTATTTCTAGCCATCCTCCTATTAAAGGGAAATGAAAGTCTTTTTTTGTTTGTTTAAAAGTAACATACATGTCATACTTACCTGCTCTGTGCAGTGGTTTTGCACAGAGCAGCCCAGATCCTCCTCTTTTCAGGTCCCCTGCCAGCACTCCTGGCCCCTCCTTCCTAGCAAGTGCCACAGAGCAAACAGCTTGTCCATTCAGACACGGAGTCACAGCTCAGCCTTGTCCCCTCTCTCTCCTCATTGGCTCACTGACTTTGATTGACAGCAGCGGGAGCCAATACCAATGAAGAGAGAGAGTCCCGTACAGCCGATACTCTCGAGCAACATCGCTGGATTAAGATGGGGCTCAGGGGGGCTGAACCCCCTCAGGGCTGCTGAACACAGAAACTCACTTTGTAAATTCTGTGACACATATTCACTATGCCCTGTGAATAAGCACTACTGTGTCACACATTTGATAGAACCAGCCTTCTGGAGGTGGAGTCAGTACACGAATCATTGCTTGCGGGCAGCAAGGTACCATGGGGTATCTAGCCCTTGGAAATGGAAAGTAAACAGCAGAGGAGAAGCTACAATGCATGCAAGGAACCCAGAATCTAGGAAGTTGTGGAAAGAGATTGTCAGCAGACAGGCAAGTAAAATTATATTGGATTGTCAAAATAACTGTTATTTGTATTGTTATGCAGCACCCTCCTAGATAGGTGCTATCATTAGGTAAATTTAGCCTGACCCACTGCATCCAGTGGCATTGTAGTTTGTTGTTAGGCAAATTTAGTTTTGGTTCACTGTAACCAGTGTGGCTGTGTTGATTATTCTGGTCTGTTCTGTGTTTCACCAGATGCAGGTTTGATTGCTCTCTCGGTTTTCTTGAGAACTGTGGCTTGTTCTGGGTTGTGTGGAGCTGGGCAAATGGGTAGCATGAATATTTATACAGCCTTTGCCAAGCCCTGGAGGGGTGGCCCAAATGGCTACGGGGAGTCTGTATAAATACTCTGTAACACAGAGCTTCCAGGTCTTTTTCCTTAGAAGGAGATCACAGCCTAAGAGGGGCTTCTTGCCCCCTTAGGCCATCTTGCCATGTGCCTGCGGGGTCTCGAGGCCTCAGGTGGGTGACCTGGGGACCTGCTTTGCTGGAAGCTGCAGAAAGCTGACTGAGGGACTGTTGTTTGAGGATCTAGTCTGTTATCTCAGAAGACAGTGTTTCGCAAGGAGGCAACCAATTTTCCAAGGGTATTTGTAAGTACAGGCTGGAAAGAGATCCTAGGGTCTTTGGGCTGAGGCTTTTCCTCTGGTGTTAGAGTCAGCTGTCAGTGTGTAAGGGGAACGTAGTGTCCAGTGTCCCGAATTGCTAAGTCTTAATTCCCAGTGAAAGGTCTTTGGAGTTTCCACCAGAGGAAGATTACTATCCTCAAGTTTACTACAGGCTCATAGCTCTATATAAGATAGGTGTCTACCAAAAATAAAACCCTTGGACAGTTCAGTGAGCCGAAGAGTGACTGTGACCCTTTGCCTGGCTGCGGGGCAACTGTTGGGAAAAGAAACCCTGGGCATCTTTCTAGAGGCTCCTTTGGGGGTAGCGCTACAGTTATTACAATTATGTTATTTATAGGATGGACATGTACACTGTAACCATAGAACTTTAAAGAGGTTGTAAACCTCTGCAAAAAAAAACCTGCAAGACAAAAGCATAATGAGCTAGTATGCATCACATACTAGCTCATTATGAATTACTTACCTTAGAACAATGCCCTGAATCGGCATTGGCACTCTGAGTACACAGCTGACATTTTCCACCGGAGCTACTTCCGGGTTTGCGGCTCCATCACTGTGATTGGCCAGAGCCACAATGATGTCATTCCCGCGCTTACATGTGATAGCCGCAGGTCACGGCACGGGTCCTGAAGAAACTGTACCAACGGGTCGTTTCTTCAGTGCACGTGCGCTGAAGACATCAGCAGCAATGCATATACTGATTATCTCCTAAACTGTGCAGGTTTAGGAGATATTCACGATACCTACAGGTAAGCCTTATTATAGGCTTACCTGTAGGTACAAGTGGTGTAACAGAGTTTACAATGACTTTAAGCAACAGTGCTGGGACACAGCTGAGGCAATACATTTGTGCCTCTAGACGCTGAAAAAAAACTTGGTGTATTACTATTATTATTCAATACTTCTAGCCCCCAATGCGTTTGTAGTACCTTCCTTTTTTAAATGCTGTTTAAAAGACTGTTTATTTTACACTCAACTCTTTGTTTTCTTAAAACATGACCAATTCCGTGGTGAAACTTGGGAAATGTTAAATGTGATAAATCTTCTTTCTGTCACAAATTGTCAATTTGAAACCCTTTATTCACAATAGAAGTCTGCAGGTGTTTTTCAAAAAAAAAAAAAAAAGTTTTAAACATCCAATGGCAAAGATTTGTAAATGTACCAGTTATTTTAGCACTTTAGGAATATGTTACTATGGAAACAAAGTCTGTATAAAAACATGAACTTATTCAAGGTAATGGGACCTCAGGGAATGCGGTGAAATAATTTCCAAACATTGCACATTTCAATCAATATAATGTATACAGCTAATTTGAAAATAATGCAAAATAACATTCAACAAAGACAGTGTGCTTGGAACAGAATGCAAAGTCAATTTGTCATCTGTTGATCAGAACTGCATTGAAGTTAAAAACATTTAAATACATTGTATGAATATATTCATAATCACAATAATTGTTTTAAATGTTCACGCGGACCTTAACTAAAATAAAAATAAGATTTGTTATCTTAAAAGGAGCAATCAGAATGTTAATTGTGCCAAAGTAGTATCCTAAAAAAATACTCTTTGTTTTGGATTCCTCTTTAAAAATAGTAGTGCACCTCCTGTGTCTTGACCTGATTATCTGTAGTGTGAAAGGCATTGCTGCCTGTGGTTGGTAGACTCATGATAAGTAAAAGGAGATTTGGTAACTCTACTACTATGTTGTTCTCTTCTCTCCTTGATGAAGATAAAGCCGTATCTGAGTACATGCCCTGAAAGAATCTCCCTTTTTCTGCATTGCTTCTGTAGATCTGCACTTTCTGTACTTCTGCTGCCTCTTGGTCATTCCCCACCATCATCAGATCACCAGGCTGAGACTGCGGTCATGTGAAATATTTAACTTTTAAGGCACTTTCCCAGCATAGAGATGAGCTATTAGACTGTGTGCATTGAAAGTTCAGAATTCTTCTGACACTGATACTGTCCCATGTCACTACATACTGTAACTTGGTAGATGTTCCATTAGGAGGGACATGCTGAGCCTATGCCCTCTCCACCACTCCAGTGTACCTCTGTTACCTCACTCCCAGTAACAGAATACTAACCTACCATACACATAGTGTGGCACTTGCTAATTCCTTCCTGTACCTTGTGACAAGGTCATAGATCTCTGTAATGTGGGTTCAGATCTGGTTTCTATTGGATATGGACCGCTAGGGAGGGAGCCAGAACATAGACCTCCTTGCTACTGGAGAACCTGTCACCTTACCAGGTACCACCCCTAACGACTGCTTGCTTGATGTCTTAAACTTGTACTTGATTACTCTTAGCAACTACACTCCTCTTCCTTGTCTTGTTGAATTAACCCTTTGTAGTTACTTTATACCTGGTAGTACTTTACAGACCCTAGTTCTTTAAATACACCAACACCAACATGCACCCCTTTGAATAACTCTGGACCAGTCTTAGCTTGGTTAATGTAACTTTACTGAACAAGTTGCAGCATTGCAGTTCAATATGAACAATGTCTTTTGCCCTAAACTAACTAACATCTGTGTGGCTGCCTATGCATGACTCCACAAGGTCATAGTCCATCTTGGTATTCTCCATGGCTTGGACGTCCTCCGAAAATCCTTATTCCTTCAGAAGACTGCAAAGAACAGCAGTCTTGATACCATGAGCTGTGAGCAGGAACTGAACCAACCAAGGACCAGCCCTCAGCCTTCCCCCTTTTTATAGCACAAGCGGGCAGCTTATCGGAATCTGGAAGCCCCCTTTAACAAAGCGGTCCCCAGATCCCAATCCCCCCTATGTGAATGGATATCAGGTACATTGTACCCCTACCCATTCAACAAAAAAGTGTCAAAAAATAAAAAACACAAGAGGCAGTTTGGGTCAAGTCCTTTATTTAAAAAAAAAGTGTCCCGCCATGTAATCCACGTCAATCATGGTGCAGACGACCCAAAAAATACAAAAAACAAAAACGCATCCGCCTTTTTTAGAGGCGATTTGACGAATGGGCTGTCTTTGCTCTGTCAGTCTATTTACAGGCAAGAACGGGGCAACGGGATGATGTAAACGGGTGATCCCGCCCCTTCTGATGACACATGGCGCAAGTTCGACTTTATTTGTAGTGTAATATTTTGCTATCAAAATATTACATTTTTTTGAGCATAACACTTCTACACTCAGTTATGAGACCTGGTTGCTGTTTCTATTCGCTACTTGTGTGACTTTTTTTGTATTATTTTAAAAATACAGGACATATACTGTGAGGGAAAATAGCATTTGACCCCCTGCTGATTTTGTGCATATGCCCACTGACAAAGAAATGATCAGTCTATAATTTTGATGGTAGGTTTATTTTATCAGTGAGAGACAGAACAACAATAAACAATCCAGAAAACTGCATATCAAAAAAGTTATAAATTGATTTGCATTTTAATGAGTGAAATACGTATTTGACCCCTTCGCAAAACATAACTTAGTACTTGGTGGCAAAACCCTTGTTGGCAATCACAGAGGTCAGATGTTTCTTGTAGTTGGCCACCAGGTTTGCACACATTTCAGGAGGGATTTTGTCCCAGTCCTCTTTGCAGATCCTCTCCAAGGCATTACGTTTTTGAGGCTGATGTTTGGTAACTCAAACCTTCAGCTCCCTCCAGATATTTTCTGTGGGATTACGGTCTGAAGACTAGCTAGGCCACTCCAGGACCTTAATGTGCTTCTTCTTGAGCCACTACTTTGTTGCCTTGGCGGTGCGTTTTGGGTCATTGTCATGCTGGAATACCCATCCACGACCCATTTTCAATGCCCTGGCTGAGGGAAGGAGGTTCTCACTCAAGAGAAGCATATGGCCCCATCTATCGTCCCTTTGATGCGGTGAAGAAAAACACCCCCAAAGCATAATGTTTCCATCTCCATGTTTGACAGTGGGGATGGTATTCTTGGGGTCATAGGCAGCATTCCTCTTTCTCCAAACACAGCGAGTTGAGTTGATGTTAAAGAGCTTGATTTTGGTCTCATCTGACCACAACACTTTCACCCATTCTCCTCTGAATCATTCAGATGTTCATTAGCAAACTTCAGATGGGCCTGTACATGTGCTTTCCTGAGCAGGGGGACCTTGCGGGAGCTGCAGGATTTCAATTCTTTACAGCATAGTGTGTTACCATTTGTTTTCTTGGTGACTATGGTCCCAGCTGCCTTGAGTTTATTGACAAGATTCTTCCCTGTAGTTCTGGGCTGATTCCTCACCGTTCTCATGATCATTGAAACTCCACAAGGTGAGATTGTGCATGGAGCCCTAGACTGAGGGAGATTGACAGCTATTTTGTGTTTCTTCCATTTGTGAATTATCACAGCAACTGTTGTCACCCTCTCAATAAGCTGCTTGGCGATGGTCTTGTGTGGGTCTACAATCTTATCCCTGACATCCTCGGTCTTGGCCATAGTGGAGGGATTGAAATCTGATCTGTAAAGTGGCACATCTGTACTGTGTATAGGAGGTACTCTTGATGAAAGCAAGAATTGGCCTTGCTGTCAAAAATTTAAATAATAGGCACCTGTCAAACAGGTGCAGAAAAATTGGTCTTTGGATGTCGGTGATGCCTGCACACTTTAACCCTTTAGTGGTTCTCTTGACAAAAGCAAGAATTGGCCTTGCTGTCAAAAAGTGAAATGATAGGCATCTGTCAAACAGGTGTGGAAAAATTGGTGTCTGGGTGTCGGTGGTACCTGCACACCGTAATCCTATAGAGGTACTCTTAACCACTTCAGCCCCGGAAGGATTTCACACTTTAGGACCGGAGCGCCTTTTGCGATTTGGCACTTCGTTGCTTTAACTGACAATTGTGCGGTCTGGCGACGTTGTATCCAAACTACATTTGCGGCTTTTTTTCCCACAAATAGAGCTTTCTTTTGGTGGTATTTGATCACCTCTGCGTCATTTCTGATCACCGCTATAAACAAAAGAAGAGCAACAAGTTTGCAAAAAATCCAATATTTCTTACTTTTTGCTAAAATACAAATCCAAAAAAATATATAAAAACAAATTTATTAATCGTTTTTTGCCAATATATATTAATCCTCATATTTTTGGTAAAAAAATTGCAATTGGCGTTTATTGATTGGTTTGCGCAAAAGTTGCCACGTTTACGGATGATGAAAATTAATTTCTAAGGTTTTCATTTTTTTATTATTTTTTACTAGTAATGGCGGCGATCTGCGATTTTTAGCAGTACTGAGATATTGCAGCGGACATGTCGGACCATTTTGACACTTTTTTGGGACCATTGGCATTTATACAGCGATCAGTGCTATAAAAATGCACTGATTACTGTGTAAATGCCATTGGTAGTGAAGGGGTTAACCTGCAGGGGGCACTCTAAGCGTTAACTGTGTTCCCTGGGCGTGTCCTAACTGTGTGTGGGCTGCCCTGGCTGGGGGAAGGAGGTTATCATGGCTTCCATATAGAGGAAGCCTGTGATCACCGCCCTTCCCCCTCTAACAGAATGGAGATCCGTGTTTACTTACACAGACCTCGTTTTTTCACTCCAGGGGGGCATCGCGGGTAGCCGGCGGAGATCGAGTCTGCCCTACCCGCTCCCTGGCCCCCCGAACACAGTGCGCCCTCACAGTGAGAGATATCGAGCCACTTTGCCGCTGTCAGACGCCGGTCGGCAAGTGGTTAATGAAAGCAAGAATTAGCCTTGCTGTCAAAAATTTAAATGTTATGCCCTGGCCAAGAGTGGCAGAAAAATTGGTCTTTGGGTGTTGGTGGTGCCTTCACACCGTAACCCTATAGAGGTACTCTTGATGAAAAAAAGTATTGGCCTTGCTGTCAAAAATTGAAATGATATGCACCGTAACCCTATAGAGGTACTGTTTTTTTTTTTTTTTTTGCCTTTTTTTATTTACTTCAATAGTTTTTATTAGCATTTTGCACATGTTACATACATACATACAATTAGGGATTGGCCGA
>BLSH010389822.1:121442-140374 GCA_018402905.1 Glandirana rugosa
CGAAAGTTAAAAAAAAAAGAATAAATAAAATGAAAAATAAAAAATAAAAATGTGAAAAATGTTTACCCGAACGATTTTTGAAATGTCCGGGTCCGGGTCCGTGCCACGGACACCCGAAAGTTCGGTACGGACCCGAACGTTACAGTCCGGGTTCGCTCAACACTACTTGTAATAGGAATAAAAGTGATCATTTTTGTAAAAAGTGTAAAAATAAAAAATAAAAAGTAAAATAAATAAGAAAAAAAAAATTGAAAGCGCCCCGTCCCTATGAGCTCGTGCACAGAAGCGAACGCATACGTAAGTTGCTCCCACATATGAAAACGATGTTCAAACCACACATGGGAGGTATCACCACAATCATTAGAGCAAGTGCAATAATTCTAGCACTAGACCTCCTCTGTAACTCAAAACTGGTAACCTGCAGAAGTTTTTAAATGTCGCCTATGGAGATTTTTAAGTGTCAAAGTTTGTCGCCATTCCATGAGGGGCCGCAATTTTGAAACATGACATGTTGGGTATCCATTTACTCAGCATAACATTATCTTTCACAGTATAGAAAAAAAATCCTGAAGACATGACCTGTTGGTGTGCCTTGAGGACTGGGTTGGGAAACACTGCTATAGAGGATAGGTAAATTTAGGCAGGTCTGGCTGGTTGCTACTTTTTTGTTTTCATTCTGGGCTCTGAGTGGCTCAGTGTAGTGCTGGGTGACTCACAGGTGGTGTCATCAGGACCTCCTACTTCTTTCCAGAATGTTCTGGTGTTTTCTGGAAAGAGAGGTGAAGAGGGGAGGTGGAGCCATCTGAGGTAATTTGAGGAGCCCTGACCAATCCCCAATCTGGATTGGCAGGGGACAGGCCTTCTTAAATACCAAGAGTCAGCTCAGCTGGGGAGGAATTGTCAGGTGGAAGAGCTGAAGTGAGACAGTGCGGAGGCTGTCGGTACCTTTGAGGGAGCTACGCAGTCTGGAGGGGTGACCTTGGGTCTGGGCACGGGGGCAGCCGTGACCGCTTTCAAGAACATGTGAAGAGGTCCTGGACCAGAGGCACAAGAAAGAGCAAGAAGAGGACAGCAGGAGAGAGCACTGGTCACAGCCAGGAGAGCTGGTGAGTGAGGCACAGTCAGGAGGACCAAGGAGGCAAGCCTGAGAGGACTGGGAGCTTGCAGTCTGAGATGGGTGCAAAACCAGAAGTGTGGATTGTTGTGGAAGGGGGCAGCTGAAGCTAGGAGGGCTGGCAGGGCCTGAAGAGGGCTAATTGGGATCAGTAGCTGTAGTTAGGACAGCTAGCACAAGGACTTTTACTAATTTTCTCTGCTACACCATAGGGACCCACTGTCCCTTCCTGCAAAAGGGCATTTACTTAAGCCTGGCTGAGCCAGTGTCAGGCCTAACCAACAAAATGTGCTAGCTTATCCTGGGAACCAAGTGATGTGCTGGAGGTGATTAAGAGAAACAGCCTTCAAGCAAGAGTGTGCAGGAGGAAGCTGAAGGAGTATGTACAGGGAGTGTACATAATTGTCCCAAAAACAATTGCTGTTTATCCAATTGCTGTTTATCCGTGCTGGACAACCCATATCTCCCATCCCCATCCAACTTCAGTCCCCTCAATAAACAAACAAAAACAAAGTTCATGGACTGTTCTATGTCTCAGAGTGTCTGAGAAGTGAATGCAAGGCTGTGTAGGTTGACAGGTGAACCACTACATTCTGCAACCCCTGCATGGGTACTGCTACAGTAGGCACATAGATAAATTCATATGGATGAGTGAATAGGGAATCCATACACAATTGGTGTTGTAAATAATGAAAGTCTTTCTGTAAGTTAATTAATTAATAAAAGAGAGAATTATATAAAAAAAAACAAAAAAACATTGTAATACACCCCTAAGTGAAAGTGTCCAAAATTGGGCCCAAAGTGTAAAGTGTAACTATTTTGTGTGGCCACCATTATTTTCCAGCACTGGAGTCCTCTTCCACTTCACCCTTTGAGAGTGCCCCACAGATGTTATATAGGGTTAAGGTCTGGAGACATGCTTGGCCAGTCCATCACCTTTACCCTAAACTTCTTTAGCAAGGCATTGGTCATCTTGGAGGTGTGCTTGGGGTCATTATCATGTTGGAATACTGCCCTGCGGCCCACTCTCTGAAGGCAGTTAGCATTCATGGTTTCCTCAATGAACTGTAGCTCCCCAGTGCCAGCAGCACTCATGCAGCCCCACACTATGACATGCCCACCACCATGCTTGACTGTAGGCAAGACACACTTGTCTTTGTACTCCTCAACTGGTTGCCACCACACACACTTGACACTATCTGATCCAAATAAGTTTATCTTGGTCTCATCAGACCACAGGAGATGGGTCCTGTAATCTATGTCCTTAGTCTGCTTGTCTTCAGCAAACTGTTTGCAGGCTTTCTTGTGCATCATCTTTAGAAGAGGCTTCATTCTGGGACAACAGCCATGCAGACCAATTTGATGCAGTGTGCAGCGTATGGTCTGAGCACTGACTGGCCCCTTCAACCTCTGCAGCAATGCTGGCAGCACTCATATGTCTATTTCCCAAAGACAGCTTCTGGATATGACGCTGAGCACATGCACTCAACTTCTTTGGTCGACCATGGTGAGGCCTGTTTTGAGTGGAACCTGTCCTGTTAAACTGCTGTATGGTCTTGGCCGCTGTGCTGCAGCTCAGATGCAGGGTCTTGGAAATCATCTTATAGCCTAGGCCATCTTTATGTAGAGCAACAATTCTTTTTTCAAATCCTCAGGGAGTTCTTTGCCATGAAGTGCCATTTTGAACTTCTAGTGACCAGTATGAGAGAGTGAGAGCGATAACACCAAATTTAACACACCTGCTCCCCATTCACACCTGAGACCTTGTAACACTAACAAGTCACTTGACACTGAGGAGGGAAAATGGCTAATTGGGCCCAATTTGGACATTTTCACTTAGGGTGTACTCACTTTTGTTGACAGCGTTTAGACATTAATGGCTGTGTGTTGAGTTATTTTGAGGTATACAAGCTTTACACTCACTACTTTACATTATAGCAAAGTGTCATTTCTTCGGTGTTGTCACATGAAAATATTTAAATAAAATATTTGCAAAAATGTGAGGGGTGTATTCACTTCTGTAAGATACTGTATATACGTTTCTGGATCCCGGCTAGCTCACCTCCTGGTGGGGCGATCCTGGGGACCGTGACCTGGTGCTAACATGTAGCTAAACTCATCTCCACGCTCAGGAGTTCTGATGAGCACTGGTTAGTACTCAGACCCCGCACCTCAGTTGAGCCCACGTCATCCTCCAGGGTGACCCGCTTGCATACCTATCCCGCTTGTTGCTGGAAGTCTCACTACTGCTATAGAAATTGGCTTTTGAGCCTTACCCCTGATCATGACAGAATAATCTGGCCCAAACATGGAAGCTGCAGAAACAAATGTTGCACCCGAGATGATACTAACACATATGCCTCAGCCATCTAAATTTAATGGAGACCACTGCCATTATATGGGTTTCCTTAATCAGTGTCGTAAATACTCCCAGATGCACCCTGCTGCATTTCCTTCTGAGAAAAGGAAGTCAATGTTTATTCTCAAATGTCTGACTGGGGAAGCTTTAGCTAGGGCCTCCCCTTATATAGAACAAGATGGTGCCACATTAAATAATCTTCAGACTTTTTTGATCGCGATGAATCAGGTTTTCAATGATTCAGAATGCTGTGCTACTGCCGAACAGTTGAATTCAGATGTTGGATCGCAGATACCACTTGGAACCCTGCAGCGCAAAAAACAGTTCCGCCAAAGGCTTTCTGGACAGGTAAAGGATGAGCTTGCCAGAGTTGAGACTCCTAATGATCCTGAGGCCTTTATCCAATTATGTATCTGGATTGATCAGAGACTTACAGTAAAGAGGACATTGAGGCTGGGATTGTTTGGAAGTAAGAGTGGCATGCGTTTCTCTGCTAGTACTTTTTTTTTCAGCAGGATTCCAAAGTTTCTCCAGATTCTAACACTCCCGAGTCCATGCAGGTTGACGATATTAAGAGAACATTTACATTCAGGAGAAAGAGAGAAGACGCTCTGAGAACTTGTGTTTATATTGTGGGGACTCTGGTCATTACGCAGTTAATTGTCCTAACAAAGTTAGAAGAACAATTGCTGGGACTGATGTGATTGTGCCTGAAGATATAAACTACATTAGCTAGTCTATCTCCCCATTGATTCATGAAGAAAATAAAGTGAATTCTCTACTATCTCATTTTGTCATCCCTATTAAACTTATCTCAGAGGGCTGTGAAATTCCCTGCTCTGCTATGCTGGACTCCAGGGATGGGGGGAACTTTATGGACATAGAATTTGCCCACAGCAATAATATTCAAGCAAGAAATACAACTGTCACTATTGATTTGGAGATGGTTCACCTTTATCTTCAGAACCTGTTACCCATGAAACCGTTTCTCTGCTACTCCAGTTTGAGGCTTACCATTGTGAGACCATCAGCTTTTAGCTGATTACGTCACCCAAATTTCCTGTCAATCTGGTCATTCCTTGGTTTTGCACTCACAATCACTCCATCAACTGGGGAGCAGGGACTATAGATTTTATCCCCCCCCCCCCACCATTGTGAGGAGCACTGTAGGAAACTTAGTTGAACGAGTTTTCTGCTGATCAAGGAGTCACAAGTGGATGTGGTTACAATGCAGTCATAGGACAACCTGCCTCTACGATATCATGAGTTCTGAGATGTCTGTGATAAGAAGAATGCTAACCAATTACCACCCATCGCCCATATGATTGTCCCATTGAGCTGCTCCCAGGGGCAGAAATTCCTTTTGGATGCCTGTATACCCTATCTGGGACTCTGTATACCCTATCTGGGACTCTGTATATCCCTATCTGGGACTCTGTATACCCTGTCTGGTGATTGTATACCCTATCTGGGACTCTGTATACCCTATCTGGGAATCTGCATACCCTATCTGGGACTCTGTATACCCTACCTGGGACTCTGTATACCCCTATCTGGTGACTGTATACCCTATCTGGGACTCTGTATAGCCTATTTGGGACTCTGTATACCCTATCTGTTGACTGTATACCCTATCTGGGACTCTGTATACCCTATCTGGAACTCTGTATACCCCTATCTGGGACTCTGTATACCCTTTCTGGGACTCTGTATACCCCTATCTGGGACTCTGTATACCCTATCTGGGACTCTGTATACCCCTATCTGGGACTCTGTATACCCCTATCTGGGACTCTGTATACCCCTATCTGGGACTCTGTATACACTATCTTGTGATTGTATACCCTATCTGGGTCTCTGTATACCCTATCTGGGACTCTGTATACCCTATCTGGGACTCTATATACCCTATCTGGGACTCTGAATACCCTATCTGTTGACTGTATACCCTATCTGGGACTCTATATACCCTATCTGGGACTCTGAATACCCTATCTGTTGACTGTATACCCTATCTGGGACTCTGTATACCCTATCTGGGACTCTGTATACCCCTATCTGGTGACTGTATACCCTATCTGGGACTCTGCATACCCGTATCTGGGATTCTGTATACCCCTATCTGGGACTCTGTATACCACTAACTGGGACTCTGTATACCCCTATCTGGGACTCTGTATACCCTAACTGGTGACTCTATACCCTATCTGGGACTCTATAAACCCCTATCTGGTGACTGTATACCCTATCTGGTGCTATGCATACTGCTATCTGAGGCTCTGTATACTGCTATCTGGGGCTCTGTATACCCTGTCTGGTGATTGAATACCCTATCTGGGAATATGTATACCCTATCTGGGAATCTGCATACCCTATCTGGGACTCTGTATACCCTATCTGGGACTCTGTATACCCCTATCTGATGACTGTATACCCTAACTGGTACTCTGTATAGCCTATCTGGGACTCTGTATACCCTATATGTTGACTGTATACCCTATCTGGGACTCTGTATACCCTATCTGGGACTCTGTATACCCCTATCTGGGACTCTGTATACCCTTTCTGGGACTCTGTATACACTATCTGGGTCTCTGTATACCCTATCTGGGACTCTGTATACCCTATCTGGGACTCTGTATACCCTATCTGGTGACTGTATACCCTATCTGGGACTCTGTATACCCTATCTGGGACTCTGTATACCCTATCTGTTGACTGTATATCCTATCTGGGACTCTGTATACCATATCTGGGACTCTGTATACCCCTATCTGGGACTCTGTATACCCTTTCTGGAACTTTGTATACCCCTATCTGGGACTCTGTATACCCCTATCTGGGACTCTGTATACACTATCTGGTGATTGTATACCCTATCTGGGTCTCTGTATACCCTATCTGGGACTCTGTATACCCTATCTGTTGACTGTATACCCCTATCTGGGACTCTGTATACCCTTTCTGGGACTCTGTATACCCCTATCTGGGACTCTGTATACCCCTATCTGGGACTCTGTATACATTATCTGGTGATTGTATACCCTATCTGAGTCTCTGTATACCCTATCTGGGACTCTGTATACCCTATCTGGGACTCTGTATACCCTATCTGGTGACTGTATACCCTATCTGGGACTCTGTATACCCTATCTGGGACTCTGTATTCCCTATCTGTTGACTTTATACCCTATCTGGGACTCTGCATACCCTATCTGGAACTCTGTATACCCCTATCTGAGACTCTGTATACCCCTATCTGGTGACTGTATACCCTATCTGGGACTCTGTATACCCCTATCTGGGATTCTGTATACCCATATCTGGGACTCTGTATACCCCTATCTGGGATTCTGTATACCCATATCTGGGACTCTGTATACCCCTAACTGGAACTCTGTATACCCCTATCTGGGACTCTGTATACCCTAACTGGTGACTCTATACCCTATCTGGGACTCTATAAACCCCTATCTGGTGACTGTATACCCTATCTGGTGATATGTATACTGCTATCTGGGGCTCTGTATACTGTTATCTGGGGCTCTGTATACTGCTATCTGGGGTTCTGTATACTGCTATATGGGGACTCTGTATACCCTATCTGGGACTCTGTATATCCTATCTGGTGACTGTATACCCTATCTGGGACTCTATTGACCCCATCTGGTGACTGTATACCCTATCTGGGGCTCTGTATACTGCAAAGTGGTGACTCTGTATGCCCCTATCTGGGGACTGTATACCCTGTCTGGTGCTATGTATACTGCTATCTGGGGCTCTGTAACCTGCTATATGGTGACTGCATACTGCTATCTGGGGCTCTGTATACTGCTATCTGGGGCTCTGTATACTGCTATATGGTGACTCTGTATACCCCTATCTGGTGACTCTGTATACTGCTATATGGTGACTCTGTATACTGCTATATGGTGACTCTGTATACTGCTATCTGGGGCTCTGTATACTGCTATATGGTGACTCTGTATAGTCCTATCTGGTGATACTGTATACCCTATCTGGTGATGCTGGGCTGTATACTCCCGACACAAGGGGTGGAAAATATAAGGGGTGGGGCTTATGAGAAGTGGGAGGGGTCAAAAAGGGAGGGTGGTGTCTGGCGCCCCCATTCTAATATTTCACTAGTCGCCACTGAGACTAACTACATTACAGGAGGCTCAGGAATGTTACAAGGAGGTTGCTGACAGACATTGCAGTTGTCCTACTTTTCACGTGGGTGACAAAGTTTGATTATCTACCAAAAATGTGAAGGTTAATGTTCCATCTGCTAAACTGTGCCAAAAATTTGTAGGGCCTTTTCAGATTTCTGCTCAAATCATCCGGTCACCTTTCGCTTAAAACATCTGGGCAGTATGAAGATTCACCCTGTTTTTCACATATCGCTACTCAAAGCATTTAGTGAAAATCCTTTTTCTGGAAGAATTCTTCCACCTCCTCCACCTGTTGAGGTACAGGAGGAAGAAGAATTTGTGGTGGAGAAAATTCTTGATTCCAGGATCTTTAGGAACAAATTACAATATGTGGTCCAATGGGAAGGATATAAACCAGAAGAAAATTCTTGAAAGCCTGAGGAGAACGTTAATTTCCCTTGATTGACAAGGGAATTCCACCAGAGGTTTCCTCACAAACCTGGCCCTGAGATGCCCAGGGGACATCCTGGGAGGAGGGGAGTACTGTCAGGGCCTGGACTTGAACCTGGGACATTTGTTGTGTCTGGCAATGATTCTTCTCACTGAGCTACCTGAGATGCTGGGTAGCACCCTGTTTGATCCATTGGGCAATTCTGCCTTGTCTTCTGCTGTACCTTGAACTCTTTGCTTCTCCCAGGAACTTCCTGATTTAAGCCATGTCTCTGCACTTCCTGTTTGCTAGATTATATAGCGGGAACGGGTTTTTTTGGGGAGTTTAAATGAGGTCTCTGACAGATGGGTCAGAAGTACCTCCATCCCTAATCTACAAGAGGAACAAAAAAAGGGGGTTTGGGACTTTGAGTGAGGCATGCAACTTGGAAAGCAAGAGACATAGTAGTCTGTATAATGTTTTATTGCACCTGTCGGTAGACAGAAGTCAATACCATACACATCAAAAACACATACAAAAATAATTTCATATATAATACATACATGCATGCATGAAACAAAACAATGTAACATAGTAACTGTAAAAAAAAATATATAATATGTAAATCTATCATGATAAATGGCAGCATACCCATAGGATAACCATAGTAAAATTGCATATGAGATATTTAAACACCCATGATAGTATAAGTGAATGAATGTGTTGCGACGCATGGTAGGAGAGTCAAAGGCTTGACGCGTTTTATGGCCACACTGCCACTCATCAGGAGCCAGGTGTCAACAGAGTATCTAAAAGGTATGCAAATAAACAATAGGTCAAACTGAGTACAAAATAATAAAGAGGAGAAGGGGGGGGGGGTTGGTGGGGCACCCACCCATACTTAAAGGTAAACTATGACTATGGAATGTGACAATGGATGCTGAGGCAGGCTGAGATGCATTGTCCAGCACGGGACTATAGTGTTCTCTCCAGCCAATATCTCGCTCTGTTTTCCCTGCTGCTGCCCTTATCTCTGCTACCACTCATTACTGACCCTCAGCTTGTTCCTCGACTGTGATTCTGCCTGATCCCAACCTGCAACTACTCGTTACTCACCTTGTTTACTCACTATGCTTCTGTTTCATCCTTGCCTGCTATATCTGCTTCTGGACCCTGGCTTACTGGCCTCCTGGTGGGGTGATCCTGGGGACCACAAGCTGTTACTAACACGCAGTAAAATTCATCTCCACCATCAGGAGCTCTGGTGAACACTGGTTAGTACTTAGACTCCGCTCCTCAGGTGAGCCCACATCATCCGCCAGGGTGACCCACTTGTATACATATACCGCTATTCTGCTAGTCAGTGGAAGTCCTGCTACTGCGATAGCAATTGGTCTTTGAGACTGACCCCTGATCGTGACATCTAGTGTCCACCATTCATACTATACTACACTATACTGCAGGTTTGCCATGATTAGGTATAACTCAGCCCCCTTGTTAATGGGAGGTGGGGCTATAGGCATATCTTTTGGTACCCAGATAATATTTAAGAAGAAGCAAAGTCTTTCAGACTTTTAGCTCTGAGGAAGAGGAGACGCCCTCAAAATGTGTTATCGTCTGCAGAACTCTGTGACACCTGCTCAGTTTCACAGGAGGAGCGCTAAAAGATCTATGCTCAACAATGTTTGTTAGTATATCACATTTACATTTCTAATAAGTCTCCATGTACACAGGACGCTTTTCAACCTCCCCTGAACATTTTATCATGACAGCTAGAAACAGACGTCTAAAATGTCTGTCGAAAATGATTAGATTAAAAAAAAACTGTATACAATAAAGGAAGTTATTTTTCTGAAATTGCACCAAGGCTATATTATATGGCCAATGTAGATAGAAATACTTGCTAATGGCATTGATCTGGCGAGTAACACAGTATTGCTAATGAACAAATAACTAGATGGCAGAATGCACGGTATCTCTCTGATTGTCCGTGTACAGTATGCCTTTGTCTCCAGGGTGGTAAGCTTTCTAATTATAACTCAACGCAGCCCTGTATTCTGTAAACAATGTTAAAAGACGTTTCACTGCAAGAAATATGACTGCCTCATTTTTTTTTTCTTTTATAAATATTTGAAAGTATTTTGATGTATTATGCTACCCCCTTTTCTTCTATATCTGTTGCAAACTGCCATTTTCCACATTCTTATTTTTACATTTTTTTTCCCAAGAAAAATTTAAACTTTATATAAACAATCCAGAAGAGAAAATGTGACTGTAGAAATCAGCATAACAATAATGGAAATTGTGAGTATACCAATCATCAAATGATCCAAAAGTATTGTACACCATAATAACTTGGGAAAATTTAGATTTTTTTTTTACAATACAACACACAACAGTAAACTTTTTAATTCACATTAAGAAAAAATAGGCATTTTGCAGTTTGGCACATGACTAAAGCCTCGTACACACAGTGCGATGGTTGTACGAAAACGGTCATGCAACCGCTTGTTGTGCGATCATCTGACCGTTAGTATGCGCGATTAGAACAGCCGACGTGCGACGGTCGTACAACAGAAGTTGGATGAGCAGACTAGAAAACTTTGGTTGTACAACAAGCGGTCTTATGACTGTTGTACTGTGTGTACAGAGAAGTTGGTCCAACAAGTTGTACTGTGCAAAACATGCATGCTCAGAAGTCAGGAACGCCCGGAAGTGTCCGTTCGGGTAAATCTACTTTCCTAATTCACAAATAAAATTCAAACTTCCTCTTTATACGCTCGTAAGACGTCACTACGTTAGGCGTGTCGTATGATCACTAAGTGCGTGTCAGTATGCGAGACACAACAGCCGACATACGATTTTGGACGTCCGGTCGTACGACCATCGCATCGTGTGTACGAGGCTTTACAGTTCCTTTTAAATGGTCAGTTCACCTTTTCAAAAAAATAATTAATGCTCATCTTTTTGCAGCTGCAAGTAACATGTTACATGTTACTCCCTGAATATTGTTGTAACATGTTATAAAAGGTGAACTTATCCTTCAAGTGTGCCAGGAGAATGTTGCTATTGGGAAGATAATTAAGACTCAATCAACTCCGGTGTTGCAGTAATGAGTGTGGTGATGGTGGGGCAACGAAGGTGAAGAAACATAATGTAATTAATGAATTTTCTTGTTTTTTATTTTGTGTGCTGAATTGCTGATTATGGTAGGAGTGCCATATGGAAATGTACTTGCAGTCCTATTTTTGAAAGATGTATTGTGTACTATGATATGAAGGATGGGCGCGAGATGAAATGAGATGAGGAGGATTTCTTTTGTAGCTTTTTAATATATGGATTAGCCAAATTAGTGTTATTTGATATATTGTTTGGTGTTTTTAACATCAGATTAGGTGTCCCCATACATTCGGGAATTCATTTACTCCATGTGTCACTAGTAAGCATTTCCGGACGGAGTCTCCTTTCAGCAATCATTAGCTGTTTGCTTAGTCACAGGCTACCGTGCATATCGCTTGCTGACCGCGTAACGATTATAATCAGCGACAGCGTGGCTCTGTCCCGTGAATCACCGCTTATAGTCAGGGTTGCTGTTAGAAATCACAGGCCCCCATACAGCCTACCTGACAGGGCCATCCTGACTGAGGACATGTATTAGTCCCTTTCTCTACAGCCTCAGCTGCACAGATGAATGAATAGAAAGTGCTCTGAGGCTGAATGAACACAGGAGTGATTGGTACTGATCACTCACTGTGTTCATTCAGGAAAGGAAGGGGCCAGAAAATGGCATGGCTCCTTCCCCTGCTCTCCATCATGAAACATCCCCCTGTGTGCCCGCTGGCGGGACAGTAGAGGAGAGAAGCCAGCAGCGCTGTGAGGGAAAGGGGCACACAAGGGGGTCTGGACAGCAGATGGAAGGGGGGCATGTGCTAAAACCAATCCCCCTGCAGTGCAACCGGGGGGAGAAAGAGGAGGAGAAGCTGGAAGCACTGCAGGGGAAGGCAGAAGAGGATCGGTGTCTGCAATAAGACAGAACAGTTAATCCTCCTACTGAACAGGTGACTGGGCCCCCCTTTTGAACTGATGGAGCCCAGGCCCAGTACAGGAGGGCTGGCTGCACTGCCTTATCAGCAGCCCTGCTTATAGTGGTCACTTGCGTGTAAGACGACTCGTGCCTACCGCACGCTGCCTGAGTGGGGCCACATGTCGGGCGGAATCGATGTCCGCCGGTGACCCGCGATGGCTTGTGACAGAGCCAGAACGGGGAACAGCCGATGCAAATATGGTGGTTCCCCGTTCTGCCAGGCGGCATGTCATAGATCTACTGATCCCAGTACTGGGGGTCAGTTAAATCTCTGGTGCCCCTGGCAGCCCAGCCCTCATACACTTAGAACACACCTAGGGAACACAGTTAACCCCTAGAGTGCCCCCTGCATGTTAACCCCTTCCCTGCCAATGACATTTACACAGTAATCAGTGGATATTTAAAATTCTGATTGCTGTATAAATGTCATTGGCCCTAAAAAAGTGTCAAAAATGTCCGACATATCCACCCCACTATCACAGTCCTAATAAAAATCGCAGATTGCCGCCATTACTAGTAAAAAAAAAAAAAATTGTAAAGACCCCAGAAATTTATTCTCATGGTTTGTAAATGCGGCAACTTTTGCACAAACTAATCAATAAATGCAGATTGCGATTTTTTTTTTACCAAAAATATGAGGAAGAATAAAACCGATGAATACATTTGTTTTTTATATTTATTTCGGATTTGTATTTTAGCAAATGTAAGAAATATTGTTTTTTTTTGCAAAATTGTCACTCTTTTTTTCTTTATAGTGCTGATCAGAAGTGACGCAAAGGTGATCAAATACCACCAAAAGAAAGCTCTATTTGTGGGGAAAAAAAATATGCAAATTTATTTTCGGTACAACACTGCACGACCGCGCAATTGTCAGTTAAAATGATGCAGTGCCGAATCGCAAAAAGTGCTCTGGTCCTAAGGTGGGAAATCCTTCCGGTCCTTAAGTGGTTAAACAGTGGGAAGGAGAGAGACTCCTCCCCTGCTGATGAAGTTCATACCCAGGACGCAACACGTATGGAGATAGGAGCCTGACATCTGACGTGATCCCGCGACCATTCCTAGCTACACAACAGCAAGCCAGAGCATGTGTTTGAGCCGACACCAGCTAGTATGGATCAAGTGCCTTAAGTGTAATTTAACACATTTTAGAAGGAATAAATTGCTTTTAGACAGAGAGCACTAGATTCTGTATCTTCTGTTGCATATGACCACTAACCCGTGAATGCATTCACAAAGGAGACAGTCGAGTAAAGGAAACGCAAAGTTTACTTGCCACAAAGATTTGATTATACCCCTAATGGGAACAGCTTGTTATGACTCGCTGGTAACGTCATAACGTGAGGTGAGCGGTAGACATGTGCGCGCCCAAAAAATCAGGGTTTTTTTAGGTTTTTTTTTTAGTTTTTCTATTTACGTTTTTTTTTCTCTCTTTTTTTTTCCGGATTTTTTGTTATGATCAAAATACGTTATTTCAAATAAAATTTGTATATTTGGAAACATTTGAATTTGGTTCGCTCCACTTGTATAGATGTGGTTTTCGTTATTATCGGTAATTCGAAAAAATACAAATTTGGTTTGTTCCATTCGTATAGATACAGTATTCGTTATTTTCAGTAATTCGTGAATTTGGAAACATTTGAATCTGGTTTTATTCCGTTTGCATAGATGCAGTATTCATTATTATCGAGAATTCAGAAAAAAATTAATTTGGTTCGTTCCATTCGTATAGATGCGGTATTCGTTATTTTGAAAATTTGTAAATTCAGATAAATTTGTATTCGTTACATTCACTAACAGCAGACAAATTTGAAAGGAAATTCCAATACCTAACTCATTTAATAGTTTATAACTGTCAACCACTTCAGCCCCGGAAGGATTTCCCCCTTTAGGACCGGAGCCCTTTTTGCGATTCGGCACTGCGTAGTTTTAACTGAAAATTGCGCGGTTGTGCGACGTTGTACCTAAACGAAATTTGCGTCCTTTTTTTCCCACAAATAGAGCTTCCTTTTGGTGGTATTTTATCACCGCTGCGTCATTTCTGATAGCCGCTATAAACAAAAGAAGAGCGACAATTTTGCCAAAAAACACAAATTGCTTACTTTTTGCTAAAATACAAATCCAAAAAAAATATATAAAAACACATTTTTTTTATCGGTTTTGTCCAATTTATATTATTACTCATATTTGCGATAAAAAAATCGCAATCGGCATTTATTGATTGGTTTGCGCAAAAGTGGTCGCGTTTATGGATGATGAGAATTAATTTCTGGGGTTTTTATTTTTGTTTTTTTTTTTACTAGTAATGGCGGTGATCTGCGATTTTTAGCGGTGCTGCGATATTTCGACATGGCGGAACATTTTGACACTTTTTTGGGACCATTGGCATTTATACAGCGATCAGTGCTATAAAAATGCACTGATTACTGTGTAAATGCCATTGGCAGTGAAGGGGTTAACCTGCAGGGGGTGCTCTAAGGGTTAACTGTGTTCCCTGGGCGTGTTCTAACTGTGGGGGGACTGCCCTAGCTGGGGAAGGGAAGTGATCACACCTTCCGTGTAGAGGAAGGCTGTGTTCACAGCACTTCCCCCTTCACTGAACGGAGGTCCGTGTTTACTTACATGGACCTCCGTTCTTTCACTCCGGGGGGGGGCATCGCGGGTGGCCGGACCGGCTCCCTGGCCCTCCCCGGACACAGTGAGCGCGTGGGCGCGCCTCCGGCGGCGCGCGCGCGCTCACTGGGCGCGATCTCGCAGCCGCCGTCATATGACGGCGATTTGCGCAGGAGCACCACCTTGTCATCGTCAGATGCCGATCGGCAGTCGGCAAGAGGTTAATATAGTTTTTATTATTATTATTTATTATTAATAAATAATAATAATAATAATAAAACCAACTATAATAATGGTTAATAATTCATTACATTCACTAACAGCCAAATGTGAAAGGATATTCCAATACCTACCTATAATTTAATAGTTTATAACTAATATTATAGTTTTTATTATTATTATTAATAATAATAAATAAATAATATAAATAATAAAAAATAATAATAATAAATAATAATAGCTGGAGAGAAGATCTATATGTATTGGACACACCTACTGGAATAGATTGTAGATCTGCACCACTAAAGACATATAACTAAGTATCCAGAAACTTTACAAGCACAGCAGCCGCTTTAAATTGATAGATGAATCAAAGTACAATAAAAATCATGTGACATAAGCAGCACTAAAATCACTTCAATGAAAACTGATACATTCTATGTTAAACATCACCCAGTAATAAGTGACAGTCCATAACATTAAGAAGAAATCAAGTCACATAAATGTAGGTCTGGTTCAACAAGGGTATTTTCTTGACAATGATCGTAGAATGTCATCCACCATACACCCCGTGAGCATGCAGGTGCCTGATTTCCCCCAAAGGTTGGACTCTTACCACAACTATTTGCCAGGCATTCTCATGCTCTGGCCACAACGCTTGGTAGTGCTATCTCTGCACTTAGCAATCTTTTGCAGTTGTGGTAATGGTCCGTTTACTCCAAACGCGCGTCCATATGTAAGGTGAAACACAGAGGCCAGGAGATAGTGTAAAACTGTATAAATCATTTATCTCCTAAGCATACACTAAAAACGTCCCCCCTGTATAATCCACTCTTACCAGACACTGAAGTTAAAAGCACATATCATTATATGCAGACGCCAGCCGCCCTAAGACTTGTTCAGACTCCGTGATCAGTCACGATAGATCTCCTTTGCTCCTCCGACCAGCGGGGAGACGAGGGGTGGGACGTCTGCTGACTAGCATTGCCGTACAGCCCAATCACGATGCATTTTGTCACACCGGACTTCCACTGGTGATTCACGAGTGGAAGTGGAAATCAATTCCCATAGTTTGTAGACGCGATAACTTTTGCGCAAACCAATCAATAAACGCCGATTGTGATTTTTTTTTTAGCAAAAATATGTAGAGGAATATACTGTATATCGGCCAAACCCAATGAATATATATATTTTTTGGATATTTATTATAGCAAAAAGTAAAAATTATTGTTCTTTTTTTTAAAATCGTCGCTCTTTGTTTGTTTATAGCACAAAAAATATAAACCGCAGAGGTGATCAAATACCACCAAAAGAAAGCTCTAGTTGTGGGGAAAAAGGGATACAAATTTTGTTTGGGTACAACGTCACACAACTACGAAATTGTCATTCAAAATGTGACAGCGCTGAAAACCTAAAATTGGTCTGGGCAGGAGGGGGTTTAAGTGCCCAGTAAGCAACTGGTTAATGAGTTGCGTTGCACTACTATAGAGGTTTATAATAAGTAAGACCTGTTCCCACTGTAATGTTAGCAATGTTAGAAATTGTTCTGCAAAGAGGTGTCAAAATGGAAAACCTGTTTGAATCCAAAAGAGTTGCACACACAGGTACAAGATATATTAGTGCCTATATGTAGTACCTATGTAGCCCCTTACTATATTCTGTTCATTGTGAAATACTCACTGAGGGAGAGCAAAGTAAAGAAATGTGCTTATAGTGTCAGAAAACCTCTAGATCAAGGGTTTTTAATTTAACCACTTCAGCCCCGGAAGGATTTCACACTTTAGGACCAGAGCACTTTTTGCGATTCGGCACTGCATCATTTTAACTGATAATTGCGCGGTCGTGTAACGTAGTACCCAAACAAAATTTGAGTCCTTTTTTTCCCACAAATAGAGCTTCCTTTTGGTGGAATTTGATCACCTCTGCGTCATTTCTGATCGCCGCTACAAACAAAAAAAGAGTGACAATTTTGCAAAAAAAAAAAACATTTTCTTACATTTTGCTAAAATACAAATCCAAAAAAAAATAAATAAACAAAAAAACATTTTTTTCATTGGTTTGGGCCGATTTATATTCTTACTCATATTTTTGGTAATAAGAAACTCAATTGGCGTTCATTGATTGGTTTGCGCAAAAGTTGCCATGTTTACAGATGATGAGAATTAATTTCTGGGGTTTTTATTATGTTTTTTTTTAATTTTTTACTAGTAATGGCGGCAATCTGCGATTTTTAGTACCACTGCGATATTGCAGCAGACATGTCAGACCATTATGACACTATTTTGGGACCATTGGCATTTATACAGCGATCAGTGCTATGAAAATGCACTGATTACAGTGTAAATGCCATTCGCAGTGAAGGGGTTAACCTTGAGGGGGCACTCTAAGGGTTAACTGTGTTGCTTCAGTGTGTTCTAACTGTATGGGGACTGGGCTGGCAGGGGGGTGGGTGTGATCACGGTTTCCATATGCAGGAAGCCTGTGATCACAGCCCTTCCCCCTCTGTCAGAACGGAGATCCGTGTTTACATACACGGACCTCCGTTCTCACTGCGGGGGGGCCATCGTGGTTAGCCGGCGGTGATTGAGTCTGCCCTACCCGCTCCCTGGCCCCCGGAACACAGTGAGCATGCGAGTGCAGCTCCGGCGGTGCGCGCGCGCTCACAGTACTAGTAATCGTGGTCGCCGTCAGGTGACGGCGGTTCGCGATAACGAGCCACTTTGCCGCCGTCACACTGTGGCAGGCGATCGGCAAGTGGTTAATGAACATTCATATAGGTCCTTCACCTCACAGACACCCTTTACATCCCAGCCCACTTTCAAATCACAATTCCCCCTTTACATAACTACCTCCCTTTGCACCATAGTCCTCTCTCTTCACATGGCAGTTCCTCCTTTACATTACAGTGCCTCCCAACCTCTGTCCTGCTGTGGGAATGAAACTAGGAATGGGAAGACAACAGGGTGGTTGGGGGTAGAGAAGCACCCAGCTACTGAGTATAGTGACTGCAGTGGTCTAGATAAGACTGCCATTTGGTACAGACTTTGGTCCAGGGCCATCTTTAATATTGATTGGACCCTGGGCAAACATTTTCTTCCCCCCAACCCCATGCAATTTCGCCCCTCGCCTGCTCTGAAGCATACAATAAATAGCAGCAAGACTCAAAATCAGTTTACTGAATCAGATCAGGAAGCGATTGGTTGCCAGAGGTTACAGCATATCAGTACCGCTTACTGACTGGTTGCTAGAGATTACAGCACACATTATGGCTCAATGATCAGTTGCTAGAGGTTACAGCACATGATTTCTGCTTGTTGATTGTTTGCTAGAGATTACTGTACATCATTACTGCTCACTGATTGGTTGCTAGAGGTTACAGCACATCATCTCCTCATTGCCTGCACACCATGAACTGGTGAACGCAAAGTCGCTTTCCTGACACCACAGAAATTTTCTGTCCTTTAGCAGATACACAGCAGTGCCATCAATTGTTAATTACAACCTCACACATCTGCTGACATGTGTTGTGGCAACGTGTCATCTTGAAAAGGGTTAGGGATAGAGTTGAGCGAACACCTGGAAGTTCGGGTTCTGCTGGTCTGTCCGAACTTCGGGACAAAGTCCGGGTCCGGGTCCGGACGGAACCCGAACGATCGCACGGACAACGAACCCCATTGAAATCAATGGGGACCCGAACTTTTAGGCACAAAAATGGCTGTAGGAAAGTCCTGGAAAGCCCCAGAGGGCTGCAAAAGGAAGTAAAATGGGGGTAAGGGTAGGGCAAGTGCCCTACAAAAAATGGGGACAGGGAAATAACTGTAAATATTTTTAAAAAAATAAAAACATAAAAAATGCAAAAATGGAGGTGAATGTGGATCATCTTCAAACTGTGTCTGAAAAGTATTAATTAACGGTAGAAGCCATATAACTGTTCTAAAATCATCTTCAAACTAGGGCAAGTGCCC
>BLSH010389866.1:9970-25287 GCA_018402905.1 Glandirana rugosa
ACCCCCCCCCCCCCGTTTGCTTTGTTTGGTTTGTCACCACATCTACATATATAAACTTGGTGGACACTGTTAAAACCATCGGCATTAATATGTAGCTATAACAACCTCCACTGCTCTGGGAAGGCTTGCCATGAGATTTTGTAATGTGTCTATGGTCATTTGTGCCCATTTAGCCCAAAGAACATTTTTTAAGATGAAGTATAGATGTTGGAAGACAAGATCTGGCTCAAAACCTGCATTGCATTTCATCCCAAAAGGTAGGGTTGATGTCAGGACACTGTGCAGGCCTCTTGAGTACCTGTAAACCAAACCAACCCATCAAACCATGTCTGTTACCATGAGGTTAGAATTGCTCAATTGGCACAATACATATAAAAAAGGCTGATTTAATAAAGCAGTACAAAATGTCTGTGTAGCAAATAAAGCAAATTTTTATTCACTTCAACCATTCCGTCCTGTGTAAAATCTCTGTTTTTGGCTCTTGCACATAATTGGGTAATCAAAGTGAACATCGCTTTATTTACTAAGCTAAGTGAAATTTCAAAGTGCAGATTGAATGTTCTCTATTCATTAAGTACATAACTCCAGAGACTCGCCCTCATATTCATGTATGATTACAAATGATCAAAAGTTATACGATTTTTAAAACATCAACACATTTTGAAGAGATTGTTAACAAAAAAACATAAACTGAAAACATTCCCTTTAACAGGGAAAAAAATGACTTTGATTACATAAAAACAATATGTTATTAGGTTTCTGTGTTAATGGGCCATGACGTGTTGTTCCATTCCTTGGAGTGTTGAGTCTTGACAAGTCAACTTAAAATATTAATGACTAGGTTGTCATGATGAATATTCATTATTTCACATTAGATTTTTTTCCTTAGTTACATTGTTTCCAGAAATATATTACTGATAACCAAATGATGTATTAGCAAACAGCAAAAGACAGATTGAGTAATGCATGCTTCAGAACATTAAGGAAGCTTAATATCATTTTAACCATTGAATTCCTGCCCCTTGAAATGCTAGAACACTATTCAAAAGCTACACGAAATTGACAAAGGTTCTCAAACCCAGGTTTCAGGTTTTGCCAGCCTGCAGGTGTTTGTAACCCATATGATCTAAGATCTGAAAATAGTTCAGGGTCCCACTCTCCCGAGGAGTCCATGGGTGTGGTTGCAAGGGAACAGCCAGAGAAGTGTGCATGCCATGAGCAATGGAACGGTTAAACAGAGCCGGGACGCTGAACATTACTGATTTTCTTGTTCATGGTGGAACCCCCTGTGAGGGTAGTAGATTGCTGTAAATATTTTCTGTTTTAAATAAAAGTGGACCTACAAGCCCTGAAAAGGCATATCTGGCTATATATATATGTAACACTACCCCCATAGGAGTTGCTGAAGTTAGGGTTCTCCACAGCTGCAAAGCTAGTCACCCAGCATTTCCTTCATTCAATCAATGAAGAAAACAGCCATTGACTGTTTTATTAGTGGATGATGCTTTTTTTTTAGGGGATGATGACTAGGATGGGGTAGGGAAATATGGGATGTCCAACTTGAAAGCGTCCAAAACACAGAGCAACAACTTGGACAACAGACAACTTCCTCCCTATTTACAAAGATCCTCTTCTTCCTTCCTCCTGCACAAACTTGTTTCCTTTGTATAGCACCTGCTGCTCACGCCAGGTAGAACTAACAATATATTGCTAGTTCAGCAAAGGCCCATTACAGGTAGGAACTCTCAGTCTCTTTGACAAAGTAGCACTAATGGAGTGAACAGCATAACACATCTCTTCTGCTTTCCTGTGGCCACTGATCCCAGCTCCACTTGCTTGCAGAATAGACTACCTGGCTGCCACCAGCCGAACCTGGCTGCTCTTCTTCCCAGTCCTCCTGACTGACTCTGCCCCAGTCTTTCCTGACTGGCACACAAATATGGAGACCCCCCAGGACAAGGTTGGGTGAAGACTTGGCACACCTCTGTCTTCAAGAGAAACCCCTCCCCTTGTCTGTCCCTGCACAGTGCTGATCTGCTCACTGTCTCCTTGCTTTTTCCACCGCCTTTCCAGCATGAATCCTTCCAACCGTCTCCTGTGGTGGGATCCTTCCAGGCCAGCCTTCTGAGCTCCAGTCCGAGGTAACTCCCACCCCAGTAAAGGGTCCCTTAAGGGCCACTGACAGCCACCCTCAACACTGCTTCTCCATCTTCCACCCATGGCCCATGTCTATTTATGGGCTTCCCAGTCCCCTGCCAGGCCCACTCCTGGGGATTGGCCCATAAATATCACCCACTATCCTAGCCTCCATCCACTATATTCTAGAACGGGGGGCACCAGAGAGCTTCCAGGATGAGTCATCCAGCCCTAAACTCTTGTAACCCTGATCCGATTACACACTCACCATGTAACAGGAGTCAGAGTATAGTTTACCTACTATCACTACTAGTATCACACACTAGAGGGAGCTACATATACAGTATATACCAGTGTGGTCTTCTACTGGTTTGATGTGTTGTGCATTCAGAGATGGTATTCTGAATACCTTGTTAGTAACAAGTGGTTATTTCAGTTACTGTTTCCTTTCTATCATCTCAAAGCAGTCTGCCCATTCTCCTCTGACCATCAACAAGGCATTTTCCTCCACACAACTGCCGCTCACTGGATATTTTCTCATTTTCGGACCATTCTCTGCAAACCTGAGAGATGGCTGTGCGTGAAAATCCCACTAGATCTGCAGTTTATGAAATACTCAGACCAGCCTGTCTGGAACCAACAACCATGCCACATTCAAAGTCACTTAAATCCCCTATGTTCCCCATTCTGATGCTGAGTTTGAACTTGAGTAAGTCGTCTTCACCGTGTCTAGATGCCTAAATGCATTGAGTTGCTGCCATGTGATTGGCTGATTAGCAATTTGTGTTACCAAGCAATTGAACAGGTAGGTCTACCTAATAAAGTGGCCGGTGAGTGTGTGTGTGTGTGTGTGTGTATATATATATATAAACCACTTAAGGACCGCCCCACACAGATATGCTGCAGCAGGGCGCCCCCCCCTGTGTGAAATCACATACCTGTGCATGATTTCGTGCACAGGGTCTGGAGCTCACTGCCATCGGCCTGCTCCTGCTGTGATTGGTCATGCAATGTCTGCCAGGACCCGCTGATCGTTGACAGGGGAGGCAAACCACCATTCTGTCAGAGAGGAAGATAGAGATCTTGTGTTTCTGCTAAGCAGAAACATGGATCTCGGTGTTCCTCCAGTTAAGCCACCCCCACACGGTTATAAAGCACTCCCTAGGAGCATAATTAGCCCTTTGATCACCCCTCCCTTTTAACTCCTTCCCTGCCAATGTCATTAGTACAGAGAGTGCATTTTTCTAGCACTGATCACTGTATTAGTGTCACTGGTCACCAAAAAGTGTCACTTAATGTCTGATTTGTCCGCAGCAATGTGGCAGTCCCGCTAAAAACTGCTGATCGCCGCCATTACTAGTAAAAAAAAAATAATAATTTAAAAATTCCATAAATCTATTCCATAGTTTGGAGACGCTATAACTTTTGTGCAAACCAAAAATATGTTGCAGAATACATAATGGCCTAAATTGATGAAGTTTATCAAACACCACAAAAAGAAAGCTCTATTTGTGTGAAAAAAGGACATAAATTTTATTTGGGTACAGCATCGCACGACTGTGCAATTGTCAGTTAAAGTAATGGAGTACCGGAGTGTGGCCTAATGCAGCATGTGAGCGAATGTCTTTCTCAGCAGCTCCTGATCTCCTCTGCACAATCCTGCTTACCTGCTCCTTCGTTTATACAGATTTTACACCAGGACCCTTGCAAAGACCCCAGCATCACTCCTGGGGTGTTTTGGTGGGTGGGAAAATGGCGGAAAAAGCAGTCCCCCGCGACGATCACATGCTCAGGCCAAGATGGCCGCCGTTGCACCTTTCCTCTCTCCTCCCTGGCATTCACGCCGGAATTGTTTGGATAGGAGCTGGAGCCCTCTCCGCCTCCCTTTCCAGTTGCATCTGCTCCGCCTGTGCTGCTGTCTCATACCTTTCCTAGTGTGGCATGGAGGCATGGAGGATCACCCAGAATTATGACATGGAGGATCACCCAGAACTGGAACCCACCCTGCTATACATTTTAAAAATCATTAAAGTAAATCATTCTGATCTTATGGGGAAGGTGGAGGAACTTAAGCTGGACATAACCATGACCAGGATATGCACAAGATCCGGGACCAGATCTCAGGTACAGTGTGGCACATAAGTGATCTGGAAGACACTGTTAACCCTGTCTTGCCTGCTGGTGAAACCTGCAGCACCAAAATCAAGTCGCTGTACGATAAGGTGGACGATTTGGAAAATCGTCTGCACAGGAATAACCTCAAAATTGGTGTGCCTGCCTGAGTGGGTGGAGGGCTCTGACCGTGTGCTCTTTCTAGGGAGCTGGTTCACACATGAATTTGGCAAGGACTGTCTGTCTTCATGTTTTGTACTGGAAAGAGCTCACAGAGTCCCTGGTAGGCCTCTCCCAGAGGGCAGCCCTCCCCACACTATGGTGATCCGACTACTCAACAACCGTGACAGGGATTCCATCCTTCAATCAGCTCTCCTGAAAGGGAGCCGCAAGATCAACAATGCATCAGTGTCCCTTTTTGCTGACTACTCCGCTGCTTTCCGGATCAAGAGGGCTAAATACCAGCAAATCAAGATAAAACTAAGGGAGAAAGAGATCCAATACTCCATGCTTTTTCCATCCACCCTGCGAGTTGTCTACCAAGGCCAAGTACACTTTTTTCAAACCCCTGCAAATGCTCTCTCCTGGTTTGAATCCCTGCGACACCTGGTCGATTGTTTGCCTGATCACTGGATACCTGACTTGGGCACTTCTTCTGCCAGTATGATCTACATTTGCCATTATAATCTATTGCCACACTCTACTGGGGCAGGTATCTACTATTGTTTTTTGCCCTGATAAGAGGATTAAGATCTCCTTATTGGAGACTATGGTGGTGTATGTCCCCCCCGCCACAGCTGCGAGTTTCACAGAATTGAGTGTTCAGCTGTCAGAACTACTATCAATGGCTACCTGTATTGTTGGGGACTTCAATTTGGTGTTAGATCCTGGTCTGGACCAATTGAGACCCCTTCAAAATGAATCTAAGTTGTTTGGTCAGTGGTGTGCCTCCTTTGGGTATGTAGATGTATGGCGGCAAAAGCACCCTGCAGACAGGGTCTACTCCTGGCAATCTCAGACATATTGTGCTCTCCCCAGGCTGGACTATGCTCTGGGGGCACCGGACCTACTTCCATGTGTTCAGACAGTGACAAATCTAGTTCAAACCTTATCTAACCACTCGGCCCTAAAGGTAGATTTGATATTAGGGTATAGGCCCTCTTTTCGGCTCTGGAAACTTAGTCCCCTCTGGGTCTCCACTCCTGAATTTGAAGAACCCATCCGTCAGGACATCTCACATTACTGGATAGAAAATTCCCAGTCCTCTGCAGCGGGCCACCACATGGTATGCCTTTAAGGCAACGGTGCAGGGCTCATACATTTCTAACATTGCCAAGCATAGGAAGACTAACCAGACCATTCTTCAGACCTTGGAGTCCACCCTGGAGGCAGCTAGGGCCCAATATACTGCGTTCCCCACTCCGGACTCCCACGGTGTCTTGGTGGGGGCGCACAAGGCCTTCGACCTCCATATGGTTGATATAACCCAGAAGCAACAACTTTACTTGTCAGCTAGATTACATGAGCACAATGGAAAGAATGGGAAACTGCTGGCCTAACTCGCCCTCACTGACTATACCGACAGATCCATATCACAAATAAAACTACCTGATGGCTCAGTAACCTCTGACCCTTTGATCATTAACCAGACATTTAGGTCCTTCTATGAACAGTTGTGCTCAGATCCAGAGCCCCCTGCTGAACTTGAATAGGCGGGGTTCTTTGAATCCATTCAGTTTCCTGTACTGGACGATTCCCATAGACTTATATTAGATAAACTCCTGACGATTGAGGAAATTACAAAGGCCATACATTCTCTCCCTCCTAACAAGACTCCTGGGTTGGACGGTTTACCCGCAGAATGGTATAAGACCTATGCAGAAACCTGGTACAGAAATTACATTCCCTGTTTGATGTGGCATTTGAGGAGGGAGAGCTTCCTGCCTTAATGTGTGAGGCATTGATTGTAGTATTACCTAAACCCGAGAAAGACAAACTATTGTGTGGATCCTACCGTCCCATTTCACTGCTAAACAGTGATGTGAAAGTACTGGTGAAACTTCAAGCTATATGATTACAAAAGGTTATTTTACATCTTGTTCACCCGGATCAGACGGGGTTCATGTCTGGAAAGAGCACATATGATAATATTCATCGTCTGTATCTGAATATCCACAGGGCAGCCACTGACCGGCAGAGTGGCTTGGTGTTATCATTGGATGTGCTAAAGGCTTTCGACATGGTTAATTGGTCCTTTCTTTGGGAAACTATGCATCGGATGGGCTTTAGCCTTCAGTACATTAAATGGGTCCGCCTACTCTATACCAACCCTAAAGCCAGGGTTTGTACTAACAAAGATATCTTGGAAATATTTTCCTTACAAAGGGGAACGAGGCAGGGCTGCCCACTCTCGCAGCTTCTGTTTGCACTGGCAATAGATCTCCTTGCTTGGCAGTGAGGCAGAAGGCGATGGTGGGGGGCATCTGTTATGGTTACATATCTGAAAAAATCTCCCTATACGCGGATGATGCTCTGATTTAACTGGATGGTACGGAGCAATCCTTTGTGTCCCTGATGGAGGTTGTGGAAGCGTTTGGGAAGGTCTCCGGTTTGCGAGTTGAATGGGAAAAATCTGTTGCTTTCCTACTTGGCCCCGTTCTTGACTACGCATATTTACTTAAATATGAACTGCAGTCTGCTCCCATAATCAGTAATAAAAACATATTTGCCATTCTGAAGCTTCCCTCCAACCACTTTGCATATTATTTTATATATACTGTGATTCTGTACTTGTCAAATATGCTGCAGAAATCTCCCTCCACTAAGTCTGGCTGCAGCCATTTTAACTGTGGTAATATGAATATGAAGCTGCTGCCTGTTCACTTCCTGGATTTACACAGACACACAGAGGCACAACTCCAGCTCTCATTGGCCTTCTTATGACTCACCACCCTCCCCTTCCTGACAAACTCTCATGAGAGTGAGAAAGAGAGCTGTGCATGGTGTCAAACACCTAGGCTTTTTTCCAGACAAGAAACAGAAAGTGGGCTGTATAAGGTATTTACTGTCAGAAAAAAAACTGTTTTACTATCCAAAGTTAAAGGGCAGAAGATTTAATAGATGTAAAGCTGAAAAAATTACACTTTAAGTCCAGTCTGACACTTCAATCCTCCTTTAAGTATTTAGGGATTCATATTAATGCTGGTTTGTTGACTTTTTAGTCTCTTAACCTCCTTAGCGGTAATCTCGAGTGTTGCTCAGAGCGAATTTGGTAACCCCCAGCCAGACTCGGGATCGCATCGCAGGATGCAGGCAAAATTACTTACCATGTCCCCAGGATCCTGCGATGTCCCCCCACTGTGTCTGCGGGCTCTGTCCTTCGCCTCATGTACTGTGTGCCGAGCTCCGTTCCCTGCGAGCCTTGCGTCGCATGGGGGCGGAGCCCGGCAGCAAATTCAAAAAGTGAAACACACACAACACATACAGTACACTGTAATCTGTAAGATTACATTACTGTATGAAATCATTTCACATCCCCTTTTTCCCTAGTGGTTTGCCCAGTGCCCTGCATGCACTTTTATATTATATATGTCATTCTTTCTGCCTGGAAACTTGAGAATGTCCATGGCATCCCAAAAAGTGTCTCTTTACGTCAAAAGCGTTTTTTGACCAGCTAGAAAACAGCGATAGTAAATAAGAATCATTTGCAGAATTGAGTGATACTGATTTGTGGGAAAATTCGTCATCAGACACTGACAGTGACGACAGCGACAATTCTGCAACTGAGCAAATTTCAGTGTTTTTTATTTACCGTATTTTTCGCACCATAAGACGCACTTTTTTCCCCCAAAAAGTGGGGGAAAGTCTCCCTGCGTCTTATGGTGCGAATACCTGAAAAAACCCGCCCCCCCTCGTCGCCGCCGGGAGCCCGCAGTGTAATGCTGCATAGAGCGCTGCTCTGATCTCCCTCAGTGAGAAGACCGAGCAGCCGCAGTACTTCATTTGGCCACTGGGGCTTCATTCGGCCCCAGTGGCCAAATGAAGTACTGCGGCGGCTGGAGCTGCTCTGTCTTATTCATGAATGGGGTGACATCATCACAGCGCGGTGAAGGCGGGAGATATGAATCTCCCTCTCAGCTCTGTCAGGATGGACACAGGTATGGCTGTATTTCATGGATCTGGTGTATGGATGCACTGGTAGATATTTTAGTACACCATTTGGATCAGAATTTTTTTTTTCTTGTTTTCTGCCTCTAAAACCTAGGTGTGTCTTATGGTCAGGTGTGTCTTATGGTGCGAAAAATACGGTAATTACATTATTGAAATAAATTTTATTTTTATTATATTATTATTTTTGATAATTATTTATAGTTATTTATTATATTATAATTTATGATTTCGTATTTCAAAATTTATCATACCCGGGTTGTCTGCTAGACTCTTGTTTGGACAGATTTAAGTGAGTTATTCCTAAGAATTACAGGCCTACAATATAAAATGCCAAATTTCTATGTGAAACAATGTACCGCTTTGAGACGCAAAAATCTGACAGGGGGGTTAATATAACACTGATTGTTTCGCATATGGAGACTAGGTTGCGTACCTGGACTTCTGTACCCCTCAACTTGATTGGCCAAGTGAACATTTTTAAAATGATATACCTACCAAATTTTTTATATGTTTTTAGTGCATCCCTGGTCTTCTTGCCAAAGAGGAAAAAAAATGATCACTGATCTTTTGTTTACATCACGTGATCAGCCGTCATTGGCTGACAGCTGATCGTGTGGTAAGGGGCCATGACTCAGAGACTCGGTGATCACAGAGAGCGCAGTGACGGCCTCCCGGCAAAGTAGATCCGCACTGCTATTCGTCTATAGCGCAGATATGAAGGAGTTAAGGGGAACCCCATGCCATATTTAAAAATAAAACTTCAGCTCCATCATACCAGACCTTTTTTCCCAGCAAGCAGCCTTGCAGGTCGGGGGGGGGGGGGGCGAGCTCCCCTGGCCCTGCTCCTTGACAACCAGCTTTTACTGTGCCCTGATTTGGCAAAGCTTTGCCCAATCAAGGCGCAGAATGCACTTCATGGCTTTCAGCAGGGCGAAGACATGCCGAACACCCTGCAACTTCAGGTGTTCCCCAAATGGGGTAAACAGCCAATGTTCGGCCCCAACCGTTTGCCCAACTCTACTTCTGCAACATAGTGACTACACTCTAATAGCTAATTTGAATATTCATTTAGTGTAGTCACCCTGTAAAACATTCTTCTCCATATAAATTACAACTATACAGTGTGTGCCAGTGTTACCAGCACTGCACACTATCACTTTATCTCATGCTATCTTCTCTCAGGGCATTGACTAAGACTGTGGCCTTAGCACCTTTCTGGGTGCAGCTTCACCTCTCCAACATGGTAATTGACAGAGGAATGCGGGTTTCAGATAGTTAAATATCCCAAGCAAATCTGCACTATAACCTGTACGTGATTTAGTGCACAGGGTCTGGGGTGTGCGCGCACCACCGTCAACCTGCTCCCGCTGTGATTGGACACAGCGGGAGTCAATCAGTAGGTCCGGCAGACGCAATGCCCGGTGGAACCCGCCAATCATTCTGAGGAGAGGCAGAACAGCGGTCTGCCTATGTAAACAAGGCAGATCGCCGTACTGCCAGAGGGGAAAATGGAGATCTTGTGTTTCTGCTAAGCAGAAACCCGGATCTCAGTTTTCCTTTAGTCAAAGTACCCCCATACAGTTAGAAAGCAACCCCTAGGGACACATTTAACCCTTTATTGCCCCTGATGTTAACACCTTCCCTGCCAGTGTCATTTGCACAGTGACAGTGCATTTTTTTAGCACTGATCACTGTACTGGTGTCACTGGTCCCGAAAAAAGTGTCAGATTTGTCTGCCGCAATGTCGCAGTCTCGCTAAAAATCACTGATCACTGCCATTACTGCTTTCACACTGATCTGCAGGTGCAGAGCATTGCACCTGCGGCTTTCCTGGGGGTTAGCTGCTCTGAGTCATAGACTTCTATTATAGCCTTATTGAATGTTTGAATGCAAGAGTTTTGGTGCGTTTTTAGAAAGTGCACCACACCCACAAGATGTAATTCTGAAGAATTGACCAATCCTTGGCTGGCTGGTAGATGATACCTACATGTGATGCTGAGCCTCCTTGTATTTCTCTTACTTCAAGTTTCCTTTAATTTGCAACTTCATACTTCATACCCGTATCAAGTAAAATTCTCAAAATGTAACTTTTTTTAATATTGCCTTAAAAGGGTACGAAATTAATGTCAACAGTCTTTCAGAATAAGCGTCCTTCCCTTAGCGCAATATTACAAAAGGTTATCAGAGATCTGTAATCAATCTAAAATATAATTATAAGAGCAAGAGACAAAGATAGTAATTCAGGACATGTAAATTAAAATTTCAATTTTCATCTGATAAAAAAGTGTAGCACAAAATATTATGATGTTCCATAGCTTGCTTTGAAGGTTACATGTAATTACAGTTCACTTCTTAGCACAATGAATGCATAAAATTCAAAGGAAGGTTAAGAAACTCTTGACAATGAACTGCCCACCACCTGTTACCATTGCAGCATCCCAAATAATGACAAAGCGGATTGCAGTTTTTGGTGGATTTTGGAAAGACTTTAAGTTTTAGGCCCAACAGATATGCTGCAGCCATACAACTCTCGCTGATTGAAATAAAACGTATGTTTAAGCCCACGAACAAACTTGTAATAAAATACAGAGTATTGGTCCTTAATGGGGTGGCTGCAATGATTTTATTTTTTTCCAGGCTTCCTTTCTTTAATTTTCATCTGTTGATCCTGTGGGTGATAAACTTTTTGTCCACCGGATGACAATGCTCACTATATTGTACAGGGCTGGATCTAGCCTATCTAAGCTGGGGATGCAGTAAAAAAAAAGTCAAGGGGCATAATGCCAAAACTATGTGTGAGCCACTGTCAGTCTACCACACTGGGGGATTTACTAAAACTGGAGAGTGCAAAATCTGGTGCAGCTCTGCTAGAAACTAATCAGCTTCCAGGTTTTATTGTCAAAGCTTAACTCAGGGGTAGGCAACCTGTGGCCCTCCAGCTGTTGCAAAACTACAAGTCCCATCATGCCTCTGGCAGTAATTGTACCCATCAGCCTTGCAATGCCTCATGGGAACTGTAGTTCTGCAACAGCTGCAAGGCTGCAGGTTGCCTACCACTGGGTTAACTGAACAAGCTGACGTTAGAAGTTGATTAGTTTCTAGGCAGAACTCCACCAGATGTTGCACTCTCCAGTTTTAGTAAATCAACCCCACAGTGTCACAACTTGGGAAACACTAGTATGTTTTAGGCTGTCATTAGATTAGGGTGATTAAACAGAACCTGTGCCTCATTATATCAGATGTCCATATCAGAATTCCTCATCAGAGTCCCTCTTTACATCATGAGTACTCATCAGAGTCTCCCTTTACATCAGGTTCCCACCAGAGTGCCTCTTACATCAGGGTCCCCATCAGAGTGTCCCCTTACATCAGGTTCCCTATCAGAGTGTCCTCTTACATCATGGTCTCCATCAGAGTGTCCCTTACATTAGGGTCCCCATCAGAGTGTCCCCTTACATCAAGTTCCCTATCAGAGTGCCCTCTTACATCATGGTCTCCATCAGAGTGCCCCTTACATCAGGGTCCCCATCAGAGTGTCCCCTTACACCAAGTTCCCTATCAGAGTGCCCTCTTACATCATGGTCTCCATCAGAGTGTCCCTTACATCAGGGTCCCCATCAGAGTGTCCCCTTACATCAAGTTCCCTATCAGAGTGTCCTCTTACATCATGGTCTCCATCAGAGTGCCCCTTACATCAGGGTTCCCATCAGAGTGTCCCCTTACACCAAGTTCCCTATCAGAGTGTCCTCTTACATCATGGTCTCCTTCAGAGTGTCCCTTACATCAGGGTCCCCATCAGAGTGTCCCCTTACATCAAGTTCCCTATCAGAGAGTCCTCTTACATCATGGTCTCCATTAGAGTGCTCCCTTACATCAGGGTCTCCATCAGAGTGCCCCCTTACACCATATTTCACATCAGAGTGCCCCCTTACACCATATTTCCCATCAGAGTGCCCCCTTACACCAGATTTCCCCATCAGAGTGGCCCCTTACATCTGTGTCCCAACAGTGCCCCCCCCTTGCATATGATAAGTTATCCCCATCAGAGTACCTCCTTACATCAAGTGTCCCCACCAGAGGGCCCCCTTACATCAGGGTCTCCATTAGAGTGCCCCCTTACATCAGTGTCCCAACAGAGTCCCCTTTGCATATGACAAATTTTCCCCATCAGAGCACCCCATAACATCAAGTGTCCCAATCAGGGTGCCCTCTTACATCAGGGTTTCCATCAGAGTGCCCCCTTATATCAGATTTCCCCATTAGAATGTCCCGCTACATGAGATTTCCCCATCAGAGTGTCCTCTTACATCAGTGTCCCAACAGAGCCCTCCTTGCATACGATAAGTTATCCCCATCAGAGTGCCCCCTTACATCAAGCGTCCCCATCAGAGTGTCCCCTTACATCAGGGTCTACATCAGAGTGTCCCCTTACATCAGATTTCCCCATCAGAGTGTCCCCTTACATCAGTGTCCAAACAGAGCCCCCACTGCATATGATAAGTTATCCCCATCAGAGTGCCTCTTACATCAAGTGACCCCATCAGAGTGCCCCCTCACATCAAGTGCCCCCATCAGTGTGCTTTCTGACATCCACTGCCTGCATTAGACTGGCTCATGGATCAGTGGGTGCACACTAAGTGACCTGGAGAGGCACAACTAAAATCTGGGGGGTAGGGCACAGCCCATCCCAGCACCCCACTACATCCGGGTCTGATACTGTATCCATGTGTAAGGTCTAACCGCGGACACTACAGTCAGAGAAAATATAGGGCTTCACCTTAAGCAGCCTGCTTCCCTTGAGGCAAGTAGGCCTACCATTACCAAGTTGCTCCCAGGACTTAATAAACATATCTATATACTGTGACTGTAGAAGGTCATTAGCAAACCCCATGTTGTTAGCCATACATCAGTAGATATTTGAAAAAATCTTTGTATAAACATTCATCTGAAATGTATGAAAATTCTAAGTACATTTGATGATTTGTAAATACTGTACAATATTGTGCCACACTGCATACCATTATACAGAAAATGACGCTAATATAAACAAGATTTCATCAATAATAAAACAAAGAAATATATAATGAAGATTGCAAAATAGTTTACATCTATGACTTAAAATGCAATCCTTGCAAAGTGAAGATATATCACACTTTGCGACACCACAACTCCAGTGCTTCACAATAAACATGAGAAACAAAACATGCTCTACCTCTGTGATAATTATGCCCTCCCCTGAAAACTTGGACCCATATAACAATACAGGTCAAAAGCACATAACCTCTTTTCTAGAGGTCGCTTCCACAAATACGATGTTATCATCCACCACAAATATAAGTGTGTTCCCCTATAAGAGTCTGAACATTTCTCTTGACAGCTGAAAATATGCTCAAAGCACATAAAGAACCACCACAGTGCAGTATTCTCAATAAAGTATAATGTATTAAAACTTTTTGCATTCACATGATAATACAACCCCCAAAGCGTTTCAGTATAACATCGGGATTCAGGGTATAGCTATCAGCACTGCACTTCCTGTTTCTGTAATGACATTACCTGGTTCCGCCCAATGCGTTGCGTCACTGTTCTCCTAAGACTTTGCATCCCCTGGGCATAATTATACGGAGGTGAAGTACATATTGTTTCCGATGCTGCATCCACCTAGATAAGTATAATTCTTAAAAAAATCCCAATTCCCATACTTCTCTTTTAAGAAAAGGAGAAGACATACTGTATAGTGATGGAGGTGACAAGATAGAGGGCACACTGGTTGAGCAAAAACAGGGAGCAAATAGCAGGCATCATCTGTAGGACACATCAGTGGAACCAACACAAGTGGCAAACACTAGACATAGTGGGTAGCAAAGGTCAGAGCTGGCTGTACTCTGTAAGTGTATCCTAGAATGTAGCAAAGGTCAGGGCAGGCAGCAGTCAATAAAGCCCCCTTTTCCTACCAGTACTAGGTTTCCCCTAGGACTTGGTACAAAAAAATCTATATACTCTGGCTGTTGAAGTTTGAAGGGCATTAGCAGACCCAGGGTAAGAAAAGGAGAAAACATACTGTATACTGGTGACAAGATAGAGGGCACACCGTTGGAGCCAAAACAGGTGGTAAACAATAGGCACAATCTGTAACAAAGGTCAGGGTGGGCAATAGACAATAGAAGAATCCATAAATGAAGAAAAGCTCAGAGCAGGAAGCAACAGGAACATGAAACTAATCAAGCACACTTGGTCAACAGTGCCAATCCATAAGTGAGGCGGGGAGCCACAACCTGTTGCCCAGCCACTGGTAAACATGGTGAGGGAAATACAATATGGCAGTGCTGGGAGAAGCTGAAAGGCACAGGTGGCATCCTGCAGCCTAGCAACTGGAACTCAAACGGCCAATGGGAGGAGAGACACCACACCCCATTTCCTAGCAACCAGATCGAAAGTCACTACTTGGAAGAGGGAGAGCTGGGAGACATGGGCAAGTATCAAGGCTGCCTAACACTATGGAGGAGAAGCCTTGTCACCCTCAGGTATTACATTTTGTTTTTGGGTTTAGATATGCTTTCATATACAGTATTTTATACTACAGAGAATGCAGTAGAAGGAGTGGGAGCATCTGAAGGTGGATGGAAACAGAGCCAGAACCTATGGCAAGGTAATCTGGCAACTTTAGCCATGGCGTAAAGCTAGACTACATGGAAACGGCTAAATACACTGATATATATATACAGGGAGTGCAGAATTATTAGGCAAGTTGTATTTTTGAGGAATAATTTTATTATTGAACAACAACCATGTTCTCAATGATTCCAAAAACTCATTAATATCAAAGCTGAATATTTTTGGAAGTAGTTTTTAGTTTGTTTTTAGTTGTAGCTATTTTAGGAGGATATCTGTGTGTGCAG
>BLSH010389866.1:46418-57912 GCA_018402905.1 Glandirana rugosa
GGGTAGTTTCAGACGGGGGATAGGTATCCACACAGTACACACACCTATGGATAGGAGGCAGACTTTGATGGGGACTATGGAATAAGGTGGACTCTGATGAGGACCTATATGTGAGATTCTGATGGGGACCAATATGTAAGGGGCAGACTTTGATGGGGACTGTGGTATATGGGGGATTCTGATGGGGACCTATATGTAGGGGCAGACTTTGATGGGGACTATGGTATATGAGAGATTCTGATGGGAAACTTTATGTAAGGGGAAGACTTTGATGGGGACTATGGTATATGGGGGATTATGATGGGGACCTATATGTAAGGGGCAGACTTTGATGGGGACTATGGTATATCGGGGATTCTGATGGGTACCAATATGAAGGGGGCAGACTTTGATGGGGACTATGGTATATGGGGGATTCTGATCTGGACCTATATGTAAGGGGCAGACTTTGATGGGGACTATGGTGTAAGGTGGACTCTGATGGGGACCTATATGTAGGGGCAGACTTTGATGGGGACTATGGTATATGGGGGAATCTGATGGGGACCTATATGTAAAGGGCAGACTTTGATGAGGACTATGGTATATTGGGGATTCTGAAGGGGACCAATATTTAGGGGGCATACTTTGATGGGGACTATGGTATAAGGTAGACTCTGATGGGGACCTATGTGTAAGGGGCAGACTTTGATGGGGACTATGGTATATGGGGGATTCTGATCTGGACCTATATGTAAGGGGCAGACTTTGATGGGGACTATGGTATAAGGTGGACTCTGATGGGGACCTATGTGTAAGGGGCAGACTTTGATGGGGACTATGGTATATGGGGGATTCTGATGGGGACCTATATGTAGGGGGCAGACTTTGAAGGGGACTATGGTATATGGGGGATTCTGATGGGGACCTATATGTAAGGGGCAGACTTTGATGGGGACTATGGTATATGGGAGATTCTGAAAGGGACCAATATGTAGGGGGCAGACTTTGATGGGGACTATGGTATATGGGGGATTCTGATCTGGACTTATATGTAAGGGGCAGACTTTGATGGGGACTATGGTATATGGGAGATTCTGAAAGGGACCAATATGTAGGGGGCAGACTTTGATGGGGACTATGGTATATGGGGGATTCTGATCTGGACTTATATGTAAGGGGCAGACTTTGATGGGGACTATGATATAAGGGGGACTCTGCTGGGCGTCAGTTTATCTGGAATTCCTTGTTTTACTGAATTTCTTTTTCTGTTATCCTAAATTATATTATGCTGCTTACAAAAAAAGTAAAACGTATTCATTCATTTACATTTTTTAAATTTATTTATAAAACAGATTTTTCTTCAGCCCACAAATATTTGTAATATATATTATGTGGCCCTCATACTGAAAAATTGGACACCCCTGCTCTACAGTATTCTGTTTATCCTGTCCACATATTCTTAGGATGTAAATGGATATAAATGGATACATTCTAGTAATGGAAGGAATTGTAAGTAAACAATGGGATTGATATTTGATGGTAGCAATCCTAAATAAATAGGCTAGTAAGTGAATAAATAATCAAATGCATAAAAATATAAAAAAAATAGGAATAACAAGTCCGTAGTGACTGTCCCAACACCAATAGTCACTACTTTGTTTCCAATGCGTCGTTTCCTCCACAATAGCACACCACCACACATGCTTGGATAAATGGATAACCACTCACCACAAATCCCCGATAATGGAGTGGATGTAGGCAAGGCTGATTGAATCCACCATGAATCCTACGTTCAGCTTTTCCCTTGCTTCGTATCTCCAATGGAGGGGAAGGGTAAACCAGCGAACTCCAAAAGCAAAGAAACAAATATATGGTGCAGTATGTTCAAACAAGAAACCTTGCAAGCTATTAAGCAAAATGTGTACTCCCATTTGTTTGTCCATGCCTGGTACTAGGTGTCTAAAGCACGGATGGGCTGGTGGAACGCACATGTGTGTTATTACCTAACCCTGCTTTAAACTTCTCCACAACTTTATCCCTGACCTGTCTGGTGTGTTTATTGGCCTTCATGATGCTGTTTATTCACTAAGGTTCTCTAACAAACCTCTGAGGGCTTCACAGAACAGCTGTATTTATACTGAGATTAAATTACCCACAGATGGACTCTATTTACTAATTAGGTGACTTCTGAAGGCAATTGGTTCCATTAGATTTTAGTTAGGGGTATCAGAGTAAAGGGGGCTGAATACAAATTTTTCACATATTTATTTGTAAAAAAATGTAAAAACCTTTTATCATTTGCCTTCCATTTCACAATTATGAGCCACTTTGTGTTGGTCTATCACATAAAATCCCAATAAAATACATTTAGGTTTTTGGTTGTAACATGACAAAATGTGGACAATTTCAAGGGGTATGAATACTTTTTCAAGGCACTGTGGTTGAGTTTTTTCCTGCCTCCTTTTTACCCTACACTTCTTTTGCTCTTCACTATTTCCAACTTGTTAGACCCATAACACTAATATTCCAGCTAACCATCAGAGTAAATTTGTATCTGCTACTCTCTAAAAACTTGGATTGTTGACCTTTTTTTTTGACGTCAGACTTCAATTTTCCTCAAATTTACAAAGTATAGGTCCATCCGCCATCATCCTATTGAATCACATGATGAGTTTTGCGAGGACGTTACACCTACAACCTCTCCCGCTTCAAAAATTAATTGTTTTTGCGAGTCGGTGCAATTCAAATCCTTCATAGGAAATAATAAATACATTTGTTAAGAAAAAAAAAAACAGACTGGCGAATGGAAGTGCATATCACATTATTTCCTCAGGGATAAAAGCTATATTCAATAGCGCAGTTATGTGTACAATTGGGATTAGGTAAAAACGATTCTGCAATTTTGATTCCATTTCCATATAAACTGGTGTCATTGTTGTGCGTAATCAAATTCTGTCATTCAAGGTCAGAATGGAAACTCCAGAAAACAGTTCATAAAACGTTCCAAATCATCCTTAGACTAAGGGAAGGGACCATTCCTAGCATGAAAGTTGCCCCATGTGCTGCCCTCTAGAAGTGATATGAGACAATCGTATTTAATTATTATATTATTATTATACAGGATTTATATTGTGCCAACAGTTTGTACAGCACTTTACAATATGGGAGACAATACAGTTACAATACAATAAAATAAGAGGGTAAGGAGGGTCCTGCTCATAAGAGCTTACCATCTAATTGGGTGGGGTAAGTGGTGCAAAGGATAATAACTGTAAGAATTAAGAGTTCTGTTGTTAGGTGGGGCGGGATAGACTTCCCTGAAGAGATGAGTTTTCAGGGATCGCCTAAAAGTGGCCAGAGTAGGAGCCAGACAGATGAAGGTAGAAAGTTCCAGAGGATGGGAGAGGCTTTGGAGAAGTCCTGGAGACAAGCATGGGGGAAGGAGAAAAGAGAACTATAGAGCAGGAGGTCTTGGAAGGAGCAGAGAGGACAGGTTGGGTGATATTTTGAGATACGATTGGTGATGTAGCTCAGGGCAGAACTGTGAATGGCTTTGTATGTTGTTGTTATATTGTGCTGGGAAATCAGAAGCCAGTGGAGGGATTGGCAGAAAGGGGTTTTTAATTAAAACATAATTTTTTTTTTCCAAAAAGATAAAACATAATAATTACTCCAGCTACTGACAGTGAAAAAAATAACAATAAAATGTAAAGTCTAGTGTTTCATAGCAATCTACTGTGTGTGAGAGCTGATTGGAGGAAAGGCGTACACCCCCACAGCAGAAAAATTGTGTTCTGAATAGACAGGCTGTCTGCTGCGCTCTGCTCCCCCCTTCCCTTCCAACACAAATGTATCTCATGTGTCAGGAAAACTTCTCAGAAGTGACTCATGCTGATAGCAGAGGAATGAAGCACAAGAGAAAAAACACACTTAGAGCTTTGAAGAGCGATAAGTAAACACTACAGATGTATATGTGCTTTGCTCATTCCATGACTAAGAGTTACAACCACTTTAAATCTTTTTTCACCCTTTTCTGCGTCTTTGGCAGCCTCTTTCATCCCCTTCCTGCCTACATGCAATCATTCCAGAGTCAACTGCATGTCCGTGCTCTGGACTGGGTTTTTAAGACAGCAATAAAGTTCACAGAATATTCACCTCCGTTCCAGAAATGCGACCATTCAATCCCTCATCTTCTCCCAAGGCTTCCTATTCTCTTCTGGATGTTGGGTTTTCAGCCCCTCGATCGGACAGCAAGGATGATGTGATTCCTGCGCATGCACACAGGAGTCACTCATTCCGGTACACAGGCACCATGCCAAGAATGTATGCTGAGCTGTGATGCTCAGCTCAGTGTACTCTTAATAGGACATTCCAAATAGACAGGTAAGTTTGTTTTCTAAAAAGAAACCATGCAAGCTACTATGCGAGTCCACCAAACACTAAAGCATCCCCCTGAGGAAGACACGTGATCCTGTGTTGACACGCGTAGGGGATGGGCTAGGATGGTGAAGGCACTCGAGCTCCAACGTGGTGATAGTAGCCAGTTGAGAGACAGTGGATGTGCGGCTCTGTGGGATGCATACACTACCTGTTTGTTTGCCATAGTTTGGTGCCCTGCAAGCACCTATAATATGTGAGTACTCTGTATTATTTATTAAACATTTGGAAAGTTTTAAAACAATTCAAGCACTATTGGAGTTTTTTTCTTCATGCACTTTAATGCTGACAACTGAGGAGGAGGAGATGATTGGAGGAGTGTAGGAGCCAGTTGATCTGGATTAACCCTTTTGAGCCCTGGAGTGGCTCACAAGTGCATTCTGACCCAGCTTAGTTGAGGGGTCACGCTCCCAGAGGTGAGCTTATACCCAACGGGGGGGCACATGTGAGATGATCCGATGGTGGTTTCACGCATCTGATATCATCTGGTGTGATTCATTGATTCATCAAGTCATATATATATATATATGGGAGATCTGCACTGCACACTGCACTTCTTAATGGACTTATTTACACTTTAAAACTACATGGAATTATTGCACATGTTATATTGTATTTTGTTTCATTTTGTATTGGTTTATGGATATGAATATATGAATGTTATTATTATTTGAATATTGACGTAGCGCGGCATTTTGTAACATTTAAGTAAGTTTGTTTTATTGCAATAATTAGCTGCAAGCTCACAATTTCAGCTACTAAAGGTTTAGCTTCACTTTAATTGTGACAATGGTGGGCCATGCCTGTGCAAAGTTTGGTGGCCAAGCAAAACAAAAAGGTAACTACTCCAATCAATTCATTGCTAGTTATTTTAAAGTAAGGTGCACATGGACAGGGCATCTCAAAGAACAATTCAATACAAACATTTCCCAACTCATTTGTGCTAGTCACAAAAAAATAAAAAAATCTACAATTTTTGTTAAAAACAAAGGTTTTAGTTGCATACATTTGCAAATCTATCTGTAGGTCACAATGCGGCATCAATGCCCCTCTGTGGAGCATGGTCCCTAATTAAACAGAGCTCCCAAATTTATGGCAATGAATACATTGAGGGCAGGTAGACCTATAGGTAGCCCATTAAACAATGGAGGCCTTCAGCTGCCTTTGTGCTGTGTTGGGCTTTTAAAGGGTCTCCTTTAAGGATGAATGGGCTGTTACCTTCAGATACCACAATTTAGGCTGGGTTCACACTATTGTGAGTTGGATGCAGGTTTCCCTGCATCATAATCGAATGTCAGGAGATTGTGACGGGCTCTCAAAGGAGCCAGTTCACACAGCTCCTGGAGGGCTGCGGAGCAAAGTGCACAGGAGTCCTGTGCATCTTCTGGTCTGTTTCAGCTCCGAATGCAGCCAAAGATTCCAACCAAAATCAGACCTGAAACAGTGAACAGGGATGCACCGAACCCCTGCTGTGAGCCACTCTGCACGGCAGTGTGAACCCAGCCTAATAGTGAGGCCTAGACAAGGCATTGTGGCTTCCACATATACTGTATTTGCCAAAGTCAAAATAGTGTAGATTTTATTTTTTATTTTTTCTAACTAGTTAGTAAGTTCTTTGGGAAGTCCTCTGAGGAAGTCACGAGTCTTGGTGATGAAACGCGTTGGAGTGGAGATTTTGGATGATGTCATCATGTTCTACGGAACCTGGAAGTGCAGTACCTAACATCAGCTGAATATCAGCAAATACATTGTGAGGCTTTATTACATGGTGCACTCATGCACATTGGAATGAAAGTGTAATATATATATATATATATATATATATATATATACAGTATATAGGGAGTATTTCCCTTTCTGATCTCTCCCCAGTCTCGCTCTCCTTATCTGTCCACACTTCAAATTTAAAGCGCCCCCGTCACTGCGAGCTCGCTCACAGAAGCGCGCACATACATAAGTCATGCTCGCTCAAAACACACATGTGAGGTATTGCTGCAAATGTTAGAGCGAGAGCAATATTTCTAGTGCTAGACCTCCTCTGTACCTCTAAACATGTAACCTGCAAAAATTTTTAAAGCTTCGCTTATGGGGATTTTTAAGTACCAAAGTTTGGTGCCATTTCACGAGTGTGCGCAATTTCAAAGCATGACATGTTAGGTATCTGTTTACTCGGCGTAACATCCTCTATTACAATATGTAAAAAAATTGGGCTAACTTTACTGATTTCTTATTTTTTAATGCATGAAACTGTTTTTTTTTTAAAAAAAACATGTTTGAAAAATTACTGCGCAAATACCGTACGAGATAAAAAGTTGCAACAATCACCATTTTATTCCCTAGGTTCTTTGCTAAAAAACATGTATAATGTTTGGGGGGTTCTGAGTAATTTTGTAGCAAAAAAATGATGATTTTTACATGTAGGAGAGAAGTGTCAGAAATGGCCCGGGAAGCAAGTGGTTAAATAAGCCAAGTTACATTCCCCCCATAGGAATACATTCATCTGTGTACACACATTGAGACATTAATAGCTTCACTCAGTTACCAGACTTAAAAAAAATGACATTATTATGCAAGCTGTCATAAATCTGTGTTACATTTTGCTACACCAGCATCTTTCAATCTATGAATTTATTTCAGAACATAATCCATGTTCTTGCAGAGTGATAGAACATTGCTGCCCTCTTATTAACTTATTAAAATTAAAGTGATACTAAAGTCTTGTTTTTTTTTCTTAAAAAATAACAAACATGTTATACTTCCCTGCCCTGTGCAGTGGTTTTGCACAGAGCAGCCCAGATCTTCTTCTTCTCAGGCCCCTTGCTGGCTCTCTCCTGTTGAGTGCCCCCCACAGCAAGCAGCTTGCTATGGGGGCACCTGAGTGTCCATTCAGACATTGAGCCGCAGTTCAGCCCTGCCCCTTCTCTCTGGCTAACTGACTTTGATTGACAGCAGTTGGAGCCAATGGCGCCGCTGATGTGTGTTCAGCCAATCAGGAGGGAGAGTCGCGTACAGCCAAGCAACTCGTGGATTGTGATGGGGCTCAGGTAAGTATTAGGGGAGCTGAGGGGGCTGCTGCACACTGAAGTTTTTTTTTTAGAATACATTCAGATATAAAAAACATTCTGGCTTTAGAACCACTTTAATACTTTGTGATGCCCATGGATATTTATAGCCAATAACATTTGGATCTATCATTGTGAGGTTTAATTTAGCCCAGAGAAAGACCATACAATGGTCTTTCTCTGACTGCAGCCCATCAGCTCATCCTGTTCAATATGGAGTGGAGTTGGAGGTCGCTGGAGAAACTTGTTCATACTTTTCAGACTTATAGATGATAACATGAAATCTTCATGGTTTTGGCTTTTTCTTGGAGACGCAAAGCAAAAAAAAAAAAAAAAAAAATACTGATGTTTCTCTGTACTACAAATAATCCAAATCTGAAAAGTTTCTTGCACTAGACAGTTAATCACCCAACAGTCTCTTAGAGGTTTTTTTTTGGTGATAACCCTGAGTTTACACACCTTCTGTGCCAGAAGCGTAACTAGAACATTTAGACCCCTGGTGCAAGAAGGGCATCTCCCTTCCCTCCTGGCCTGGGGCACTTCCCACTGATCCTGGGACCCTTTACTCCTATTTCAGGACCCTTTATTAGGGTTTCTGAGTGGGACCCTTTCACATGTTCTGTGTCCCATGGTTGTTAAGTGCCAGGGCCAGGTTGCAAGAGGTTTTGTTATTTTACTTTTTTTTAAAACATTTTTACCATTTTATTTTATTTACAATTGTATTTTTTATTCGTTTTTACAATTTTTTTTAGGATCCTTGTTGGGGGGCTTTACTGAGATATCTAAACAGACTTCAGATGTTCCACCTTTGAGACAGAGAAAGGAGATTGAGGACACATCCCTCAATCTCCATCTCTTCAGCATTATCTGCACACAATGCATGGACAGGAAAGCTCTATACAGAGTTGCTTGTTCATTTACAAACTGAAGCATTGTAAGCACATTTTACTATGACTAAGTTATGAATGGACAGAGTCAGCGATCAGTACCGATCACTGACTCTGTCCTTTCAGAAAAGGAAGGGGGCAGTAAATGATGAATACCTGTATGATGAAGAGGAGGAGAAGCAGGAAAATGGGGGTATTGGTTCGTCTATATGCTGCTGCCCTCGCTGCCCCTCCTATTCAGGTGTGTAGGGGGGGGGGGCGCATGAGCCCCCTGGAGCATGGAGTTGGGTCACAATTGTGACCCCTGTAGATATGCCCCTGTGCTGTATCCATAGGAGTGCACACAGGGTGTGCAGCGTGTGCCTGGGCACACCCTAAGCACCTTGTGCGCATTTTATCACTCTGTGTGCACTCGGTGAGATGGGAAAGATCTCCATCTTATGAACTTCTCTCTCACTGTGCAGGGAGATCAATGTGCCAGGGCCATACTGTATACTGTATATGTAGACACACACACATGCATGTGTATTTGAGCTTTGGGGTACACACCCTAATGCAATAGGCTGTGAACACCTATGTCTGTACCCATTATGAATGTTTCACACCATCCCTGCTTTGAGTTCCCAAGTCTGTACACCTACTGTGCCCTTTATGAGTAAAATAAAGCCATTCCTGTGCTGAGTTCCTGGGTCTGCACATCTGCTGTGGTGCTTGTTATGAATGGTTCCCACCAACCTTAAGTCTTAGTTCCTGGGTCTGCACACCTGCTGTGCCCATTATGAGGAGCTCCCACCATCCTTATGCTGAGTACCCAGGTCTGCACACCTATTGTGCCCATTATAAGGGGTTCCCACCATCCCTGCACTTAGTTTCCTGGACTACAGACCTGCTGTGCCCATTATAAGGGGTCCACGCCACCCTGTGCTGAGGTCCAGGTTTATACACCTGCTGTGGTGTCTGTTATGAATAGTTTCCATCATCCCTACGTCCTAATTGCTGGGTTTACACACCTGCTGTGCCTAATATGAGGGGCTCCCATCATCTCTATGCCCATTTTGAATGGTTACCATCATCCCTGCAGCGAGTTCCTGGGTCTGCACACCAGCTATGCCCATTATGAGGTATTCACTATGTATGTGCTGAGGTTCCCGATCTGTACACCTGTGGTACCAATTTCTAGGTGATCCTACAATCCCTGTGCTGAATTCCTGGGTCTTTACTTCTGCTTTTCCCAATGTGAGGGCTTCCTACAGTGTGCATTAGAGGCTAGAGGATGTCCAACATCCTCCAGAGCTTTCCTCCCCAGCCTTACTGTTCCTGGCCTGCCCCTTTCGTTCATTGGATTCAGTTCTTTCAATCATAACCTAGGGTTACCTATTTTTAGAAAGCTATATACAGCTATTCCCACCACCTTTTTTTCTTTAGTTCAGACAAAGTGAGGAAGGTTTTTATTTCTGTCTGTTGGGCCACAGCTTTTGAGATACATAATAAAAATAAATAATAATTTTCAATTAACTTGTGGGCAGGTTTAAATGGTTAATTAGGTGCTGTCCCACCCGGGAGGGTAGGAGCAGCGGTGTATTTAGGTTTTGTGCTGCCCTAGGCCTGACTAAACTCATGCACCCCACTAATTTAAATATGAGCCACCCTTTCCTGTCAAGGCCGCACCCCTTCCTGTTTAAGACCCGCCCTGACATTTCCTAGTGGGGACTCTGAGGGCCTTGGGGAGATTGGAATGGATTTCCTTAAGAGATTTCCTCACACTTCCTGTTTGGCTATGGGGCAGCACAACAACTCATTGGTTGGGGCCTGCCCCCTGGGCCCCTTGGGACGCCTGGGTCCCCTACATATGTATGGGCTATCACCCTCTTATGGGGGCCTGCCGGTATTGTCATACAAGTGCAGCCGCTTTATGGGAGTGCCAGACAAGTTTGTCTCCTGGCCCAGTCCACCCAATAAGACTAAAAGTGTAGTGCAAGCCATCGGGGGCTCTTTTCGTGCTGCCCCCCTGCAAAGTGCTGCCCAAGGCCTGGACCTTGTTGGCCTAGGCCAAGATACAGCGTTGGGTAGGAGTAAACGCCTTTCCCGCTTCTTTGGTCTTTTTTTTATTTCCAAAGTTTTTATTGAGTTTCAAGAAGTAAATTTTACAGTACACTTTGAGTGGAGTGTTACATGCAAAGATTCAAACGAACAAGGTGTTCAACATCATAGTACATTGGGATTTCGCATGAATTGAGATACAATCATTATACATCTTGTAATTAAGGATTCACCGTTTTCATGAGATTGTGTTAACCATAACCATACTTGATGGTCTTCTAATATAGATGTCTCTAAACATAAAAAGGAGGGGGAAAAAAAAGAGTATGCAAGAAAGGAATAGACAATTAAAGGTTTTACCAGCATTCAGTCTTAGTGGGAATCTTGACTTAGAGAATATGGAATCTACACTTTTTACACTTCAGAAAGTTCAACAAACATTGTATACTTCATGATATTCAACACAGGTATATAGGAGCTGTCTCCCATGCCACCCCCTTTGGGATCTTTAGGTGAGCTCCATACCCTATGTTACTCTAACAAATATGTCATTTTTATTCGTTATCTACTTTGTCTACATATGCTTCCAAAGACGTTTTGGCCCACATTGCCCAAGGTTGCCACATGTTTTGTGCAATGGAGATGTTGTCTTTTCTAGATGCCAGCAATAACTCATAGTTGTAGTGAGTAGAGTTGAGCGAACTTCTAGAAGTCCGGGTTCTGCTGGTTCGGCCGAACTTCGGGTCAAAGTCCGGGTTCGGGTCCGGACAGAACCCGAACTTTGTCCCGGACCCCGAACCCCATTGAAATCAATGGAGACCCGGACTTTTAGGTACAAAAAGTGCTGTAAAATAGTCCTGGAAGGTCCTAGAGGTCTGCAAAAGGAAGGAAATGTGGGTAAGGGTGGGACAAGTGACCTACAAAGAAATGGGGACAGGGAAATAACTTTAAATATTTTTAAAAAAATAAAAACATAAAAAATGCAAAAATGGAAATCATCTTCAAAATGGGTCTGAAAAGTATTAATTAACATTAGAGGCCATAGAACTGTTCTAAAATCATCTTCAAACTGTGTCAAAAAAGTAT
>BLSH010389866.1:58677-68823 GCA_018402905.1 Glandirana rugosa
CTGTTATGACCGTGTTTTATAGGGTCTACTATGTTCTTTATGATGGTTGTGGGGTAGGGTATTTAGGTCTTAATCCAGAGAACTTGTATTTGTATCTTCGGTATGGTGTGGCTAAATCTGTACATTGGTGAGTATAAGAAAACCGCAGTGCCAATTCGTAGTGTTCCGACATCTTTAGATGTGTTTAGGGGTTTTAATGTCGTTGTTAACTAGAATTGTGAGTGATGATCTCAACTCGCTTGGGCCTGACATTTCAAGCCCAGGCATGGCTTGAAACCCCACAGGCCCTGGGCCTGGGCCTGGGCTTGACGAACCCGGACTTTTTTTGAAAAGTTCGGGTCCGGGTCCGGGTCCCGGACACCCCAAAGTTCGGTACGGACCCGAACTTTACAGTCCGGGTTCGCTCAACTCTAGTAGTGAGTGTTAAGATCAATTGTTGCTGTAATTTTGGGGATTTGTGTAGATTTCTACAGCCTTGTGATGCTTAACCGTGACGCCAAAAGAATATGAGTGGTTACATGTCTAAATCGGTGTGGTATGGCTTCTATGTTTATGTTCAAGAGACCTAATTCTGGATTTATGGGATGGGGTGTTGGTAGTATTTCTTGTATCATCTGGGATATTTTGTGCCAGTATTGTCGTATCGGGGTGCAATACCATAATATATGAATGAGGTTTGGTAGTTTTACACCTCCAGCAGGTGTCTGTTATGTTGGGATAGAACTTTGCTATTTTGTCCGGTGTAATATACCATCTTAAAGATATTTTTTGGGTGAGTTCCCACAATGAGGAGCATTGAGTTGCCTTATAGATTGATTTTAGGACGTTTTGCCATTGATTGTCACTGAACATTGTGCCCAAGTTCTGTTCCCATTTAATGTGTGCCTTCTTTTTAGAGAAAGTTTTTTTCTGTTGTATTGTGTTGTAGATCAGGGAGATCCCCTTTTTCCTGGAATTGGGCGATAATAGGCAGTTCCAAATTTTTAATGGGCATGAGTATACAGGGTGGGCCATTTATATGGATACACCTTAATAAAATGGGAATGGTTGGTGATATTAACTTCCTGTTTGTGGCCCATTAGTATATGTGAGGGGGGAAACTTTTCAAGATGGGTGGTGACCATGGCGGCCATTTTGAAGTCGGCCATTTTGAATCCAACTTTTGTTTTTTCATGAGTTATTTACAAGTTTCTGACCACTTATAAAATGTGTTCAATGTGCTGCCCATTGTGTTGGATTGTCAATGCAACCCTCTTCTCCCACTCTTCACACACTGATAGCAACACCGCAGGAGAAATGCTAGCACAGGCTTCCAGTATCCATAGTTTCAGGTGCTGCACATGGTCACCAAGCACACCATTGTTTTTCTTGTGAAATTTCCAATAAGTTTGATGTGTCACATGACCCTCTTCCTATTGAAAAAACAAAAGTTGGATTCAAAATGGCCGACTTCAAAATGGCCGCCATGGTCACCACCCATCTTGAAAAGTTTCCCCCCCTCACATATACTAATGTACCACAAACAGGAAGTTAATATCACCAACCATTCCCATTTTATTAAGGTATATCCATATAAATGGCCCACCCTGTAGTTTGTGTTCGATTGAGTGGATGCAGTCTATTGCTTTACTTATATTAGTAAAAAGACCAGAGTTCGGGATGTTGTATTCTTTTTGTACCTGTGTGAATGATTTGATTTTCCCTTTGTGTAGGAGGTCTTCTATGTGCGTGATTCCCCTAGCTTGCCAGTGCTTCAAATTTAGATCTATGGATAGTTGTTCAAGGGTTCCGATTGGCAGAGGTTTAGTAGTTTCTGTTTGTTGGGTTTTGTTTTTTTTAATAATTTTTTTCCATGCGTGTGCTGTGCCTTTAAGTGTTGGAGGAATTGCAGTTGGGATTCTCAATCCCAGTGGAGTGCTCAGTATCCAATCCCAAAGGTTTGGAAAGGAGAGGTATGCTGCTTCTATTTTGCTCCATGTTTTGGATGGGTGATTTTGAAACCAGTCGCGAATAGGTGCTATTGTGGCTCCTGTATAGTAGTCTTCTAAAACTACTGATCCGTAGCCACCTGCTAATTTGTTGGTTAGATTATATTTTGATAGATTTTGGGTTTCTGCTCTGATTCTGGATAGAGTTGGCTTGAAGTTGGCGGCATACATTTTTTTAATCAAGTTAGTCAGTTGTATTCCTAGGTAAGTTACAAGTTTCTTTGGCCCAAGTACACTGGTGTTATGTTTGTAGGAGATTACTAGTTGTGGCATCCATTCCTAACTCCAGGATGTATAATTTGGAAACATTGGCTTTATAGTTTGATATGTTGCTAAATTGTTCTAAGACCTTTCTTACCTCTGCCAGGGAAGGAATCACGTCGTCCGCAAATAAGCTTATTTTATGGATTTCTTTTCCTATTTTTATTCCTGAAATTTTTGGGTTGTTCCTAATTAGTTCTGCTAGTGCTTCTAGAGATAGGTTACAGATCAGCGGGGATAGGGGATATCCCTGCCTAGTTCCATTCATGTGGAAGGGTTGGAAGAGAATGTCTGCTGAAAATACTTGTGCAGAGGGAATTGTGTATAGTGCTAATATTGCCTTCAGTAAATGACCCTGAAAGCTGAATTTTAGTAGCACTTGCTGGAGATAGGTCCAATTCACTCTGTCCAACGCCTTCTCTGCATCCAGAGGCAGGAGCAGAGAAGGCGTCCCCCCAAGTTCTGTGTCGTGAATTGTATTTATCAGCCTACTAGCATCTGCTGCTTGCCGATCTTTAGTAAATCATGTTTGTTCAGGGTGGATTAGGGAGGGCATTACACTTAACAGTCTTGTGGCTATGGTCTTGGCAAAAATTTTTAGATCTAAATTTAATAAAGAGATCGGACAAAAGTTTTGCGGTACATTTGGCTCCTTCCCTGGTTTTGGCAAGGTTATTATTAGCGCTTGTAAGTTTTCCGCTGGTATTTTAGAAGAGGAGGCAGCGTCGTTATATATTAATTAAAATGAGTGGCCGCTGCACTCAAATATATAAGAAAAAGCTGCTGGCACAAACGGTCAGAACCAAAACCTTACACAAAATATAAAATACAAGTGCAACGCTACAGTCAATATTGTGAAGTGTTCAAAAGTGTCTCTAAATTTCAATCCAACTGATGTGTAATAGATACGCGGACAAGGAAGGGTGATCTTCATAGAAAGCCTCCACCGACACCCACACAGACAGCCTCTTACCCTCCTAATATGACCCCTATGACGGAGGTCTCTCACGCATGTATATACAATGTCTTGAGGGAAGAGGTCTGCTACAGAGTCAGGAAAACCATCCCATCGGTCCCCATACAGATCACAAGGCTGTCACTTCCTCCGCATCTACCCCGCTCATCACCACAAATAGAGAACAGAACACTTGATGGTGCAGTATGTTCGGCAACAATTTAATATATAAAAGAAATACACTCACATGTATGCTGAAAACATGAGCGATGAAACAAGTTGCGGTCTGTTTCCAACCATCAGTATGGCGGTCCCGTTCCGGGAACGCGATGACGTCACGCTGACTGGCTCCACCCAACGTGTTTCGTCATCGCTGACGTCATCTGGGGCATGCCCAACATGCGAGATGCGTTCCAATATAAAGCAAAATGAGGACCGCCTCATAGGACGGAGGGGAGTCACCTGGTATTAACAGGAAGAGGAATCAAATGGCGACCTCTATTTACACTTACCCGTAGTCAACTTGCGTTCCAACACCAGGAAGATGAACTAAACGAACAAGACACCCTTCCTTCAAATATTATAATCAGTACCAAAACTATAAACAATAATAAACCAAATCTGTCAAAAATGGCAGACGTCCAAATAAATATACCAAGTATTAAAACTTGATAAAAAGACCATTAACCACTAATAGCCATAATATGATAAAACGGCATGACCCCACGTTCCAAGACGAGAACCACCTAGTGACAAAGAAACAGACCACAACTCACAACAAAGCACAATTACAAAAATATTACAAATCCAAAAACAAAAGGAAAATAAATACTCATGATGGACATAAAACGTAAACATTTAAAATTGCTCATAAAATATCGTACCCCAACCAAATCAAGGAGAGATAACAACATGATATGCTGCAACTGAAGAGCTTATAAAAAAATTGTATCATATTATATAATAGTATAACCCAGATCAGATAAAATACATTAGAGAAGTGACAAAAGAAAAAAGAATCTGAATTAGGGAGAAGAGTGTCAGCCAGGTGGATTCAGCTATTATTTATAAAGGCATTTACGTCCCATTCAACGTTCATCCCATATGGGGCGTAAGTTTTGGCTTGATAAATCCATCTGGCCTCCAGTCTAGAGATCTCCCTAATAATATGGCTTCCCCTCCAGTTGGCTGTGAGCCTATCAATCCCCAAGAAAACAGTACCCTTCAATATTCTGTTATGTTTGAGGGTATAATGTTTGGAAAGGCTGTGATCCAAAAAGTCTTTCTTAATATTGGCTACATGTTCTTTAAGCCTAATGGACAATTATCTTTTTGTACAACCTATATATTGTAACCCGCATGGACAACAGACAACAGATCACATACACCACATTCTTTGAGCTACAGGTTATGAAAGATTTGATAGGGAAAACCTGATGTGGACTCAAAAGAACACATTTTTCTGGCCCTTCATTGATTGAGCATATCGAGCATCTCTTCCATGGATAAAAGCCAGGTAGTTGTTTTATCCATGTAAGAGATGCTCGATATGCTCAACGGGACCGCCATACTGATGGTTGGAAACAGACAGCAACTTGTTTCATCGCTCATGTTTTCAGCATACATGTGAGTGTATTTCTTTTATATATTACATTTTTGCCGAACATACTGCACCATCAAGTGTTCTGTTCTTTATTTGCGGTGATGAGGGAGGCGAGGGATATCCTCTACTGTGGATGCTCCGGGCGATGAGCCTTCGGGGACCTTGTATGTTGTTCGGTTACCACCGTGGCCTAGTGTGGGGCTCGCCCGCAGTGTGGTGTCCTGGCCGATATCAGCTCCTATGGGCAGAGGATGGTGTCGTGATGGGTGTGGGGATATTAATTTTCTCACCCGGTCCCCTGGAGCCACGGATTCCTCCCGATTCAGTGGATGGTCAGCAGAGCTCTGTGAGACAAGTTCACCGCTGTTCATGCCAAGCCACGCCCCCCCCCACCCTTATTTGGTCTTTTGGCAGGTTCTTCTCTGGGTCTTGTCCACTAGTCCTGTGTGATGTAAAAGGGACCATGGCCCGAGGCTGAGAAAGAGAGGAAGGAGGGCAAGAGTTTGAGTTCCACCCAGAAAGCCCAGCAAAATAATTGGGAGAGTTCAGGCTTATCCCTAATGAGAGTGCCCGTAAGGGAGTGAGAAGGACAATGACACCCAGGAAGAGCAGAAGGAGGCCATCTATTATCCTTGGGATGTAAAGTCCTTGGAACCTGGGGTTTGTCCTGAAGACACCAACACTGGAGCATGCATCCGAAGGACTCATGTTTGCATGTACCTCTAAAGGATTGCAATTGCGTGGACATCACATTTGCACATATGCCGAGGCAGCATGAGTCTGTAGTTAGGAGTAGAGATGTAAGAATAACCTTGCATTTGTATGTTGGATTATGTAATGAAGAAAACCCAAACAACTCCTGCACTTGGATTTATCAACCAAGAGACAAGAATGGAGAGTACAGAAAAAATCCTTTGTAAACGTAGCATTCACTCTGCACTTGAGAGGCCTTGCTGCCCTCCTCAGGACCATGGGCATCCAAGAGGTACTACACAAAAAACACAAGAGAGGTGCGCACCGACCTAGTGCAATACCGGTACAATGTTTATTAAAAACAAAAGCATAAAATATACTCACAAAAGGAGCAATATAAAAGACATCATAATATGAAGTAGAAAAGATTCCTCCAAGGAACTAATCAATCTCCACCTCAGCAGGGGGGCCAGACAGCCTCTGTATGACCAGGCTGACTCGTTTCTAGGGCGAACCCTCTTCCTCAGAGCCCTCTCTTGTGTTTTTTCGGGATTATGTAATGTTCATTTTGCCCTTTTTCTAAGTAAATTTTTGAACCATTGTCCTTGTCTAGCCTGAAGTTACTAAACTTACTACAAAGAGATGTATTGCAAGTAGAGTTGAGCGAACCCGGACTGTAAAGTTCGAGTCCGTACCAAACTTTGGGATGTCCGGGACCCGGACCCGAACCCTGATTTTTCAAAAAAAGTCCGGGTTCGGGTCCGGGGTTCTGGTAATTTTAATGAAAGTTCTTAAAATTGCTGTAAAAAAGTCCAGGAAGGTCCTAGAGGTCTGCAAAAGGAAGGAAAATGGGGGTAAGGGTGAGACAAGTGCCCTACAAAGAAATGGGGATAGGGAAATAACTAAAAGCATTTTAAAAAAAAATAAAAACATAAAAAAAGCAAAAATGGAGGTGAATGTGGATCATCTTCAAACTGGGTCTGAAAAGTATTAATTAACAGTAGAGGCCATATAACTGTTCTAAAATCATCTTCAAACTGTGTCAAAAAAGTATAAATAAGCCGGGAGAACCCATATCACTGTTCTGCAAACATCTGGAAACCGTGTGTGTCACTTTAAATATAACCGGGAATAACTGAACATCTGTTCTGCACACATCTGTAAAGTCTGTGTGTCACTTTAAATATAGCCGCTAATAACTGAACATCTGTTCTGCACACATCTGTAAAGTCTGTGTGTCGCTTTTAATATAGCCGCTACTAACTGAACATCTGTTCTGCACACATCTGTAAAGTCTGTGTGTCACTTTAAATATAGCCGCTAATAACTGAACATCTGTTCTGCACACATCTGTAAAGTCTGTGTGTCACTTTTAATATAGCCGCTAATAACTGAACATCTGTTCTGCACACATCTGGAATGTGTGTGTGAAACTACAGCATAGAGAAGAACAGGTATATGGTTTCGCTCTGCTATAGCTTCAAACACAGTTTGCAGATGTTTGCAGAACAGTGATATGATATAGTGCCCACCTGTGCCACCTAAAAGTGCCCACCTGTGCCACCTATCAGTGCCCCCTATCAGTGCCCCTCAGTGCCCAGTGCCACTTATCAGTGCCGCCTAGGAGTGTCCATCAGTGCCGCATATCAGTGTCACGTATCAGTGCCCGTCAGTGTTGCTTGTCAGTGCCGCCCATCAGTGCTGCATATTTGCGCCATCATCAGTGCAACCTTATCAGTGCCACCTCATCAGTGCCAATCTGTACTGCCTCATCAGTACCCGTCAGTGTAGCCTCATCAGTGCCCATCAGTGTAGCCACATCAGTGCCCGTCAGTGAAGGAGAAAATGTACTTTATACAAATTTTTGTGACAAAAACAAAGAAAAATGTTTTTTTTTTTTTCAAAATTTTCAGTCTTTTTTTTTTTTATAGCGCAAAAAATAAAAACTGCAGGGGTGATCAAATACCACCAAAAGAAAGCTCTATTTATGGGAACAAAATGATAAAAATTTTGTTTGGGTACAACGTCGCACGACCGCGCAATTCTCATTCGGATCGCAACAGCACTGAAAACTGAAAGTTGGTCTGGGCAGGAAGTGTTCTAAGTGCATAGTATTGAAGTGGTTAAAGACTTTGGCTATACAGTATATACACTTTAATAATAATAAAAATATATATATATATGATTGGCACTGCAAACTGCTTGCTACAGTGTATATTCCTATGGCAACTATGTACTGTGACATATAAAACAATTGGAGGTCAGCTGTTTCTGTCTTATATAATTGCTACGTGTCAATGTTTGACTAATGTAATTATATTCCTGATATATTATTATCCTTGGGGAAAAGATTTAGAAATGACAGTACAGAACTTATAGACATCTAATGCATACCAATCAGATCATTATAATTCTGACATTCTTTACATTTGTGTGTTTTATATTTTGATTTTAATGGATTGTACTTGATTGTATTATGGGACCTGATGTACACTGCCATTGCTGTGATTTTTTTCACTTTTATTTGAATAATTATGTGACCACATAAGAAAAAATAATACTATTTAAATAATAAATATACATATAAATAATGTAATTTTATGATATAACATACTGTTCAATGTATAACTAAAGTAATTGCAGAGGTTCATTTTTTAAAAAAAATAACAAACATGTTATACTTACCTGCTCTTTGCAATGGCTTTGCACAGAGCAGCCTCTTCTTGGGTCCCCTGCAGGCACTCTTGGCTCCTCCTTTTCTCTGAGTGCCCAATAACAATTCCTCTTTAAAGTGTAACCACACTGCATCTGAGCACCACAGAACCCAAATGATATTTAGTTAATTTTTAATATTAAAAGTAAACTCACCCATCTAGCCATGTCTACATTCATGGTTTTTTTTGCTGAGAAATAACTTTGAAAAACACACACTAGAATTTTTGTCTGTGGCCATCTTGAGTAAGGGCAGAGGATTCTTGCAGCATTTACTTCCTGGAATTCATCTGCCCTTAGTTCAGACATGCAGGCATGAGGGTGTGCTTAGCTGAGAAACCCCATCCTGCCCTTCTAAAGACTCCTGTGATGTATGACATCATTTGCCTAGGCCTGGAAAGCAGGAAGTAACTGAAGAAATGTAAAAGAAACTGAAGAAAGTAACAGCAGAAAATGTTTAAAATAAGCAAATATAATAGACTTTCCTATCTATTTACTAATGCTAGCAGCATAAGGATTATAGATTATAAAATAGTCAATGTTGATTGAGAGAGTGAAGTTCCACTTTAATTTCATATTCCCTATCTCATGAGTTTTGCTTAAAATTTCAGGGAGATAAAAAGTCTCAGCTTTAGTCATCCCTACTGATGAGCGCAGGTCCAAATCTACTCTTTCGAAGAAGTGCTGCTGGACAGCAACATCTTTATTGCAGGTTTCCAATGACTGCTCCAATATTAGTTATGCTACCGTGAGGTTGAGCTCCTTGTGTGTGGCTGCACCATGGTATAATCTATGCAGATCTCTATGCTGTTGTAGCTGTTGGCAATTATTAACCACTTGACAACTGGGCACTTAAACCCCCTTCCTAACCAGACCAATTTTCAGCTTTCAGTGCTCTCACATTTTGAATGACAATTACTCAGTCATACTACACTGTACCCATATGAAATTTTTGTCCTTTTTTTCACACAAATAGAGCTTTCTTTTGGTGGTATTTAATCACCATTGGGGTGTTTATTTTTTGAGCAATAAATGGAAAAATCCTGAAAATTTTGTAAAAAAATGCATTTTTCTTTATTTCTGTCATAACATTTTGCAAATTAGTAATTTTTCTTTGTAAATTTTGGCCAAAATTTATACTGCTATATGTCTTTGGTAAAAATAACCCAAATTAGTGGATATTATTTGGTCTTTGTGAAAGTTATAGAGTCTACAATCTATGGTGCCAATCACTGAAAATTGATCAAACCTGATGCACTGACGGCCTATCTCATTTCTTGAGGCCCTAACAAGACAGGAAAGCACAAATACCCCCCAAATGACCCCTTTTTGGAAAGTAGACAGTCCAATGTATTTAGTAAGAGGCATGGCGAGTTTTTTGAAGTTGTCATTTTTTCCCACAATTTTTTCCTGCAAAATGAAGATTTTTTTTTTCAGTTTTTTTTCCCACAAAATTGTCATATTAACAGGTTATTTCTCACACCCAGCATATGCATACCACCAATTACACCCCAAAACACATTCTGCTACTCCTCCTGAGTATGGTGATACCACATGTGTGAGACTTTTACACAGCCTGGCCACATACAGAGGCCTAACATGCAGGGAGCGCCATCAGGCGTTCTAAGGACATAAATTACACATATAATTTCCTGACTACCTCTTGCACTTTTGAAGGTCCTGGAGCACCAGGGCAATGGAAACGCCCCAAAAATGACCCCATTTTGGAAAGTAAACACCCCAACGTATATTCTATGAGGCATAATGAGTCTTTTGAAAGGTTCATTTTTTCCACAAGTTTTTGGAAAATGTGGAAAGAAAAAGCATTTTTTTTTTTACACAAGGTTGTTCATTTATACAATATTTATAACACACAGCATGTACCCAGCACAAATGACACCCTAAAATATATTCTGCTACTCGTCCCGAGTATG
>BLSH010389866.1:70347-84007 GCA_018402905.1 Glandirana rugosa
AAAAGTAACATTCCCCTTTGAAAAAAAAAACGGGCCTCAACCTTTAACTCACCTGTACTTCATTGTCTTCGTGATAGTCCGCAAGGTAACAACTGGAGAGGAAGACTTATACGATCAACGGACCGACAGTACTTAATTGTGGAAGACTAATTGATTGAAACTAGTCCGTACGTCTGATATACAACAATTGGACTAAAAGGTTCAGTTTCAGAGTTTCATAAATTGGGTATATGTTGATGTCCATCCATCGATTGTAAAGGTTTCCTCGCCGGCAAATGGTGCTGCACCGATCGGTGCGGAGAGGGGGGAGACAAGCCGGCACTTCCGCCGGCTTGTTTACATGTGATGCTCCGTCATTTGACGGAGCGATCACGTGGTAAACGGCCGCTCCTTTGGAAATGTTAGCTACCTACCTGTAGTTGTATATGGGTTAAATACTTTGAGACTTTGACTTGGAAAATCAGGTTAACAACATATAGTCTGCATGCCTGATCAAAGTTAGTTAATCAGAAGGTGTTAATTCATGACAGCCAGGCAACTAGCATATTCAGAAGGAGAGGTCAACAATGGAACGCCTGATAGTGCTTCTGTTACTTCATGTCCACTCAATTTCCAACTCCGGGCAAAAAAAAAAGTTTCCCCTTACAATGAAAAAGAAAAAAAGGATGTTGTAGGTGCATAGGGAAGAAACAACAGCCTCAGACATACAGTGCATACATCATTTATGCACAGATATGGGAAATAGTCTTTGTAAAGTCCAAATAAATGATTCGTCCACAAGAAAAGGAAAGCACTTCTAAGTGTAGTAGGATAAAACGCTTCAAAGTCGCCACTCACATGATATAAGATATAACAGGGCTCATTAATCAGGTGGGTATCCACTGAATGATGCCAGGAGATCCGTGAGCACGCTGACGGTCAGCTGCAATGGAGGAGGGAAAGTGGGTCACTCTCTTCTAATTCACTGGTTGCCAGAGATGTCTGTAGAGCGCAGCATTAGGGTGATGATGTCACCGTGATGACGTTACCAGAAAGGTGAGTGTGCTTTCTGGTGACATCATTACACTGACCCTGCGCTCCATGGACATCTCTGGCAACCCATGATGGGGAAGAGAGTGGCCGGTGCTCTCCTCCTCCATTGCTGCTGACTGTCAGCCTGCTTGCGGATCTCCTGGAGTCATACACCTGATCAATGAGCCTGTTATATATTATATCATATCATGTGAGTGGCCCCTTTAAAGTTTAGAATAAAACGTGTTTTACTCTACTACACTTAAAGGCACTTTACCTTCCTTTTTTGTTCCCCATACAGTGAGGCTGTGCCTGCATTGCATGGGTCAACTGCTTGTCTTTATCTAAAGCAGGGTTTCTCAACCAGGGTTCCGTGGAACCCTAGGGGTCCTCCAGAGGTTGCTAGGGGTTCCTTGAGCAATGGTCAATTTCTACCTCTCGGATAAATTCCCAATGATACCATTGATCTTTTTAGCTATCTGTAAGGTGGTAATTCTCAATGACCACAAGTGTAAGGAGTAGAGTTGAGCGAACCTCTGGAGGTTCGGATTCTGCTGGTTCAGCCAAACTTCGGGACAAAGTCTGGGTTCGGGTCCGGACTTGACCCGAATTTTGACCCGGACCCCGATCCCCATTGAAATCAATGGGGAACCAAACTTTTAGGCACAAAAATGACTGTAACAAAGTCCTGGAAAGTCCTAGAGGTCTGCAAAAGGAAGGGAAATGGGGGTAAGAGTAGGGCAAGTGCCCTACAAAGAAATGGGTATAGGAAAATAACTTAAAATAATTTTTAACCTAAAATCACATAAAAAAATCAAAAATGGAGGTGGATGTGGAGTTGGAGGTTGAGTTGGAGGAGGAGGAGGAGGTAGCCAACACTGTTTTTTTTTTTTTGGAATTTTTTTTTTTTTAAACCAGCAATGTAGATGCACTTTTTAATTTTGTGCAAGAAACAATAATCTGTCCCTTTAAGCAACAGTAGAAACCTCTCCCTATAGAACTTGGAGATGATTTTAGAAGAATAATCTTTCCCTTAAGGCAACAGCTGGAACCTTTCCCTGTACAAGTTGGAGATGATTTTAGAACAATAATCTTTCCCTTAAAGCAACAGACTCTACCTAGTCCAGTTAGATCGTTCTGTGCAGCAGGATGAGGTGTGCAATCTGTCCCTCAAAGCAGCAGTACTAGTGTCTCTCCCTCCCTCAAAGCAGCAGTACTCGTATCTCTCCCTAGTCCACAATCAGATCATTCAGTAATGCAGGATGAGATGTTCTATAATATCTGCAATCTGTCCCTCACAGAGCCAGCAGCATCCTCTCCCTCAACTATCCTGAGAGCATGTGACATGCAGCACTGTGACTCCAGCCCCACATAGAGGCTGGGTCACATGGTGCACTGGCCAATCACAGCCATGCCATTAGTAGGCATGGCTGTGATGGCTTCTAGGGAAAACCAATGAAACACTTGTTGATTGGCTGCCCTTGGCAGCTTTTCAACACGTGTAATAAAATACCAGAACCCCGGACCCGAACCCAGAATTTTTTGAAAAGTCCGGGTTCGGGTCCCGGACACCCAAAAGTTCGGTACGGACCCGAACTTTACAGTTCGGGTTCACTCAACTCTCGTAAGGAGCATTCTTCCCATTGACCCTCACACTAATGTATCATGAGTTGTAGATTCTTGATTTTTAGCAGGGGTTCCCCGAGACTGGAGAATTATTTCAAGGGTTCCTCTGTGTTGACAAGGTTGAGAAAGGCTGCCCCACGAACCATTAGTGGACTGTTCTTGACGTCCTCATATCCAGTGTGATGATGTCAGGAACAGTCCACTGCACAAGAACGCTAGACCATTTAGAAGTGCTTTCCCTTTCTTCTTTTTTTTCTTCCATAAAGATTTTATTGTTCGATTAAGACAGTGTACAGACACGTTCAGCCACAAACAAGATTCCCTTTCTTTTTTATTTCCCATACAGTGGTGCTGTACCCTGCATGGGTCATTTTTGTCTAGGGGATTGGAGAATGGAGATATATTTACCTATTCCTCCGTTCCTACCCGCACAAAATTCCTGTGGCTCCTGCTCCTGCACACAGTCAAGCGTTCTTGTGCGGTGGACTGTTCCTAATGTCCTCATGTCCAGAGCAGGTCTATGGGTGTGGTGACATCAGGAACAGTCCACCGCACAAGACTGCTAGGCCTCGGGTGGGTGGGGGCAGGAGCCACAGGACCGGTCTTGTACGGGATGAATTGGAGGATTAGGTAAGTATATCTCCATTCTCCAATCCCCTAAACAAAAATGAGCAGCTGAGATGTGCTGTGTAGGCACAGCCCCACTGCATGGGAAAAGTTCAGGTTTAATAGAACATGGGCTATTTCCCTTTGATGAACAGGAGTCTAAATGCCCAGTAAGATGAGACCATCTAACAGAAAGTAAACCCCCCACCCCTCCCTCTCAATACCATTAAGGGCAGTGGCTCTTCAAACAACATTTATTTATTTATATATATATTTTTTTCCTTATTGTCTAAAACATGAAATAATACACTGGTCCATGTTTAAAGCATGACAAACTTTTTCCCAGACGTCCCATTTGCGCATCATTTCCCAATATTTTTTCCTCTAAGACATTAAAATTTGTGATTACATTATGTATAGTTGATGTCAGGCAAATAGCCTTAAGTACAGCATAAGTGGGATGTTTTTTCATCCTCTTACTCCCGAGGGAAAGAAAGAGATCCACTTTAATACGGAGACGCAGCTGGTGTATCTTCACCAGTGGAGACGAGCGATGTAAGCTGTAAAACTTGATATTGTTTAGTATTTGCATTAGACTTAATGATCTGTTATATGACTTGGTATTGATTTGCTTCAAAGTTGTGGCCTTCAGGTTGATCCAAAAACAAAACAGAGACAAAATGTAGAGAATTCCCACAGGAAGGTCTGTTGGTTAGAAACATTGATAATGCACTGTAGCTGCCTTTGTATCTTATTAAAATGTAGGTTGTTGTGTGTCAGCTTAGTTGTGTACTCTAGTCGGTATTCACTTATTTAAAGCTGTCCTCAAAGCTGATCTCCAGGCTCACCCTCCACCATCACCCCACTCCTGAGCCCCCTTAATATAATTGCTAGTACTGAAAAAAAGCCTACCTAGAAGCCCCCTGCCTAAAATTCCTCTGCCTAAAAGCCCCTTTTATTCACCATTAACTGTAGTGATAAAATGATCCAGGCCCAGATCTGTTAACAGTAGACAGGGGACTCCTTCACATGTCCATGTCACTTCCTGCATGACATGGACACTTCCTATCGGCTTTCCATTGGCAGGGTCCTCTCAGGATTCAGAAGAGGAGTCGCACCAGTGTGAGCCAGGGCTAAAATAGAAATGTGCTAAGATATTTAGCACTAACCCTATAGGGGTTGCAAGTGACAGGGTTCCCCACTGCTACACAGCCAGGCACATACCATTTTCTGATTTCATCCAGACACAGTGAACAGTCCTTGAGCTTTGTTTTTGTGTTTTTTATCGGGGGGGGGGGGGGTGTAATAACTTGGATGGAGATGTGGATTATGGGATGCCCAACTTGAAGGTGACAAAACCAGGGACAACTTCCTCCCAATATAAAACTCCAGTTGATTCTTCTGTACAACCCCAATTGATTCCTCTGTACAGGCTAACAGTCTGTTAGATTAGCAACAGCCCCTTACAGGCTAGGAACTCTCAGTCCCTCTAGAAAGTAGCAAAATGTGGTGTGAACTGCATCCTGGAGTACCTCCAACTCCCCTGTAGACACTGGTCCCAGTTTTACCACTACAGGAAATGCTAGCCCACCTAGCTGCCTCTTCACCAGCCCACCTGGCTGCTTCTCTTTTCCAGTCTTCCTGACTGACACTCTGGAGATCGCCCAGGGCAAGGCAATAGAAGACTTAAGCACACCACTGTCTTCAAGTGAGACCTGCTACACGTGGTAGTCTCTCCCCTTGTAAATCCCTGCACCGTGCTTTAGTACTCACCTTGCTCCCACTGCCTCTCAGGAAAGCCTCCTCCAACTTCTCCTGTGGTATGATCCTTCCAGGCCAGCACCTGAGCCCCGGCCCAAGGCAAATCACCCCCCCCAGATTAAGGGGTTCGACTCAAGGGCCACTGACAATCTCCTTAGCACTGCATCTCCATCTTTCACCGACTCCTCTTGCCAGCCAGACTCATGCAATACTTAAGGGCTAGCCCAACCACCCTGACAGGCTCACCACCCAGAGATTGGTCAAGCTCTCTAAGTATACAGATCAATCCTCCTGGCCTCAGCCCACTAGCCTCTAGAAGTTTCTCCAAACTTCCAGACCCGGGGGAGGCACCAGAGACTTGTCTGCATGAGTCACCAAGCCCTGAACTCTAGCACCCCTGATCCAATCACAGACTCACAGGGTTTAAACATAAGTCAGAATGAATATGCTTTTACCTACTCTGACACTAGAAGGGGCTACAGATATAAAAAGTTATATATTTTTTCCCCTTTTTATAAGTGATCACATACCCTCTGCATACAGTAGGAGATGGGGAAGGAGAAACAGCAGCACACTGGACTTCACAGTGAATGGCTGTGTGTGTGTGGGGGGGGGGGGGAGCGGTGCCAGGGCAAGTCTGATCATTGGAGGAGAGGAGGCCAACTGCCCAGGACAGCCAGAGCAACTGACCATGCTTAACTCTCATGCCTAATTTGGTCAGTTTTTAATAGGAAAGCAGACGGTGTGGCAGGAAAACCATGGATTTCACACAAAGGAAGCAACACAAAGAAAAGAAGATACTTTTTCATACAAGTACATAGTGCAGCAGGCACATATCAGGAATATTAAATGTTTGGTTTATGTATTCTTTAAAGCGTAACTTTACCTGTTCACAAAAAAACAAATATCCTGGCCACCCCTCTAGTCCCCATTGCACATAGAAGCTATGCTGCTGGTGTAGTCATCCATGCACTATACAATACAATACACAGCCCCTTAGTGAGCATGAATCATAATGACCATAATGGCAAGTGCACATAGATCTGCACTGCCACGTGGCCATGCTTACCAAAGAGAAATTAATCTGAGACTTCTTCTTCTAATAAAGTGGCCAAGAAGAAAGAAGTGTCTCATTGGACAGTGTAGTCATGTGGTCATGCTGACCAAAAAGCGCTTGCCATTGAAAGCATTATGATGGCTAATCACCCTGGACCTGTGTTTTGCAGTGTATAGGCCATTACACTGGCAGCACAGGGAATTGTGGCTGCTGTGTGAGGGGGGTCCATAGGGGCTGGAGTCATTGGACTGGAGAATAAGAACTGCTTTTTACCAATGATAGGTTGAGCTTTTTGCACCTTTTTAGTAATTTATTCATGCAGATTTGTAAAGTTACTAAAGGGTCCACTGTTATTAGGAGAACAGCCGGGTTTACTGAGAACTTCAAGTGTTTGTTAACCTAAAAATAAAGATCCTGTTCCTTTAACCCCTACAGATCCGCGTTATTGCCGAAGTACGTCCATGGATGTCGTCCCTTGTGCACGCTCCCGGCATGCCCGTTGGTCGGGCGGACTCGATGTCCGTTCGAGACCCACGATCGCCTGACAGAGCTGCACCGCCGATGTAAACATGGCGGTTCTCTGCTCTGTGACAGGGGACGTAGCAGATCTATTGATCCCTGTCACTGGGATCAGTTAGATCTGTTATGTCCCGGCCAGCCCCGCCTGTACACAGTTAGAACACACCCAGGGAACATTGTTAACCCCTTCACTGCCCCCTGCAGGTTAACCCCTTCACTGCCAATGACATTTATACAGTAATCTGATGGCTGTATAAATGTCATTGGTCCCAAAAATGTGTAAAAAATGTCCGACATTCCCGATAAAAATCGCAGATCGCTGCCATTACTAGGAAAAAAAAATAATAAAAACGCCATAAATCAATTCCCATAGTTTGTAGATGTGATAACTTTTGCGCAAACCAATCAATATATGCCGATTGCAATTTTTTTTTTACCAAAAATATGTAGAAGAATATACATCGGCCAAAACTGATGAATAATTTTTTTTAATGGATTTGTATTTTAGCAAAAAAGTAAAAAATATTGTTCTTTTTTGCAAAATTGTCGCTCATTTTTTGTTTATAGCGGTGATCAGAAATGACGCAGAGGGGATCAAATGCCACCAAAAGAAAGCTCTATTTGTGGGAAAAGAAGAATGCAAATTTTATTTGGGTACAACGTCGCACGACCGCGCAATTGTCATTCAAAATGCGACATCGCTGAAAGCCGAAAATTGGTATGGGCAGGAGGGGGGTTTAAGTGCCCAGTAAGGAAGTGGTTAAAGCATGTTATACAGCACAGTTTTTTGGCAGATCCCTTGAGAACCTGCTTTTGCATGAAACGCGTCAGCAGGCCTAGGCACTGATGCCTATATCTCCGAACCCCAGTGCACTTACAATTCAAATCTGCCACAAATTTGTGGCAAGTTATCGTATTATAGTATGTATTGTACAGTGTAGGAGTCAGGAGTATATACATCCTACTGTACAGTAGCCCTTATAATTAATTCTGTCCCTTTTATTTATAGCATGGCAGCCCCCCTCCATGAGGATTTTTTAAAACATATATTTGTACATGTAGCACCCTCTAGTGTGCTAGAATAGGATGTTCATAGTTGTTAGTGTAGGTACATTTTAGCCTGGCTGAGAGCCAGGCTGGGTTGAATCTGGATCAGGGCTGGGTGACTCAGGGAGGCTGGATGACTCAGCAAGCAGCACCTCTGGTACCTCCCCCTACTTGCTGGAACCTTGGAGAGGCTTCCAGAAGAATGAGTGGGAGGAGCTTCTTGGACTACTGAGGAGGGCCCTAGCCAATCCCCAGCAAGTGGGCTGACAGGGGGCAGGCACCTCTTAAATACTCTGGGGTCATGCCAGCAGGGGCAGTCAGGTGGAAGATGGAGATGGAGTGCCTGAGGAGGCTGTTGGTGGCCCTTGAGAGTGACCTCTAGTCTGGGGGGTGGCCTCTGGCCTGGGGCTCGGGTGCTGGAGACCCTCTACAACACATGGTGGACTCCTTTCCTGGATGCGCAGGAGCAGGTTTGAGGACAGTGGGAGAGAGTCAGCATGTCCAGGAGATCTCCAGGAGAAGTCAGCAGGGTGGGCTGGTGAGTTTGCAGTCTGAGAGGCCTCTGGTATCAGTCTGGAAGGACTGAGGAGAAGTAGTCAAGTGGTCTAGGCAGTGCCTGAAGAGACGGTGCTGGGATCAGTAGCCACAGGGATGTGAGATGGACACTGAACTTTGCTACACAACCAAAGGGGCCTGCCCGTAAAGGGCTTTTGTTTCAAAATCTGACTGTTGCTTTTTTGTTGGATTAACTATCAGTGTGCCAGCTAGAATGTTTGCAAGCAAGTGTGCTGGAGGAAGCAGAGGAGTGTATATAGACTGTATATATGAAAGTTGTCCCTGAAGAGTTGTTCTAAAGTCAAGTGGGCATAATATCCCTACTCCCCATCCAAGTTTTATCCCCTCAATAAAAATACAATACACTAGACTATTTTCTGACTCTGAGAGCCTGTGAAAATTTGGTGTGCCTTGCTGTGCAGGGTAGGGGACTATGGGACTGATGACTGATGCCGTCAGCGTGCACGCTGAGGAAGCGCAGCGTAGGGCATTGTGGATCTCGGCACCTCATTTCCGCTCACTGACCCGCAGGTGGATCGCACTCTGCGTCCCCTGCGCCATCCGTTTGTTCGTGAGCATTCTTTCTTTTTTATGGCTTTTTAACCTTTGATGTTCAAATTGAAAACTTTTCGGACGTACTTCACTATGTGGCTCCATCCTCTCTTTTTATAAACCACATACCAGGTGGGTGAGTGCCTATATGTTGCCCATACCTACCTGAGGTGATTGCTGGGACATCCAAAGGAAGTTGTCATTTGAGTACATCCACACAGAGCCTGTTTGATTCCTGTGATGGGAATCCACCCTATCCTGTGAGTAGACTTGCCACTGGGTGTGTTGGTGAAGGCTTTTCTATTTTACCACTATCTGGATTGAGAAGACCATGATTGGGACAGTATGAGCCTTTATAACTGGCTATCTACTTCAGTTTAAAGTGGCAGGATCTTGGAGGACTTCTTTTGCACTTTTTTTGCACAGAGACACTGCTCCTATACTCTTTCATTTCCATTTTTTTCCCCTGCATATATTTTTGTTTTTTCTTGTCATTCTATTTGCACTTAATTTTGCACTTTATTATTGCACCTTGTATGTAACCAGCGTTAATGTTTATATTCAATTCCTGAATGTATGCATGGTCTATGATACTAGGTATTCACATATAGGGTATGGTGCACTATTTATTCTTATAAGCACACTGTGAATTGTCGAATAACAGTTTGCCACATACCCTTTGTGGTAGTAGGTGAGTAGCCATTTAGTCTCCTAAATTGATCAGGGAGAATAGGCTTCTATCCACCAATACAGTGTGTTAGCGCGGTTAAACATTTTGCTTTCGTTAATGAGTGTTAGTGAGCGTTGGCGTCAATAGGCGTTTTTTTTTTAAAAAAAACATTCCTCTGCTATTTTTTAACCTGATAAACACTGGCGCTAACAACGCTGGTTAACGTCAATGTGCGTTAGTGAGCGTTTTGACGGCTCGGTGTCAAAAACGCCAAAATGCTGCAGCCTCGGAACGCGCTGGCCATGGGTTCTACTTTCAGCTCACTAACGCCGATGCCATCTACAGCTCAAAAACGTTGGTGTTTTTATGAAGCCATTGAATAACATGGAGAGCTGCAAAAAATGCTAAAAAACGTGGTGTCAAAAAACGCCTGTGTGTATGAGGCCTAAAGAGAGCCAATCACTAACAAGCATATTAACACGTTTAAATATTCATTCTTAAGTTATTTTTACCATTGTACTAATAAAATATGTATATTTGACCCTCTTGTGAGCTTTACTTACTTTGTCTAAGTTTGACTTTTCAGCTTAAGTCAGGGGGGTCAGAGGTCACCAGCAGACGGCCTCGCATGCCGCACACTCAGAAACCTAGAAACTGTGTGTGTGAGGTCGGGCATTTGGCAGGACAGCAACTGTCAGACTGAATGTGACATCTAACCCTGACTCAAAGCCAAAGAACTAGACGTAAGACAAAGTAAACAACACAAAATAAGAAATACGTTATAAATATTTCATCCGCACAGTTCTAATATATTAAGACTGAATTTTCAGATTGCATAAACCCAGTGACTTGAATGTGGAGAACCTCTTGAAAGAAATTTCCATGAATAATTATTTATATCTACAATCACCATATAACATAACCACATTTATATTAGAGAGAAAAACAACTATTCTTTTTGTAACAAAAATGGATTCTTTTCTCCTGGATACATTTAGTTCTCCTGGCTGTGCAGATCTGAACAAGGACCAAAAAAGTTCTTGTTCCCATGATCCAAGTGCTTCCTGTTTAGTGGAAAAAGTCAACCTCCCATGTTGTTAATCCCAAATAAGCATGGCTGTAAATGACTGTGATCACTCCTTTTTTATAATTCAGCACCTGATGCCATGTGATTGAAGGCAGCATGTGCCCTGTATTATATGCCAATCTCGTTTGAAATTGTGAAATAACCAAAAAACACTACGGCGCTGACCCTGTGCCCATCCTGTAGTAATAAAATGTCACGTAGCAGGTTAAAAAAGAAGTATTGCAAGAAGTATTCCCGGAGGTATAAGAATAAAATTGTCAATTAATGGAAAATGGCTGACACTATGCTGCTGGCAAGGCTGCTTTCAGTTGTGGGCTGGAAATCCACATTCTGTAATGTAAGAAGGGAAGGGAAGAAAGCTCCATAGTGTAGCATGATTTATTAAGTAAAATACAATATAAAACAAATGGAACTCACAAGCGGGTGAGGAGGAGAGAGAGACTGACAGTGCGCAGTGGATTGTAATGAGCTGGGAGCTGTGTGGTAGGTTGGTGGTGGAGAAAGCCGGCTGTGGTGTGGAGCAAGATGAGCCTGGAGTCCGTGCAGGGAGACCGGTGCCAGGCTGCCCTGTGTGGCCGTGATGGTATATCCAGAAATCAGATGTCCGCCCAAAGACAATGTGTCCAGCTTGCGTGGTGAGAGGAGCTGTGAGTTCAACGGCTGTATGAGCCAATCGGGACACGTTTCGGAAGCTTAGTTCAGCCTGATGAAGGAGGCATGGTTAAACTTGGACACATCATCTTTGGACGGACATCCGATTTCTGGATATGCCATCACGGCCACACATGGCAGTCTCACTTCACGGACTCCAGGCTCATCTTGCGCCACACCACAGCCAGCTTTCACCTCCACAAAGGACTACCACACAGCTCATTACAATCCACTACGGACTTTCATCCGCTCTCTCCCCCTCACCCGCTTATGAGTTCCATTTGTTTTATATCGTACTTTATTTAATAAATCGTTTTAAATTGTTCAGACCTTCAAACAAGAGAAAGGAGTGGTGGCTTTAGGTGTCCTAAACTATCTTTGGATTCCTCCCAGAATTCTCTGCACCCTGTTCCCCCTTCGGTTCTTTTGCTAAATTCAACCACAGATGTCCAGATATGGCTGGAAGAGGGAATAAAACAAGAAAAATGCACCACTGATGTGAATATGTACTCGTTATATGGCTATTGTTGGTATGTTTATGACAATCTTTCTGGATAAGATACTTTGTTAGGTGTGATACATTTCAATAAAAAATATTGAAACAAAAAAACAAGAAAAATGATCATAATTTGTACATTTTGAACTAACATTCACATAAAATATATAAGTGATACAGCAACCATGGGAATGTAATCACATGCACACAACCCATGATTAGAATGTGAATATACTGTTTTAGAAATCTGGGGTGGGCATGCAATTTCCTAAATGTTATTTAGGTTCTCATTGGCATCATCCCAATACAAGAATATACATGTAATAAAACCACAAAATGGTACTTTAGATATGCCTTTGAGAACTCAGACCACATCACATTTGTATAAAAATTTGTACAAAAATCTTTATTAAATTACACATTAAAAAGATATATAAACATCATTGTATATTTACCATGGAGTACAGAAATAGAGCTGATATGTAGCTTAAATTCAGTTGATCAGTGATTTCACAGTATACTGGTCTACGTGTTTTGCAAGCGCTCCCACTTCTTCAGGACCATAGAAATCCCCACCAGAAAATTGTGGGGAAAGAACCTCATCACAAAACAAAGGAGAACCAATAAGTCCAGAAGTAGAAGAGCCAAAAAGAGAAAGGCATGAAAAATGGGAAAGAGAAAGGAGAAAATAGGAATGAAGTGGACTAGAAAAAGAGGAGACGGAGATGCTTGCCCTTACATAAAAGCTATGGATCATGGAAAAGTGCATATAGTGAGTCCAGGAATTTCAGGTCTCTTCAAACTGTGGGACTATCCCTCAGAATGCTAACAATCTGCTAATGGATCATAATCCACAGCATTTTCTTCTTTGCCTGTACAAGAAACACCGAAGGCAGCTTCCATATCCTAGCTATCTTCATTTTGGTTAAAAAAGATCAACCACTGGGAGTATTTAGGAGTCTTTTCTACTGGCACATTAAGAAGAGCTATTTGGGGTGTTTGCAGAACCTGCCATCCCATTACCCTACGTAACAAGGTGAAGATACCATTCCAGAATCCTCCGATCATAGGTAAGTCCCACCAAACATGAAACATTAACCCCCATAAGGTTACAGCAACGAGCACACAAGTGGAGAGGATGAAGGATACATTTTTGCCAGGTGAGCTGGCACCAAATACCATCTGGGAAACAACTTTCATTAGCCTCTATCAAAGTAATATTTAGAATTGCCGTGAAGGATTTTAGATAACAGCTGTGCCATACATCTTTCTCCCACTCAGTCATGTAGGAGAAATTTATTGGAGCACCATGTAGCCACTAATATCTATCTTTTTCTTTTTTAATTTTTATTAGACATTATTTTTCCTATTTTTCTACAACGCAATTACACATGAACACTTTAAAACCGCCAACAATTACAGTTACAGTTTATATACTGTATAATGAGTTACTATATATGATTTTATCTTTTCTTTTGAATATATATATATATATATATGTACAGTAGATATATTGTGTAGGAGATTAGCTCATGGAGATCAAAGGAAAATAGTCAGAGTACAGGCAACTTTTTTCAAATCTGGCGTCATGTCAGTTTTATTGGTAAAAGGTTTGCAGGTAGAGATGAGCGAACTTCTAGAAGTCCGGGTTCTGCTGGTTCGGCCGAACTTCAGGACAAAGTCCGGGTTCGGGTCCGGACAGAACCCGAACTTTGTCCCGGACCCCGAACCCCATTGAAATCAATGGGGACACAGACTTTTAGGCACAAAAAAGGCTGTAAAATAGTCCTGGAAGGTGCTAGAGGTCTGCAAAAGGAAGGAAATGGGGGTAAGGGTGGGACAAGTGACCTACAAAGAAATGGGGACAGGGAAATAACTTTAAATATTTAAAAAAAAATAAAAACATAAAAAATGCAAAAATGGAGATCATCTTCAAAATGGGTCTGAAAAGTATTAATTAACGGTAGAGGCCATAGAACTGTTCTAAAATCATCTTCAAACTGTGTCAAAAAAGTATAAATA
>BLSH010389866.1:95727-128056 GCA_018402905.1 Glandirana rugosa
TCCCTCCCTCCCTTCCGTCCTTCCTTCCATCTTTCTGTCCGTCCTTCCTTCCTCCCTCCCTCCTTTCCTTCCTTCCCTCCTTCTCTCCCTTTCATTTTTATCCTGTTTCCTCTCCCCTCCCTTTTTTTTTCTCCAAGACTAAAACTGTATCTTACCCCTAGCAGCCCACAAGCTTGTCCTTTTCATGTTCAGATCTGCTCTTTGAAATACAAAAACGGATTGCTTGCCATAAACAACTCGCACATTTTTTTTTTCTTTCAGACATTTTCACAGGGCTCCATTTAACTAGAGGAAGCCTGCAAATCAATGCATTGAAATTTAAGTGCGTGCCTGTAAGTCAAAAGCTCTGCAATTTTTGACTTTTTCAAGTGCTACTTTCCTGAATATGACTTATTTAACTAATGGAAATTGGGACGCATTCATGCAAAGTATTTTTCATACAGAAGCGCAAAATGACCCAGCATAAATCCCACACGATTCTTCTTATTATTACTTTTTTCAAGCATTGCTCAGTTCACATTTTTTATGTCAGATACACTCTGCAAACGCCATTGTGCAAGTGCATTTTCAGATGAAACAATGGCAAGTTCCCAGTGGGAAGTAAAGGCCACCTTTGGATGTGCCGGTTTCATGGTGAAATATCAATTGTCAAATTGATATAACAATTTTTTAGCTATTGTTACAACTATCAGGCTTACAGCTTGTAATTTCTGGCTGCTTAACAAATCTTTTTGGAACAGGAACGATTGGGTAATATCCGATCTTAAGCTCCTGCACTTCACATGTGTTAAGCATTTGGCCTAGAATACCTGGGTAATGCAGCCTGTAATGCAAAATGCAACTGGACATATAAAAGATATAATCTAGGATTATCATAATGTGAATAATAAAATAAAACCAATAACAACCCATTACTTTTATCATTGCATATTTGCTAGTGTCTCCAGTTGATCCAAACATTCCTTTTATTTTCTGTATACAAGTTCATTCCAGATCTGTTATATCTAAACGGTTAAAGGCTTTATAAACCTTCCTACCTCCACCTTGTGTTTTTCACCAGCATAAGATGTATGTTGATCATGAACTTTCATGGTGTCCCTTTTTGGCCCATAAGCACATACTATATAGTAGAGTAAAGTTTATGTTTGTATTCAAACAATAGGCATGGCACCGAACAGGTTAATGCATGACCCCTGTCCATAGTGTGAGTAGTGTGAGAACTGACACTTCCTGTGAAGAAACCACATATCCCACAATCCCTGGGTCTCTCATTCTAGTGCTTTGCAGGTGAGAGATAAACAGTAATTACATCTAACACAGACACAAACAGGCAGAACATTTACAGAAAGATCACCATGATAGAAGAGATGTGTATTCACCACATTAGCACTCTCACATTTGTAATACAATGCAGAGGAAATGCCAAGGCATGAATTGAATGCTACGTGACCCAAGACAAGAAGTTGTCTTGTCCCTTTGGCGAATAGAAACAAACTAGTTAAATGTATATATGGACTGGTTTTGGCGGTCCCAGTCAGCTGCTTCAGAGGCTGTTGGGAGCCTCAAAGTAGTTGTGACAATATTTATGGTTTTACTAACACATGTCAAAGTTGCAAAATTGTGCTTAGGCATTAAAATAGAAGTTCAGCCTAAAACTAAAATCTCTAAATCGACTGGCATCTAACCTATCTAGGCCTGGAAAGCAAAAACCCTATCATACATGCCTTTTCTGAAGCTGCTCCGGTCCGGTCCAAAGCTGAGTTGTCAGTGGCATCTTCTCTGTTTAGGCGTGTGCAGAAGAGGCAGCTGACAACCGAAGCCCCATTGTAACTCTATGGGGAACATCACTTCCCAGGCATTTCCCAGCCACTGTTGGCTGTCTCCTGCACAGAGCTTTCACCGCGGACCAGAAAGGAAAGGTATGTATAGCGACTTCCTCATTAAAATTTGTTTTTACCCTTAGGCGTGAAGGGGCTAATAAAAATAAAATCACACTTGATCACCCAAAATCAAAAAGGGGGACAGAGGTGAGAAATTGGATTTTAAATGTGTCACTGAGAAATCACACATAAAGGATAAAATACAATTTTGTATTATTTTTTCACATTAAAAATGAGCAAATAAAATGACACATAGGAACAATTATCTTCAATATCAGGTATCTGTGATATCTGGAATTTAGGATCAACACGTTTCATGAAGAATTTGCTTCCTCAGTAGTGTTGGGCGAACAGTTTGACCCGAGCATAAGTTCAGCACAAACATTGGCTGTTAGCAGGTTCAACGAACACCCCAAATTATCGGGGTGCTCGGACGCTTGTTCGGCCCGTTGAACGACCACAATGCACTGTACAGTGCATTGGAAGCCCTGAATGACTGAAGCAATGAAAACTTTGCCCAATCAGGGCGCATAGCACTGTCAGAGTCATGATTAGACACTGTCATGATGACTCTATCCAATAATGGCTCGTTACTCTTAGTCCCTTCCCACACTGTAAAACTATTCTTCCCATAGCGGCCATGTGCAGTGTGATATTGGTGTGGAGAGACATAGAACAGGGCTCTGTTCAGTGCTACTAGAGAGATAGTGTGCTATTGTCATTCTATTGTCAGTGTAGAATATTATGAATTATATGAAGAGTCCCCTGCGCTACTATTAGGTGGACAAATGCTAAGGAGTAGAGTTGAGCGAACCCGAACCGTAAAGTTCGGGTTCGCACTGAACTTTGTTGTGTTCGGGACCCGAACCCGAACTTTTGAAAAAAAGTTTGGGTTCTGGGTTCTGGTATTTTTTTCCTGCTTGTTGAATAGCTGCAGGGCAGCCAATCAACAAGCGTTTCACTGGTTTGCCCTTAAAAGCCATCACAGCCATGCTTACTAATGGCATGGCTGTGATTGGCCAGTGCATCATGGGACCCAGCCTCTGTATGAGCTGGAGTCATGTAGTGCTGCATGTCATATGCTCTCAGGCTAGTGTAGGGAGAGGATGCTGCTGGTGCTTTAAGGGACAGATTATTGTTATTTCCCTATCCCCATTTCTATGTCCTACTCTTACCCCCACTTTTCTTCCTTTTGCAGCCCTCTAGCTCTTTCTAGGACTTTTTTACAGCCATTTTTGTGCCCAAAAGTTCGGGTCCCCATTTATTTCAATGGGGTTCGGGTCCGGGGACAAATTCGGACCGAACCCGAACTTTTCCATGAAAACCCGAACCCGAACATCCAGGTGTCCGCTTAACTCTACTAAGGAGTGAATGTATAGGTGAAAGATATCCCTCTAGGTGCTGTGTGTGTAAATACCTCTATTATTACTGTGTCAGCTACAGCAATGCCATGTATATAACACAATTAATACCCCAACAAAATGTAAAAGAGATGGTATTGCGCAAACTGTGTGTGAAAGTGTCAAACTAATTGATTTGTCACCTAATTAAATAGTGTAGAAACATTCAAAATATTAAAGTGACATTAGTGCATCAATTCATAAAATCAAATATTGCATGAAAAGTGACTCAGTGCCGTAAACACATCATATACATATAACTGTGGTAAACGTTAGTGAAATACAGGTTATGAGTCACTTTTCATGCAATATTTGATTTTATGAATTGATGCACTAATGTCAGTTTAATAGTGTAGGATATTAGTTTAGTGTAAATCTAATGATAGTGCACTGTAATTATAGTGGGACCATTCATTTTTACTTTAGTGTCATTTTAGTGCGAATCTAGTGGTAGTGCAATGTGAGTGTAGTGCAACTGTTCACTTTCATTTTAGCGTCATTTTATTTTGTCAGGGCACGTTTACCATAGTATATTCCTGTGCGTTATTGCAGGTTTACAGCAGTATATTGCAGCTCATTATTGCAGTATATCGCAGTGTGTTAAAGCACGGTTAACGCAGTATATTTCAGTGCGTTTTTGCACATTGACCGCAGTATATTGCAGTACGTTAGGGCACGTTTAATGCAGTATATTTCAGTGTGTTGTTGCATTTTTACTGCAGTATATTGCAGTGTGTTAGTGCACGTTTAACGCAGCACATTTTATTGTTTTGGTTCACATTTACCGCAGTATATTGCAGTGCGTTAGTGCACGTTTAATGCAGTACATTTCAGTGCATTATTGCAGGTTTATCATAGTATATTGCAGTGTGTTAGTGCACCTTTAACCCAGTATATGTCAGTGTGTTAGTGCACATTTACCGCAGTGTATTGTAGTGCGTCAGTGCAGTTTTACTGCAGTGTGTCAGTGGAATGTGTCTGTGTAGTAAGTACTCAAGGTAAAGTGCACCAAACACCACTTTCCGCTGATTAAAGTGCACCCACGTACATATTTCCCCATATTTATTACATTTTGTTAATAAGCCCCCCCTGCACATCATGTCTGGGAGGCCAACAAGTAGAGGCAGACGTTCCCATGGCACTGTAAGGGGGCCAGCAGCATATGTGTCCACAGGCAAAGGTGGATGTTGTCCGTCCTCAGACAGGGCATCATTTCCTCAGTTCAGTGATGTTGCCCATGCTATCCAGCCATAGCATGCAGAGGAAGTGGTGGACTGGCTTACTAAGCCATTCTCATCCTCCTCATCCTCCATCACCCAAGCAGAGACTAGTGCGCAGTCCACCACAGCCGCCAGAGAAGTTTATTCTGCCTCCTTGTCCACAGCTACTCCTGCCATGCCCCAGCATCAGGCATGGAGGAGTCAGCTGAGTTATTTGAACACAGCATCCCCCACTTGCTCCTTGATGATGCACAGCCATTGCTTGATTCAGATGTTGGTTCTGAGGTTGAGAAGGGCAGATACATGAGCCTAAAGTGAGTTGAGAACACTGGTAAACAACAAATTGGCAGTCATGTTCCACCAGCTGCAGCGTATTACCAAGCTGGCTCCAGTGATGATGAGGATGGAGAGGATGATGCTGATGAGGTCACTGACATGACTTGGTGACGGATAGAGCAGAGGAGGAAAGTGAGGGTGAGGCACAACTCCTAAAAGGCAGCCATCATGAAAGAGTAGAGAGCAGCCACCCTATTCCACCAGATTGTGGAGCTGTTATCTCCTGGACCACTTCCCACAGCTCAGCTGTTTGGGCCTTTTTCAGCACATGTGCAGTCGATCACACTGTTGCAATTTGCAAACTTAGACTCAAGCAGATCAAGCGTGGCAAAAACACCAGTCATTTGGGTACCACATGCTTTATAAGGCATTTAACCTCCCACTTGGCTAGAGAATCTGAAAGCCACACAAAAAAGGATGCAATTCTGCTCCTCACTCCTCATCTTTCTGGTCTACCTCACTCTACCTCATGACCTCTCAGCAGCCTCCACTGACAGGGATGATGGTATAGCCAAGGGTGTCACAAGGGATAGGCCGAACAACCCCCGGTTCTCTCATACTGGTCACAGGAAGTTCAACATGGCACCTTATGGCAAAGAACTCTATGAGGATCTGAAAAAAAGAAATGTTGCTCTACAACAATACAGGCTTAGGCTATAAGAAGATTGCCAAGGCCCTGAAACTGAGCTGCAGCATGGTGGCCAAAACCATACAGCAGTTTAGCAGGACAGGTTCCACTTAGAACAGGCCTCACCATGGTCGACCAAAGAAGTTGGGTACTTGTGCTCAGCATCATATCCAGAGGTTGTCTTTGTGAAATAGACATACGAGTGCTGCCAGCATTGCTGTTGAGGTTGAAAGGGTAGGGGGGTCAGCCTGTCAGTGCTCAGACCATACACCGCACACTGCATCAAATTGGTCTGCATGGCTGTCTTATCAGAAGGAAGCCTCTTCTAAAGATGATGCACAAGAAAGCCCGCAAACAGTTTGCTAAAGACAAGCAGACTAAAGACATGGATTACTGGAACCATGTCCTGTGGTCTGATGGGACCAAGATAAACTTATTTGGTTCAGATGGTGTCAAACATGTGTGGCGGCAACCAGGTGAGGGGTACAAACAGTGCCTACAGTTAAGCATGGTGGTGGGAGTGTCATGGTCTGGGGCTGCATGAGTGCTGCCGGCACTGGGGAGCTACAGTTTATTGTGGGAACCATAAATGCCATCATGTACTGTGACATACTGAAGCAGAGCATGATCCCCTCCCTTCGGAGACTGGGTGGCAGGGCAGTATTCCAACATAATAAGGACCCCAAACACACCTCCAAGATGACTCCTGCCTTGCTAAAGAAGCTGATGGTAAAGGTGATGGACTGACCAAGCATGTCTCCAGACCTAAACCCTATTAAGCATCTGTGGGGCATCCTCAAATGGAAGGTGGGGGAGCACAAGGTCTCTAATATCCACCAGCTCTGTGATGTCGTCAAGGAGGAGTGGAAGAGGACTCCAGTGGCAATCTGTAAAGCTCTGGTGAACTCCATGCCCAAGAGGGTTAAGGCGGTGCTGGAAAATAATGGTGACTACACAAAATATTGACACTTTGGGCCCAATTTGGACATTTGCATTTAGGGGTGTACTCACTTTTGTTGCCAGCGGTTTAGACATTAATGGCTGTGTGTTGAGTTATTTTGAGGGGACAGCAAATTTACACTGTTATACAAGCTGTACACTCACTACTTTACATTGTAGCAAAGTGTCATTTCTTCAGTGTTGTCACATGAAAAGATAGAATAAAATATTTACAAAAATGTGAGGGGTGTACTCACTTTTGTGAGATACTGTATATATATTTATATATATATATATACATAGTGCTCTTTCACTTTCATTTTGTTTAATTTTGATTTGTTAATCTAGTTATTTAGTTTTGTTAAATTTGGTTGATTCGTTTAATTCCCATTTGGGATTTGTATTCGGGAATTCGTTGTACGTCTTTTTTAAATTTTCTTTGCATTTACCGATAGAATCAGCCGAATCAAAAACTTCATTTTTTTTTCTTTTTCAATTCGAATGTGGCAAAGTGAAAAAACAAAAGAAACATCTATAGCATAGTGTCATTTCTTCAGGGTTGTCACATGGAAAGATATAATAAAATATTAACAAAAATGTGAAGGGTGTACTCACTTTTGTGAGATACTGTACATATATATTCATACACTGCCTGAACTGACTTTATGTACTATACATTGAATGAGTGGTACATATAGTCTACACTGAAGGCAGCATAATATATATATATATGTATACTATACATATGTATTCTTAGACTGCCTGAACTGACTCTATATATTATACACTGAATGGGCCATATATATAGTCTACACTGAAGGCAGCGTATTATATATATATACTATATACTATACATAAGTATTTTTAGACTGCACTTACTGACTCTATATATAATACACCGAATGAGCTGTATATATAGTCTACACTGAAGGCAGTGTAATATATATATATATATATATATATACTATACATACTCTACGTGTCTCAAGTATGTTCCCAGCACTAAATACAGGCTGCTGTACAAGCGGCCTTGTATAGTGTGGGCATGGGCTGAGACCCCCATGAGCCATAATTGGCCAAAGCACCCTGCCTTTTAGCCAGTCATGGCTCTCACAGTAGAGCACACTGTGATTGGCCAAAGCATGCAGGTCATCATGTGCATGCTTTGGCCAATCAGCGGGCAGCATTTCCCCCCAGATTTCACTGCATTATGGGGTGCCCCAATTTCCTGCGAAGGCCCCATAATGTTCGGGATTCGCCGAACAGGTGTACCCCCGGTGTTCGAGTCATACATAGGTTCGACTCGAACCGGGGGCCCACCCCTAGGTGTCACAGGTCCTTGCAGCACGTATTCCAGTAGCACACCACCAGCTGTAGATTATAGCTGGCAAATTTCTCTGCCCCATCTGCTGTGGCGAATAAAAAAATACAGTTACTGCCACCCACATGCCCAGCGTCTAAATTTAAGCTTGTCAAAGCTGCTGGCTTTACAACTCCTACCATTCCATCTGGTGGATTCTGCCCCCTTCTGTGATTTTCCAGAATGTGTTGTACCACAATGGCAGGTTCCCAGTTGCTATTTATTTTCACGTAAGGCCATCACAGCTCTCTACCATCACGTGGAAGGCAATGTTGTGGCATTGTTGGGCAAGGCAGTCAGCTGCAAGGTCCATGTTACTGCTGACACAATAGCCATGGTCATGGACACTATATTTCATTCACAGCACACAGCAAAGTAAGTCTGCTTGCAACTCGGAAGGATGCAGGACAGGGCTTAGTGCTGCAGCTTGTTGTGCCACCATGTCTCCATACAGTTAGTATTGATGATGTAAGGTTTGTCAGTTCCACCCCCTCCACCTCCATGCCCTCCTCTGCTGAATTGTCCTATGAACCACCAGTACCCCCTAAGCATTCAAGGGGCTATTCCATGAGTAAGGCTAAAAGGTGCCATGCATTGCTGCAGCTGGTCTGTGTAGGGGACAGAAGCCACACCAGAGATTCTTGCAGCTCTGCAGGGGCAGGCCCAGAGGTGGTTCATGCTATGCCAGCTGGGGCCAGGAATGGTGGTGTGCGACAATGGCACCAACTCCCTGTCTGCCCTTGGAGAGAAAGGCAATATTGGTGAAAAGTATCTGTGATACCTTTTTCATTTTTTTTTTATATTTATGTGCTCTATATTGTATCTGATACATTGTCTTTATACATTATTTTGTTTTTCCATGAATTAATAAATATATAGATTTTATGTATGTGGTTGGTGTACCTATCTAAAGTCCCGCTTGAGGGGGTACTCTTTCTTTTCATATGCAACAATTTGGGATGAGGTAACCACCACCTATTTCCCTACAGACTGTACGGTTTTACATATTGGTCAACTCAATATTGAACCCTACGGATTAAAACTAGGATGCCATTGAAGTTCATGTGCCGTAAAGGCAAGCGTCACAATACTTTTGGTAATATAGTGTATCATAAAAGCCATTTTCTATCTAACAGTCAAAATCACTTTGGGAAAATAATCATGTCCAGGATAGCGAAATCTGAAAGGAAAGTCATTGGAGTTAGGTGTCCTAGTTAACTGTCCCAATAATCTTCAGGTGTCAATTTGACCTTCCCATTTTTCATGAAAGAAACTACACTACTATTACAGTTGCAATATTTCAGTTACCTGCTCTCCACAACACAACTCTCTTGAAGTAACTCTATTATTGGAGAATTTAAACAACCACAGAAAATAGCAGGAAGTTACAAAAGAATTTGTAAAGGTTCCAATCTTAAAGTAATTGTAAAGTCTCATTTTTTTTAAATGAAAAATAACAAGCATGTTATACTTACCTCCTCTGTGCAGTGGTTTTGCACAGAGCAGCCTGGGCCCTCCTCTTCCCGGGCCCCTCTTCAGCTCTCCTGATCCCTCCGTCCTGTTGGATGCCCCCACAGCAAGCAGCTTGCTATGGGGTCACCCGAGCTGAGTGACAGCTCCCTGTGTCCATTCAGACACGGAGTTGCAGCCCGCCCTGCCCCCTTTCTATTCTCATTGGCTGACTGACTTTTATTGACAGCAGTGGGAGCCAATGGGGCCATGCTACTGTCTCAGCCAATGAGGAGGGGAGTCCTGGATGGCGGAGACATTATTACATCGCTGGAGCTAGAGGGACCTCAGGTAAGTATTAGGGGGGCTGCTGCACACAGAAGGTTTTGTATCTTAATGTATAGAATGCACCTTCTGCCTTTACAATCCCTTCAATGAGTCCAGTCCATAGTTACAGATCAATGTTTCTCATCTTTAATCACTTCAATACCGGGCCCTTTCCTGCCCGGACCAATTTTCAGCTTTCAGCGCTTTGAATGGCAATTGCACGGTCATGCAACACTGTACCCTTATGACATTTTTATTATTTATTTTTTTCACACAGATAGAGCTTTCTTTTGGTGGCATTTAGTCACCACTGGGGTTTTTTTAATGCATTTTTCTTATTTTCTGTTATAAAATTTTGCAAATACATAATCTTTCTTCATACATTTAGGCCAAAATTGTATTCTGCTACATTTATTTTGGTAAAAAAACCCAAATCCATGTATATTATTTAGTCTGTAGGAAAGTTATAGAGTCCACAAACTATGGTATATATATATATGAAAATTGATCAATCCTGATGTCCTGAGGGCCTGTGTCATTTCTTGAGTCCCAAAAATGCCAGGACAGTACAAATACCTAAACATGTGCACTGCCGAAAAATTTGTTCGTTTTTGTTTCAATAGTTTTTTTTCAAAAATTCAAAAATTTTGGACATTGGAAATTCAGAAATTCGAAAATTCAGAATACGAAAATTTGAAAATTCAGAAATGTGATATTCAGAAATGTGAAAATTTGAAAATTCTGAAATTTGAAAATGTGAATTTCGGAAATTCAAAAATTCGGAAGTAGAAAACTCAAAAATCCGAAAATAAGAAATAAAATCCAAAAATTTGAAAGAACGAAAATCTGAAAATTCGAAATAATAACTGACGAATAATAACTATTAAATTATAGGTATTGGAATTTCTTTTCAAATTTGGCTGTTAGTGAACATAACGAATACAAAATGTATCCGAAGTTACGAATTATCCGAAACAACGAATGCCGCATCTAAACAAATGGAACGGAACAAATTAATAATAAATAATAATAGTAAAACGTTTTTATTATTATTGTTATTTATTATTATTATTAATTTGTTCCATTCATTAAGATATAGCACTCATTATTTCTTATAATTCATAACTTCGGATAAATTTGTATTCGTTACATTCACTAACAGGCAAATTTGAAAGGAAATTCCAATACCTATAATTTAATAGTTATTAATAGTTAAGTTATTATTAGTTAGTTATGTCAGATTTTCAAATTTTCGGGTTTTCAAATTTTCTGATTTTTGTTCTTGTTTTCAAATTTTTGTTCCTTTGAATTTTCGGATTTTTATTCTTATTTTGCAATTTTCGAATATCCAAATTTTTCGAATTTCTGAATTTCCGAATTTCAAATTTTTGGATTTCCAAATTTTCAAGTTTTCAAATTTCTGAATTTTCAAATTTCGAATTTTTGGATTTCCCAATTTTCAAATTTTTGGAATTTCAACTTTCCAAAATTTCGAATATCCGAATATCCGAAACTTGGAAACTCAAATTTCAGAAATTCGGATATTTTTGAATTAATGAATGTGTCGAAAAAACGAATTAGAAATGAATTGCTCATGTCTAGAAATACCCCCAAATGTTTCCTTTTTGGAATGTAGACAATCCAAGATATTTAGTAAGAGGCGTGTCTGGTTTTTGGAGCTGTAATTTTTGGTCACTTTTTTTGAAAAATGAAGAAATTCAATTTTTCCATGGAAATTTTTTCAACAATTATTTTTTCACATACTGTCACCAGTGTAGTGCAGCGTTATCATATGACGGGTGTAGTGGTGATCAAGGACACTGACTGGTGACAGCATGTAAAAAATATATGTAGCGCCCCCAAAGTGTAGGCGTTTTTTGTGAGGTCCTTTTGCTAGGAGAGGCAAAATTTAGTCAGGCCTGACTGTAGATGCAGGCCTGAGTGTTTTGATCTGGGCTGGGGAGTGGCTGAAGATGGAAGAAAGGAACACCCTTGGAGATTCCTTTGAGCAGAAAAGGTTCTGGAAATGGGATGGATGAGGAGGCGTCACTTCCTGATGTATGACAAGGAACCCTGACCAATCTACAGTCTGGATTGGCAGGGGGCAGGCCTCCTTAAATACAGCCATCCGGCAGCAGGGGGGAGGAGAAGTCGGGTGGAAGTGTGGAGAATGTAGCAGAGGTGCTGTAGAGGCCTCTACCTAGGAGGGAGCCCCCAGTCTGGGGGGGGGGGTTGACCTTGAGGCCTGGAGACTCGGGTGCAGCCAGGAGTGGAGTAGATTCCTGCAGCAGCACAAGGGAGTAGGAGAACAGCAGAGGTGCTACTGAGAACACTTTAAAGTATCCACTGGAGTCGGTGATTGACAGGAGCTGAGAGCTGAAGGAAATGCTAGTGCAGGCTGGGAGAGGAATAGTGGACAGTCTGTGGAGATCTCAGGAGCCAGTCAGGGGAAAGAGTGTCACTGAGAGGAAAGCAGGTTGGTGTGACCTGGAAGAAGGATGGGCTGGGAGTTGTAGTCCATCAAAGGCCCAGCTAGCACCAACGTACTAAGCTACACTTTGAGGGCTCTTTGACCCTGTCCTGTAACGGGTGGTCCGAAGGTCCTACTGACAGAGTGCAGGTCTCACCATGTGCTAGCTGTGGTGAAGTGAAAGGAATGGAGTGAGCCTGATAAATTTCCCTTCAGGTCAGGAAACTAAGTGAAGTGTTGGAGAGAAGTGAAGGAGCAATAGTCTGCAAGAGAAGTGCTGGAGAGACGTGAAGGAGCAATAGTCTGCAAGAGAAGTGCTGGAGAGAAGTGAAGGAGCAATAGTCTGCAATAGAAGTGCTGGAGGAAGTAGAGTGTATATACGGTCGTGTATATAGGAGGTCCTGTAACCAATTCTTTGGGCATCCCACAGTCACCCTTTTTCCCTATCCAAGTTAATCCACTAAATAAAACAAACAAAAACAAGAGTCGCATGTTCAGTGTCTATGGATGTGTGAGATATGGTGTGATTGAGGGCAGTTATAAAGTGAACCACAACTACCAGCCCCTCCCAAGGGATCACATGGGTACATATATTTTTTTCAATTTTTTTCTCTTTTATTACATTTTTTTTCACTTTTTTTTCTAACACTGTGATCAGAGCAATACAGTGTTACCATTCAGTGTGTTTTGTTGTGATTAGCTGTGATTGGCCACACCGAATCACATGGTACAGATGGGCTGTGATTAGCCTTGTCTGTACCATGTGATCACTGTGATCAATCACAACTAGCAACACAATTGATGGCATGATATGAAGACATTCATTGGTTAGAATTATCATGTAATCTGCTGTGATTGGTCACATGGTACCAGCAGTGGTCCGGTACACTGATGAGTCATCGGCGTTGTCGAATGGACACAGCCAGTGACAGATCACACCATAGCGCGGCCCCAGGCGTGATCTGGGAGGATATCATATGACGTCCACCTGAAATTATGACAAGGGAACTGGTTAAAGTGTATGTAAACCCCAGGAATGAGCTTCATTTATTTGCCCCTTTTGGTCTGTTAAACATCCAATTGGATGTTTTTTGCCATATGTTTTTGGTAAGTGCAAAAAATTCTTGTTGATATTGACAAAAATCTTGTGAGCTGCCAACTTCCCATACTGCACAGGGAGATGTTACAGGGACAAGGAGGAGGGGGGAAGAAATAAGTACAAGAGGTCTAGGTTCTTTGAAATGCATCTGAAATGAAAAAGGCAGGGCTGACACCAAGTTCACCAAACCTCAGCTTAAGCCTAAGTTTAGTTTAACCGGAGCTTTACCTGCATGACTGTCTGGGTGGACATGTATTGAAAGCTCCCGGCTTCTAGGCCAGAAGCCTAAGGCCTATCCAGAAGTTCCTGGTTGCTAGGCAGTCTGAGGGCTATCCATGACAAGAAGGAGCAGCAGAGGGTTGGGGACCTATGTCGGAAGCCTAGCCAAGTTGCACGGGTTCTGCTGGCCGGAGAACCCCACTTTGTTGGAGGTGAAGGGACAGATTTGCTAATGGAGGACAACCATTCCTGTCACCAGAGGCAAAGCATGAACCAGGGTCAGAGGTGAAGGGGAAAATGTCGCCCTCAAGGGACAACGCTTCTATTATCAGAGGACAGAGTTCAGAGTCTGAGAGAGGGTATCAGAGCAGCCTTCTTCACTGACTGAGATGGTGTAGAATTTGGGAAAATCTCAGCGGAAGTCAAGCTAGGGACCCAGCAGGATAGCAGGGGTGACGCTTGCAGGAAAGTACAGCAGTTGGGCTGAAGAGCCGTGTAAGGGACCCAGCAGGTCAGCGTGGGTGGCATTCAAAAGATACAGCAGTTGTCTGTGTGAAGTTCAAGGGACCAGTGGCAGTGGGATTCCAAAGAGTCTTGTTAAGGGACTGTGAGTTCAAGCTCAGGAAACTGCAGCGGGAAGCTGTGAAACGGAGACCAAATCTACACAACGGGGATACAGAGTCTGCTAAGTGCTTTTGCACTTGCTTAAAGTGTGTCCTGGCCCTAAACTCTCTCTCCCCAAATCTCTTTTTTTCTACGTCATCAAAGTGTCTGGCACCCAACTTAATCTACACTACTTTACACCCACTATGCCTAGTAACCTAGTTAATAGAGTTTAGGACTAGGGATGGGCCAAACAACCCCCAGTTTGGTTTGCAGCAGGACTCCTGAACAGGGGAAATGTTCATTGAAGTCTATGGGAGCCGAGCAGGAAAAATCAAAAGTGCCCATTTTGAAGGCTTATATGCAAGTGATTGACCATAAAAGGTGTATGGGGATCTGGGTACTGCACTGGGGGACATGTATCAATATTTAAAAAAAAAAGCAATTGTTTTTTCAGTAGCAGTGATGTAAATGATGCTTAAAGTGCGAACAATGAAAATGAAAATTCCTTCAAATATCGTGCCTAGGGGTCCCCTTAATGTGCCTATAAAGTGGTGCATTTGTAGCATATACAGAACATGCTACAGCAAAGCAGGGATTTCTAAAGAAAAAAATCCCTTTCAAAATGACTCTCGGTTACAATTGCCGACACCTGGCCATTAAAAAATAAAGAAATAAGCAGCGTTCCCCCCCCCCCCCCAGTCCATACCAGGCACTTCGATTCTCGTATGGATTTTAAGGGAATCCCCATGCCAAAAGTAAATTTTAAAAAAATGGCGTGGGGTCTCCCCCAAAATCCATACCAGACCCTTATCAGAGCATGCAGACTGTAGGTCAGGAAAAGGGGGGGGGCAAGCGAGTGCCCCCCCAAACCATACCAGGCCACATGTCCTCTACATGGGGGGTGGGTGCTTTGGGGCAGGGGGGGCTCTTGATGGGGACAAGGGCATTTTCCCAGCAACCCTGGGCTGTGGTTATCGGGGTCTGCAGGTGGGGGCTTATAGGAATCTGGATGCCCCCTTTAATAAGGGAGCCCCCAGATCCTGGCCCTTCCCATTGGAATGGGTATCGGGAACACCGTACCCCTACCCATTCACCAAAAAAGTGTCAAAAAGTAAAAATCACAAGAGACAGTTTTTGACAAATCCTTTATTAAAAAATAAAAAATAAAAAAGTGGTAAAAAAGGTAAATCCACCATTATTTCATACCGCCCGACGGGCAGGAAAAAATAGAAGAAATGGAAAATGCTCCGCCTCCATAGGAGGCTACCCACTGTATGCGCTCTCTTAGTTTTGACAGCTCTTATATAGGCAAGGGTGGGGCCACCTGATGACGTAACCGGGAGGCCCTGCCCCCTTCTGACATCATGTCAGAGTGGCCGAACAGGCAAATGTCTGGCCCGAACTCATGCTTGGGCCAAACAGTTTGCCCGTCCCTACTTAGGACCTGTCATATACACTCATCAAGAGTATTGACTATTCCCACCCTTTCCATCCGTCTCCTCCATTCATACCATGCTATATGAATGGAGGAGGTGGACTTTCGTTCATCCGCCCATTCTCCATTCATAGATCGGCTTCTATAAATGGAGAAGGTGGGGGGGAAAGGACGGGCATAGTACAAGGGGTTGATGTACTAAAAGTCAAATTGTCTGTTCACTTTGAAAGGGAATTGCTCATAGAGCTTAGTGAATACGGTGAAGTGTCATGTTACAGAGAATACCCAATCATGCACAAATTAAAATAAAATAAAATAAAATAAAAAAACAAATCAATCAATTTTGCTTACAATTGATTGAATCATGAAAGTGAGCCGAGTTTCACCGCATTCATTAAGTTCAGGAGCAAATTCCCTTGCAAAGTGAACAGCCTATTTGCCTTCAGTAAATTAGCCCCCCATAGTATCTGCATGTTAAGAAAATATAATAAATGAAATACAATGGGTTGTGCTTTGGAAAATAAATCCTTGACAGAGTTACAATAATGTTTAAATAATAGCAAGGCCATATCTGTCTCAGTTAGTATTATGCAGAAATGTTTGGCTTATTATCTGTTGCATGCAGAGCGTTTACTGCCAACAAAAAATGATAAAAACTAAAGTTGACCAGGCGTTATTAAATAAAGCATTACTCATCGATATCTCTTGTTGGTGACATTTATCTGCAGGGCACCTAATTTGTGTACATATTTTGCACTTGTCTAAGCTATTTGGCATAGATTGTGTAACTGGGTATGATGGATACAAATATTAACATTTTCCATATTTGATCACACAATATTAACCACTTAGCATCTGCCCCATAGCAGATTTACTTCTACAGGGCAGCTCTCCTTTGCAGAATCACATATATATACGTGATTCTGCACTTCCGCCTGCAGGGGGCGCTGCTGTGAATATTAACAGCAGAAGCTGATCTGCAGGTGCCGGGCACTCAATGTCCTCTGGCACCTGCCGATCATTGGCAATACACAGAGAACTGAGATAAGCCTATGTAAACAAGGCAGATTTCAGTCCTGACAGGGGGGAAGGAATTGATTTTGGGTTCCTGCAAAGTAGGGAACAAAATCCATTACTTCCCTTAGAAAAAGCACCTAACACAGCACACACATAAGCACTGGCTAGGCACGCAGTTAATCCTTTGATCGCCCTAGATGTTTAACCCCTTCCCAGCCAGTGTCATTAGTGCAGTGACAGTGCATATTTTTTAGCAATGATCACTGTATTCGTGTCACTGGTTTCCAAAAAGTGTCAAATGTGTCAGTTAGTGTCCGATTGCCCACCACAATTTATCAGTCCCGCTTTAAGTCTCCAATCGCTGGCATTACTAGTATAAAAAAATTACATAAATATATACCATAGATTGTAGACACTATAAGATTAGCATAAATCATCCAATGTACGCTTATTGGGATTTTTTTACCAAAAAACATGAAGCAGAATACATATTGGCCTAAATTTATGAAGAAATTTGACTTTTTAAAAACATTTTATTGGATGTTTTATAGCAGAAAGTAACAAATATTGTTTTTTTTTTCAAAATGTTTGGTATTTTTCGTTTATAGTACAAACAATAAAAAACCCAGTGGTGATCAAATATCACAAAAAGAAAGCTCTATTTGCGGGAAAAAATTATATAAATTTGATTTGGGAACAGCGCTGCATGTCCACACAATTGTCAGTGGGGTATCACAAATAATGGCCTTGCCATGAAAGGGGGGGGGGGGGTGTAAATCTTCGAGAGGTCAAGTGGTTAGCAAATAGCTGCAAACAAACAGAAATATTATGCAGGATGGTCTTCAAAGTAACATCATCTAAATTCTAATTTTAGACATAAAAGTCCCCTTTTTCCATGTATATTTTACACATCAAAAAGTTTAAAATTGCCCTTTCTGTAAACCTCCTGGTTATTTGAGTTACTGTTGCCTTTCTATCATCTGGAACCAGTCTGCCCATTCTCCTGACCTCTGACATCAACAAGGCATTTTCATCCACACAACTCCCACTCACTGGATATTTTCTCTTTCTTGGACCATTCTTTGAAAACACTAGAGATGGTTGTGCGTGAAAATCCCAGTAGATCAGCAGTTTTAGAAATACTCAGACCAGTTTGTTTGGCACCGGCAACCATGCCACGCTCAAAGTCACTTAATTCCCCTTTCTTCCCCATTCTGATGCTTGATTTGAACTTCAGCGAGTTGTCTTCACCACATCTAGATGCCTAAATGCATTGAGTTGCTGTCGTGTGATTGGCTGATTAGTAGTTTGTTTTACCATGTAATTGAACAGGTGTACCTAATAAAGTGGCCGGTGAGTGTATATCAGATCTAAATAATAAAAGAGGAGAAAAAAGAGGACTTTATAGGTTGCTACAAATAACCCCTAAATAAAGGAGATGAATACTAGAATTTTGTGCATAAAAATACACAAATGTTTGTTTCCAAATCCAAAAATCATTAAAATCAGTATAAAAAATGTCATACATTCATAATGGATGTCAATTATATTCCCAAGTGGGGTAGCAGTGCATTTAACCCATACAAGTCTAGCCCAAAAATATATACAGCTTTTATAACTACAACAAAAGTAACATGTTTCAAACAAATTGTACTGGACCAGGTGGTATAGGCAATCCAATTGTCAATCTTGACCTCTACGTGTTTCACCAAAGATGGCTTCTTCAGGAGTGCTACTTATATTCGAGAACAAATTACAATTACTTACAAGACTTGATTATAATTCCTACCTAAAAAAGCCATATCTAGTTCTCACATATAAAGAGTTAAAAAAGGCTCAGAAGATTCTCAGTCCAAACAGAGTCCAAGCCACCCCAGAACTATCTGTGTACATTTCTTTACAAGGGGTAATAATATAGCTGGCCATTTAGGTAAAACTTTAGCTGATTGCACAACAGGGTGCTGAAACTTGAGAATAACCACAGAGTGTAGAGTGGACAATTACATGGCAAATGAGGTTTAATGTTGAAAAATGTAAAGTAATGCATTTGGGTGCTAAAATTATGAGCGCAAGTTACTCACTAGGGGGAGAACCTCTGAGAGAATCTAGGATGGAAAAGGACCTGGGGGTCCTAGTAGATGACAGGCTCAGCAATGGCATGCAATGCCAGGCTGCTGCAAGCAAAGCCAACAGAATATTAGCATGCATTAAAAAGGGGATTCACTCCAGAGATAAAACAATAATTCTCCCACTCTACAAGACTCTACTCGGGCCGCATCTTGACTATGCTGTCCAGTTCTGGGCACCAGTCCTCGGGTAGGATGTGCTGGAACTGAAGTGAGTCTAGAGAAGGCCAACAAAGCTAATAAAGGGACTGGAGGACCTCAGCTATGGGGAAAGACTACAAGCATTGAACTTATTCTCTCTGGAGAAGAGACGTCTGAGAGGGGATATAGTAGCGATGTACACATACCTTACTGGTGACTAGGGATGGGTGAATGGTTTGGCCCGAACGTATGCTCGGGCCGAACTTCCATTGTTCGCCCATTCCCCGAATTTAGAACATTATGAGGTGCTCGGCTCTACTTCGGCACCGCCGAACACCTCATAATTCATAGTCCACAGACGGCACGCACAGCTACTCCTCCATGGGAGGGCTGCCGCCTGCCCTCGGTTTGTTTTGACAGTTTATTTATAGTGCAGGGCGGGGCCACCCGGTGATCTACGGGTTACCCCGCCCCCTTCTGACACCATTCTGATGTCACTTAATTATGTCAAAGGTTGCCCCTCCCTTCACTATAAATAAACTGTCAAACAAAGCGAGCTCAGTCGGCGGGAGCCCTCCCATGGAGGAGGAGCCATTGCCCCTTTTTTTTTTTTCGGGTCCGGAATTACAACGGGGGACACCTATTTTTTTTTCTTTTTAAATAAAGGACTTGTCCCTAATTGTCCCTGTGTTTTTTCTTTTTTTACACTGTTTGGTGAATTAGTAGGGATACGATCTACCCGATACTAATTCACATGGGGGTGCGGGATCTGGGATCCCCCTTATTAAAGGGGGCTTCCAGATTCCGATAAGCCGCCCACCTGCAGACCCCCACAACCACAGCCCAGGGTTGTGGGGAAGAGGCTCTTGTCCTCATCAACATGGGGACAAGGTGCTTTGGAGTGGGGGGCGCAGAGCCCCCCTCTGCCCCAAAGCACCCATACTCCTCATGTTGAGGGCATGTAGCCTGGTACGGTTCAGGAGGGGGGGCGCTCATCCCTCCCCCCCATCCTGGCCAGCCAGGTTGCATGCTCGGATAAGGGTCTGGTTTGGATTTTAGGGGGAACCCCACATCAATTTTTTAAAAATTTTGACGTGGAGTTCCCCTTAAAATCCATACCAGACCCGAAGGGCTGGTGTTGGACTGGGGGGGGGCCTATGCAAATTTTTTCAGTGATTTTTTGGTATATTGCCGGGGTCCAGCAATACATTACAGCAGCAATTTAAATGACTTTTTTCCTTTACAAATGTCATTTTGCTCTGGCACTGTTCTAAACATCACAAGATGGGCCTTACAGGCAGACTAAGGGGACCCTCCCAGGCACATAGAAATATTTCATTTTTATTGTTTCACTTTAAGCATTATTAAAATCACTGCTCCTGAAAAAACAATTTATTTAAAACATTTTTTTGCATTGACACATGTCCGCTAGGGCAGGACCCGGGTCCCCATACACTTTTTATGGCAATAACTTGCATATAAGCCTTTAAAATTAGCACTTTTAATTTTTTATGTTCGGGTCCCATAGACTTTAACGGTGTTCGAATGTTCGGACAACTTTTTTCTCTGTTTGCATGTTTTGGTGCGAACTGAACCGGGGGGTGTTCGACCCATCCCTAATGGTGACCCTAGCATATGGAAAAACCTTTCAGCGAAAGGGAATTTAAAAAGAGACGTGGCCATTCATTGCTATTGGAAGGGAAGAGGCTTAACATTAAACTGCGTAGAGGGTTCTTTACTGTCAGAGCGGTAAGGATGTGGAATTCTCTTCCACAAGCAGTGGTATCAGCATGGAGCGAGATAGTTTCAAAAAACTATTAGATGGGCACCTTAACGATCACAACATACAGGGATATACGATGTACTATTGACATAAACACAAGCACACACACCACAGGTTGGACTGGATAGACTGGTGTCTTTTTTCCACCTTACCAACTATGTAACTATGTCCTGGGGATACAAAAATGATCTCACTGTTAACCTTTGGAAACATTATGATTGCGTTATATCCCCTCTATTTGTATGATTGTTCTTCATTGTACTCATAAAGCTCTGTACCGAACAACAGAAACTCAAAAAACTCAAGAAAAAATCAAGTTTCTCAGAGCTGGGCTTTAAAGGGAATCCAAATAGAGTTGAGTGAACACCTGGATGTTCGGGTTCGGCGGGTTCGGCTGAACTTTCCGTGAACGTTCGGGTTCGGTACGGAACGTTATCCGAACTTTACCCCGGACCCAGAACCCCATTGAAGTCAATGGGGACCCAAACTTTTCGGCACAAAAATTACTGTAAAAAAGTCCTGGAAAGTGCTAGAGGGCTGCAAAAGGAAGAAAAATGGGAGATGTTATTAGATCTGCAATCTGTCCCTCAAAGCAGTAGTAATCTCTACCTAGTCCAGTATCAGATCGTTCTGTAATCAGATCGTTCTGTAATGCAGGATGAGAGATCGTTCTGTAATCAGATCGTTCTGTAATGCAGGATGAGATGTTATAGATCTACAATCTATACCTCACAGCAGTAGTAGTAATCTCTACCTAGTTATTATCACTGCAATCTGTCCCTCACAGCGCCGGCAGCATCCTCTCCCTACACTAACCTGAGAGCATGTGACATGCAGCACTGTGACTCCAGCCTCATATAAAGGCTAGGTCACACGATGCACTGGCCAATCACAGCCATGCTATTAGTAGGCATGGCTGTGATGGCTTCTAGGGAAAACCAATGAAACGCTTGTTGATTGGCTGCCCTGTAGCTATTCAACATGCGTGCTAAAATACCAGAACCCAGAACCCGAACCCGAACGTTTTTCTCAAATGTTCGGGTTCGGATTTGGGACACAAACATCCAAAAGTTCGGTACAAACCCAAACTTTACCGTTCACTGGAGTCACCACTGTGACTCCAGCCTCATATAAAGGCTAGGTCACATGATGCACTGGCCAATCACAGCCATGCTATTAGTAGGCATGGCTATGATGGCTTCTAGGGAAAACCAGTGAAACGCTTGTTGATTGGCTGCCCTGTAGCTATTCAACATGCGTGCTAAAATACCAGAACCCAGAACCCGAACGTTTTTCTCAAAGGTTCGGGTTCGGATTTGGGACACGAACATCCGAAAGTTCGGTACAAACCCAAACTTTACCGTTCGCTGGAGTCACCACTGTGACTCCAGCCTCATATAAAGGCTGGGTCACATGATGCACTGGCCAATCACAGCCATGCTATTAGTAGGCATGGCTATGATGGCTTCTAGGGAAAACCAGTGAAACGCTTGTTGATTGGCTGCCCTGTAGCTATTCAACATGCGTGCTAAAATACCAGAACCCAGAACCCGAACGTTTTTCTCAAAGGTTCGGGTTCGGATTTGGGACACGAACATCCGAAAGTTCGGTACAAACCCAAACTTTACCGTTCGCTGGAGTCACCACTGTGACTCCAGCCTCATATAAAGGCTGGGTCACATGATGCACTGGCCAATCACAGCCATGCTATTAGTAGGCATGGCTATGATGGCTTCTAGGGAAAACCAGTGAAACGCTTGTTGATTGGCTGCCCTGTAGCTATTCAACATGCATGCTAAAATACCAGAACCCAGAACCCGAACGTTTTTCTCAAATGTTCGGGTTCGGACTCGGGACACGGACATCCGAAAGTTCGGTACAAACCCAAACGTTACCGTTCGGGTTCGCTCAACTCAAAATCCAAGCCAATAAGATCCGGAGAAAGGCCCCCAAATTAATGAATTTCTTCCTGTATTTTTACAGTACCTTTATAACTATCTCATCAGTAAACAGACTACGCTTTGCCTTCGTTGGCAGCATCTCACAAAAGAGAATCTCTACTACTATTATTCAGAGTTTTCTATTATTTTGACTAACAGTCACCATGAACAGACTTACCAAGTTTTCCCATTATGAAACCTTTTATTAACTTATAGCTGAAGAATTCTGAGCATGAATAAATGTTTTTCTTCATCTTCTCTGAACTTCTGGAGTTTGAAGTTCAGTCAGCTTGAGGAAAGCGCTGCAAATGAATGAAGTGAGTTAATGGCGCCTTAAGTGGAAGGAGCAATTAGAGTCACGACGGAGTGCCTTTGTGTTAGGATGATTTATTTGCCTTGGAACTTCCTTTGTGCAGAAGAAGGAGCACTTCCTTTCATCATGAACTAAGTATCTCACACAGGCACATAAAGCCAGGAACATAAAGCGATAGGACCTTCTTTTTATTTTTAATATTGGCTGAATTTTCTGTTGTTGAAGTGCATCTACTGTACACTATACAAAAGAAAATCCTCATCGCACAAAATCTTTAAAAAAAAGTTATTGCTGATATTAAAGAGATTGTTATCAAAGAAGAAAAAAAATAAAACACTGCAGATAGGTATCTTAGGCACCTGAACCTGTGTATAGGGCTGAACATACACTGTATTACAAAAAGTATTGGGACACCTGCCTTTACACGCACTTGAACTCTAATGGCATCCCAGTCTTAGTCTGTAGGGTTCAATATTGAGTTGGCCCACCCTTTGCAGCTATAACAGCTTCAACTCTTCTAGGAAGGCTGACCACAAGGTTTAGGAGTGTGTCTGAGAATTTTGACCATTCTTCCAGAAGTGCATTTGTGCAGTTAGGCACTGACGTGGACAAGAAGGCCGGGCTCGCAGTCTCCGCTCTAATTCATCACAAAGGTGATCTGTCGGGTTGAGGTCAGGACTCTATGGAGGCCAGTTAAGTTCTTCCACCCCAAACTCACTTATCCATGTCTTTATGGACCTTGCTTTGTACACTGGTGCGCAGTCATCTTGGAAAAGGAAGGGGCCATCACCAAACTTTTTTAACAAAGTTGGGAGCATGAATTTGTCCAAAATGGCTTGCTATGCTTTCGCCTACAAGCTGCATTCACACCTGGGCGAAGCATTTTCAGGCAGAAATACATGCGGTTTTTACTGCAATTTTGTACAGGTCAAAAGGCCACCAAAGAAAAAACTAGAAAAACACCCAAATCAAGCTACAAAAATACCTCCAGTTCTTGTTTGAGCTTCAGGCATTTTCAGGCTTTTGGCTTTAGGCGTTTTGGAGTGGAGATGTGAACCATCTCCATAGAGAATCATTGATTGTTTTCCCCTCCAGCGTTTTGTAGCTTCAGGCTTCAAGCTACAAAACACTCAAGTGTGAATGGGGCCTAAGAGTTCCCTTCACTCGAACTAAGGGGCCAACCCAACCCTGAAAAGCAATTCCACACTATAATCCTCCCTCCACCAAATGCTTTGGCCCAGTGCACAAAGCAAGGTCCATAAAGACATGGATGAGTGAGTTTGGAATGGAGGAACTTGACTCAACCCAATAGAACACCTTTGGGATGAATTAGAGCAGAGACTGTGAGCAGGTCCTTCTCATCCACATCAGTGCCTGACCTCACAAATGCGCTTCTGGAAGAATGGTCAAACATTCCCATAGACACTCCTAAACCTTGTGGACAGCCTTCCCAGCAGAGTTGAAGCTGTTATAACTGCAAATGGTGGGCCAACTCAATATTGAACCCTATGGACTAAGACGCCATGGAGGCTGTATTCACACCTGTCCGGTGTGAATTCCAGCCTGTCTGCTGCCGGGAAGGGGCGGGGCCACCGTTCGGTGGCTCCTATCCGTTCCCACAGCGCAGCAGCTGCGGGAGGAGAGATGGGGGAGCAGCCACGAGCAGGGGAAATATCTCCGTTCAGTGCGAAGTACATCTCCGTGTTAGATGCGCTCCCATTGAACTCAATGGGCTGGGAATTTGCACCGCACTGCACAAAAAAGGCACACGTGTTTTGTGCAATGCGGAGTGCGAATGCACCCCACATATGTGAACCGGACACATTGAAAACAATGTGTTTTCAAGTGTCCTGCGAATTGGATGCGGTTTAGGCCGCATCCAATTCGCATAGGTGTGAACCCAGCCTAAAGGTCATGTACATGTAAAGGCAGGAGACCCAATACTTTTGATAATACAATGTATGTGCAGACAAGCTCAGCAAACCAACTGTTGCTGTGAAATGAAAAAAGAATTAAACAATTCATCAAAAACTTCCGAAGCAAGGGCATCTTAACGTATGCTTTAAAGAGAAGTATGGGCTTGTACAAAAAAAAAAAAAACCTAGATGGATACAGGATCTGATGCTTCATCTGTCCCCAATTGGCTCTAAGGCTGAGAACCGAGTGATCAAATCCACTGAGCACTTGGTTCTCTGCTTTTAGAGAGCAGAGATCTGGTGACTGTCAGTCACCGGCTCTCTGCTATGCCCCTCCAGCACTCACTCGAGTGCTGAGCTGTGTAGGGGACAGGGGAGGCTGGCTCAGGTTTCATAGAGACTCACTGATAGGCTGAGCCAAATGCCAGTTCAGACATCTGGGTGGATCCTGACTGTAAAGTAGTGACTAGAGTTGAGCGAACCCGAACTGTAAAGTTTGGGTTCGCACCTAACTTTGGGGGGTCCGTGACCCGGACCCGAACCTGGGCATTTGAAAAAAAGTTTGGGTTTGAGTTCTGGGTTCAGGTATTTGATCACGCATGTTGAATAGCTGCAGGGCAGCCAATCAACAAGCGTTTCACTGGTTTTCCCTAGAAGCCATCACAGCCATGCCTGCTAATGGCATGGCTGTGATTGGCCAGTGCATCATGTGACCCAGCCTCTATATGAGGCTGGAGTCACAGTGCTGCATGTCACATGCTCTCTGGGTAGTGTAGGGAGAGGATGCTGCCGGTGCTGTGAGGGACAGATTGCAGATAGATAGGTAGAGATTACTACTACTATTGCTTTTAGGGACAGATTGCAGATCTCATCCTGCATTACAGAAAGATCTGACTGGACTAGGTAGAGTCTACTGCTTAAAGGGACAGATTATTGTTCTAAAAACATCTCCTAGTTCTATAGGCTCAGGTTCCTGCTGTTGCTGTAAGGGGACAGATTATTGTTCTAAAATCATTTTGCAGCCCTCTAGCACTTTCCAGGACTCTTTTACAGTCATTTTTGTGCCGTAAATTTCGGGTCCCCATTGAATTCAATGGAGTTCGGGGTAAAGTTTGGGTCAAGTTCGGTACCGAACCCGGACTTTTTTCCGAAGTTCGGCCGAACCCACCGAACCCGAACATCCACGGGTTTGCTCAACTCTAGTCGTGACATCAACTGACAGCAGACTTTAGCCCATTGGCTAAAATGGGTCACAGGAGTGTAGGACAAACTGCACTCCTATGATCCTCAGAAGAAGTATAGCCAAAATAGCTTTGGCTATACTTCTCCTTTAAAGTATATATTACTATAAATACAATTTTTTTTATGTGCATTTTATAAATCATAATCTCTATCATTTTTCATGTACTTCTTCCATCTGAAGTACCTGGCTTATCCTGCCAATCACTTTTCTCCCTTGTTCTAAACTGACCATATAAAGCACAAAAGCTGACCTGTGTTGTGGTCAGTTTTCATTCTCTGGCTGGCCATTCAGTGGTACAGGACACTATGTAGACACACAGCATGCCCATATTTGGTAGTTTTTTTCAGCTCCCATGCCAATCATACTCTGCCTCCAGAACACGCCCCCTCCCAAACACAGCCTGCCTTTTGCACTTGCCCCCTGCCCAAGCACAGACTGTCCCCTGCCTCAGACTGTTCAGCTAATGGAATACAGAGACTATGTGTGTCTGCACAGTGTCCTGTAAGCTTCCACTATTAGGAAGAAGAGATACACGTGTGGTCACAAGACAGAACTATTTAACCTTGTAAGAACAATCATTTCTGAGACTAAGAAAACACAGGAAATGTACCTGCATAGTTATACCTGTATTAGAAAGTATATTTAATTAATCTGTTATGCATTTCTTTATATTCCTATGTGGATATGTTGATTTTATTGATTTTCATATTAAGTGATCACATTAATTTGATGAGGATTATTTCTATCTTTCAATTTATCTTATGAATGAGTATATTAATTATACTAATTTAATATTGTTCATTAATTCTTAACCCTTATTGGCATTTTCTTACATGTGTTAATATCATGGTCCATTTTATATCATCGCTAAGCTGTGTACTGCAGTGCTTTCCCAGCCCCAAGTTAGGCTTTAAAGCCATCTCTCTCTCTCTCTCTCCTTTGGGTAGGCTTGTCAAAGGGGGCAAAGCCCTCAAAACATGTTGCTGCCTACCCTCTCTCATACCCTGTGCTGAGGTTAGCTTGTATAGAATTGCATCCATAGCAGGCATAGACTCTGCTGACAGCATACACTCTTGGAGGGTCTGCCTTGGCTTACCATTCTGGTCATCTCCATCTGTTGACATTCTTTCTCTCTGCACAGTGAACCTAAAACAGTTATCTTCCAAGTCAGTGATACCTTTGTTTATCAATACACTTGCTACAACTTTTTTTAATCCTTGTACCCTGATACTTTACAAATACACAGAAAAGCGACCTAAGACTTTATATGAGGTGAGCACCATTTGCCACTAAAAACAAAGTAACAAGAGTATACACAGTTTGAACATTTATTGAAAAATGATATTACATACATGGATAGCATGACAATTGCTGAGCCAATAAAATACATAATAGTACAATTTTGCAATGATACACATAAAAACATACAGTGTGTACAGGCATCTAATAAACCCAACGTGTTTCGAGAGACATAGCTCGCTTCCTCAGGGGTGGATGCATGTGTGATGTATCTATAATAAACAAGAAAAAACAAGAAAACAAGAGGGGTCTAAGGGTAAAAGGCCCCATACTCACAATCAGTAAGAAATATTGTTCTTTTTGCCAAATTGTCACTCTCTTTTTGTTTATAGCGGTGATCATAAATGACGCAGAGGTGATCAAATACCACCAAAAGAAAGCTCTATTTGTGAGGAAAAAAGACGCAAATTTTGTTTGGGTACAACGTCGCACGACCACGCAAATGTCAGTTAAAGCGACGCAGTGCCGAATAGCAAAAAGTGCTCTGGTCCTAACGTGGAAAATCCTTCTGGGGGTGAAGTGGTTAAACTGAACCTTCATTCAAAAGTGAAAGTATAGCTCATCCCAACCCCCACCTTCACCCCCTTGCCCCTGTAACTTTAAGGGGATTTTTTTCTTATATTTTAGAGGAATGGGTACCTTTTTTATTGGAAAAGTACCCGCTCCCAATTCCTCAATTCTTGTCTAGGCAAGAATGATGTCTGCTTGGGATGCTGCTACCCCCCCTTGCCCAGGGACTGACAGGATACATTACACATACCACATTGCGAGACATCAGGAAGTCACAGCTGGCTCCCTCATCCAAGATGGCAGCACTATACAGTGGAAGCCCAGTGAAGGATTGACTGAGGGGAGGACAGCGCTGGACTCCATGGGCTGGTAAATGTTTGTTTCTTTAATTTGTAGCTGCTGGTATTTTTTTTAAACAAGAGTGAAATTCCTTTTTAATAAAGTGTGTGTACAACCAACACTTTTTTTCCCCTTTTCTGTTTTGATAGAGTAGGGGAATGGTGAAAGACCATGCCAAACTTATTTTTTTGCTGTGTAATAGGTCAAAGAGAGTGCCAAATGAAAAATCATTGGGAGTCCAAAGTCTTTATTGTCCAGCTAATTACAACAAGCAGGTCAAAAGAGAGCCAATGCATTTCACGGCCACACAATCCCCCCTTTATTGGGGCTGGGTGAAATGGCAGAATGTTAAATGGGCTCAAAAGCATTCCAAAGCAGACTAATCTTCAGGTAGAGGATATCATAGGCTAGTGTTTCTGAACCTTTTTTCAGTCAAGGCACCCTTTAAAATTATGCATAATCTTGAGTAGGGGTCGACCGATATATCGGTTGGCCGATATATCGGGCCGATATTTGCCTTTTTTTGATGAATCGGCATCGGCCGATTATCATGTAAATGAGGCCGATATCTGCCCCCCTCCTGTCGGCGCCGGGAGTTCGCATTAGACTGCGGGCTCCCGGACACTCAGGAGCGCCGCTGTGTCACTCAGACACAGTGAGAAGGCAGAGCAGCCCCAGTGGCCAAATGGAGTACTGCGGCTGCTTGGGCTGCTCTGTCTTCTATCTGATTGACAGGCGCACGTGTGATGACATCATCACAGCGCAACGGGGGCGGGAAATTTGAATCTCCATCTGTGCTGCATTTCAGTGACACAGGTAAAGCTGTATTTGCTGGCACTGGTATGTGGCTGTATTTGCTGGCACTGGTATATTCTGTATTTGCTGGCACTGGTATATGCTGTATTTGCTGGCACTGGTAGGTGGCTGTATTTGATGGCACTGGTATGTGGCTGTATTTGCTGGCACTGGTATGTGGCTGTATTTGCTGGCACTGGTATATGCTGTATTTGCTGGCACTGGTATATGCTGTATTTGCTGGCACTGGTATATGGCTGTATTTGCTGGCACTGGTATATGGCTGTATTTGCTGGCACTGGTATATGCTGTATTTGCTGGCACTGGTATGTGGATGTATTTGCTGGCACTGGTATATGCTGTATTTGCTGGCACTGATATGTGGCTGTATTTGCTGGCACTGGTATATGCTGTATTTGCTGGCACTGGTATGTGCTGTATTTGCTGGCACTGGTATGTGGCTGTATTTGCTGGCACTGGTATATGCTGTATTTGCTGGCACTGGTATGTGGCTGTATTTGCTGGCACTGGTATGTGACTGTATTTGCTGGCACTGGTATATGCTGTATTTGCTGGCACTGGTATGTGGATGTATTTGCTGGCACTGGTATATGGCTATATTGAAAGGGCTCTTAAGTGAACCATATACATACAAGAATAAGCACAATTGACTTCTATTTTATGAGATGAAGCCGAAAAAGAAAAAAATCGGCCTAAAGTATCGGCCCAAAAAATCGTCATCCAATATCGGCCATCGGCCACCCCAATTTCTAAATATCGGCATCGGCCAGAGAAAAACCCATATCGGTCAACCTCTAATCACGAGGCACCCCATTCTAAAATGTATAACACAGCAACATCACATACATAGGTCACCCACGATTTACTGTTTCAATACACCTGTGCACATTGGTACTGACTAGTATTACAACGTTTCTCTCCCTCGCTCAGCTAATGTGAACCCAGTGCTGACAGAGAAGGGAAAACAAGAATGCTTGTCCTACGTCCTCCTTATCAACCGACTATGTCATTGGTTGCTAGAACACCAGTGGCCGGAAAGTTGTAATGATGCACAATGAGAACCTGTGACTTTGTGTAAGTAAAAGGTAGGCTTGATCCACCTGCTGGCTTGTATACAATTTTTGGGTAATTTTTAGGCATTTTGCCAATGCATCCCTGAAGAAACCTAGGGAACCCCTGGGTGCCTGGGCACCCTGGTTGAAAAATGCTGTCATAGACAACAGTAAGGCTGGGTTTACACTAGTGAGAATTGGATGTGGGTTTCCCTTATCCAATTTGCAACAGCAGGAGATTGTGACCGGCTCTCTATGGAGCTGGTTCACACGTCTTCGGAGTGGCACCAGTGCGGCTCAGGTGCAAATTTGCACAGGGGTCCTGTATGTCTTTTGGTCCATTTCAAGTCCCAATTCAGCCCAAAATTCAGGCTGAAATCGGACCTCAAATGATGAATGGGGACACACCAGACCCTGCTGTGAGCTGGAGCGTGCTCCAGTGTAAACCCAGCCTCAGTGTTGGTATTTGCAGTAAAATTAGCAAACGTCTGTGTACCATTAAGGAAATATCCATTCACTTCTTTCCTAGAGACGCAACAGGAAATCTCCCAGGAGGGAGGAGAATTCTCCTCTTGGTAAGCTGTCCCCAGAACTGGTGTTCCCACTAGAAGAGTTACTATCTCTGGTTCTGGAGACAGCACCAAAATTGTAGATTTCCCTCCACTTTCTTTCTTGGTTACAATTGTTACCAATACAAATATAGGGGTGAATTTCCCCATTTGGGGCACAAACATAAGTAATAACTTGACAATGGGTCCAACCCTTCCCCATTCTATCCAAAAATTTCAAGGAAAGTTTTGCCTAGAGATATACCTTAAAACCCCTTCCCGCCGACCGTATGCAAATATGTGGCCTCGGCTTGAAGAGGTTGTAGGCATCACCCTGGTACTGCTTTTTTACAGCTGGCGGTTGGTTTTCTTGGGATAACAACTGGTGCGGCTAAGAAGCCACTCGGCTCTTATCCCAAGCAGTGGGAGGGGATGTCCCCCAATCCCACCACCTTCCACAGCTCTCCTGTCCCACCGGGAGGCCCGAGCGACCAGCCGGCATTTCCCCTGACTGGCTGGAGACCTGAACAAAGCCGGACTTGGCTTTGATCAGATGTCGGATCTAGTAACCTGGGAGCGATGTCATGACATTTGTTCCGGTTTACAGAAGACCTAAAGGCGCCGCATTTAAACAAATGATTTTTTTTCAAAGGGACAGTGAAAAAATAAAATAAAATAAATAAGAAAAAAAAAATATTTAAAGCACCCTGTCCCTTTGTGCTCACGACCACAAATGTAAATAATGTTCAAACCACACATATAAGGTATCGCCGAAATCATTAAAGCGAGAGCAATAATTCTAGCACAAGACCTCCTCTGTAACTCTATATCTATTTACTCGGAGTAAAATCATCTTTCACATTATAGAAAATAATTGAGCTAACTTTACTGTTTTGTTTTTTTTTTTTAGTTCATAAAAGTGTATTTTTTCCAAAAAAATTGCGTTTGAAAGACTGCTCAGCAAATACTGTGTGGCATAAAATAATGCAAAGATTGCCATTTTATTCTCTAGGGTCTCTGGTAAAATATAAATATATATATATATATATACCGTATATATTGTTTGGGGGTTTGGGAGTAATTTTCTAGCAAAAAATACAAATTTTAACTTGTAAGTAGAGTTGAGCGAACCCGGACTGTAAAGTTCGGGTCCGTACCGAACTTTGGGGTGTCCGGGACCCGGACCCGGACTTTTCAAAAAAAGTCCGGGTTCGGGTCCGGGGTTCTGGTAATTTTAATTAAAAATGCTGTAAAAAAGCCCAGGAAGGTCCTAGAGGTCTGCAAAAGGGTGGAAAATGTGGGTAAGGGTGGGACAAGTGCCCTACAAAGAAATGGGGATCGGGAAATAACTTTAAATATTTTTTAAAAAATAAAAACATAAAAACTGCAAAAATGGAGATCATCTTCAAAATGGGTCTGAAAAGTATTAATTAACATTAGAGGCCATAGAACTGTTCTAAAATCATCTTCAAACTGTGTCAAAAAAGTATAAATAAGCCGGGAGTACCCATAGCACTGTTCTGCAAAATGTGTGTATCACTTTAAATGAAACCGGGAATCAGTGCACATCTCTTCTGCACAATTATTTCAAGTCTGTGTGTCACTTTAAATCAAACCGTCAATCATTGCACATCTTTTATTCACACTTCTTTTTAAAATGTGTGTATCACTTTAAATGAAACCGTCAATCATTGCACATCTCTTCTGCACAATTATTTCAAGTGTGTGTGTCACTTTAAATCAAACCGTCAATCATTGCACATCTTTTATTCACACTTCTTTTTAAAGTCTGTGTCACTTTAAATGAAACCGTCAATCATTGCACATCTGCTATTCACACACATGTGTTCTGCACCAGAAAAGATGTTCTTCACACATTACATCTTTTCTTCATACATCTGGAAATAGAATGTGATAT
>BLSH010389866.1:179238-195922 GCA_018402905.1 Glandirana rugosa
GACATACATCGAAGACTGTCCGACGCGAGGTCTTGGTATCCATTATCCTCGGGGTGTAAAAATGGTCGCCACCCCATCCTGAAGTCAATGAATGGATTGTTTAAACCGCAGAGACACTGGGGTTCAACGGCTCGATACTGGGAGTTTCAACTAACAAAAAAACAAAATAAAATAAACAAAAAAAGTACAAGTACCGCCCACTCCGAGACGGGGGGGACTGACGTGCAGAGACCCGTGAATATACCGACGTCGGAATTTTCATGTTTATTTATTAAAAAAAACCTCGATTTGTTTCACCATTCACGGTTTAACGGGTACAAACATTGAGGTATGATCTGTAATGATTATCTTCTTGCCGGAATGCATATGTAAACCTTTAATGCTGTTACATTATTACCAAATAAAAACATTTTAAAGGGAAAAAAAAAAAAACATGGGCAATTTGGCACTTACCACTTTGTTTAGCTCCAAAAAAAATTATTTATTTGTACTTTTAAGGCTGCAGCCATATAAGTGCCCAGAGACGTGCAGTCAGGGGGGGCAGAGCCTCACCCGCCATGAACATGAAAAAAACAAATAAAATAAAACAAAAAAACAATCAACTTTGAGGGTCATAGCTCGGCAACTTGGGGTCACAGAGACGCCAAATTTGTTAGGTAAGTAACTGAAGTCCTACCCCACCGCTGGTAAAAATGTGGGGCTCCTATTACCTATGGTTCTGGAGCGCAGCCTGTCAGAAGCTACATACAGAGCGGCCAGTTTAAAGCGGAGTCCCACCCAAAAATGGAACTTCCGCTTTAAGCACTCCTCACCCCCTTACATGCCACATTTGGCATGTCATTTTTTTTTGGGGGGGGAGTGTGTCCCCAGGTTTCAGAGGGACTTCCTGTCCCTCTTCCACCTTCCACCTCTGGGCCGCCTAGGCGACTCCTCCTCTCCTCCTAGGCGGCCCCTCCCTCCTGGCAATCTTCTGGGTCACGTCACAGGTCCCAGAAGATAGCCTGGCCACTAGGAATGCGCAGTGCGACTCGCACATGCGCAGTGGGTGCCCGGACTGTGAAGCTGGGCCAGGTGCCCACACTAGGAATGGCGGGGCCGTCCGGAGGAGGGGGGAGACGAGCGAGGCTTCAGGCGCAGCCATCGCTGGACCGGGAGACAGGTAAGTTACTGTTTATTAAAAGTCAGCAGCTACACTTTTTGTAGCTGCTGACTTTTAATAAACAAAAAAACGAGTGGAACTCCGCTTTAGATACAAGCTGACACACAGGGGGTGATTTACTAAAATTGGAAAGTGCAAAATCTGGTGCAGCTGTGCTTGGTAGCCAATCAGCTTCTGACTTCAGCTTGTTCAATTAATCTTTGACTAAAAACCTGGAAGCTGATTTTGCACTCTATAGTTTTAGTAAATCAACCCCACTGTGTTTGCAGCAGACTGAGAGGATGAGCTCACAGTGCCTCTCCTCACTTCTTGTCAGAGGCACTGAGCTCAATGGACAGCTTGGAGCCATATCCAATGGTAAAGCACGATTGGCCCAAGCTGTCCAATAAAAATTCTGCAGTGGAGGCATGCCTCACTGCAGTGTCATAGAAGGGACATGTGTCTAAAAGACAAATACTCCCTTCTAGCCCAGCTCTCTTAACTACAAGGAAAAACATGGGTTTATGTGTATAAGGTTTAATCACAATCCCATGTTTTTCTCACACAGTTAAGAGGGAGAATGAGAATTTGCTGCTGCTAAAAAGGTACAAGCTAAATCATATATTATTATGCTATATGTTATAAGATAATAATATATTATTTATCTATTTACTGTGAAATTACTAGTTGGAAGTTATAACTTCAAACTTCAGTAATTTTTCCATTAAGCCACCTGCTTGAGTACAGTTTTTGAAAATACAGTAAATTACCTTAAAAAATAACATATAATAATTATTTGTATAATGCTTACTTATGGTAATTAACCCCTTGCCACCCAAGCCAATTCTGACACTTCTCTCCTACATGGAAAAATCATAATTTTTTTTTTGTTTGAAAACTACTCAGAACCTCCAAACATTATATATATTGTTTTAGCAGACACCCTAGGAAATAAAATAGCGGCCATTGCAAATTTTAATGTTACACAGTATTTGCGCAGCAATTTTTCAAACGCTTTTTTTTTGGAAAGAAACTGTTTCATGAATAAAAAAAACAGTTAGCCCAATTTTTTGTATAATGTGAAAGATGATGTTATGCCGAGTAACTAGATGCCTAACATATCACGCTTTAAATTTGCGCACACTTGTGGAATGGCGCCAAGCTTTAGGACTTAAGAATCTCCATAGACAACGCTTTAAAATTTTTTAGAGGTTACAAGTTTAGAGTTACAGAGGAGGTCTAGTGCTAGAATTATTGATCCCTCTCTAACGATGGCGGCGTATGTAACCTGTGTGTATCTGGCTCTGATACTATGGCTATACTATGACTGTGGATGCCCCTTGTTGGCTTCCCCCGTCCCTGCCTGTGTGTGTACGGTTCATGGATACAACAGGTTGTTTTTTTTTTTTGGGAATTTTTATCATGGAGGACTATCGTTTCCTCCCGCATGGTATTTTTCCCAATTTATCTATATGATTTTTTTCTTTACCTTAGACAAGTGACGAGCCTGCTCCTGATGAGTGACATTCAGTCACGAAACGTGCGTAGAGCCACCAGCTGCCGTCAAACACTGTACCTAAGACAATTTTTTACAAGGTCCTCTAGACCAACCCCCTGCGGGGGTACTTGGAGGTCATGGACAAACGCAGGTTTACCGATAATGGAACATTTTACATAACCATATCAATGTATTGGATGGGGCAATTTTTTATATACCATCAAATGTATGCTTTGTACTCTTGTATCCATGTACACATATTATATATTGGGTCCGTACTGACCTACTTGAATATTGACTATATGATGTATACTATGAAAATATTGTTCTATTTCTAAAATAAATTGTTTTACCATATCCATCCAGTATTTTTCTCTCACACTCATGTGTCATATAAAGTCCCAATCCCCTCCCAGTCAGCTTTTTTTAGCTTTCTTTTTATTCCTGGCTCTGATACTAGCCAGTGCCTCGCCAGCCACTGACCTCACCGCACGTCCCTGGTCCCTACCTGTGGACCAATGGAGCCTCTTTCTTTCCAAAGGATTGAGAAAACCCCTGTGATGGCAGTTTCTTTCCCTGTAAGAGATGGCCACATCAGTAGTGCAATTTACTCTAAATAGGCTGACTGTTCAAGAAACTCAACAGTGCAAATAACATTTTTTTACAACTGTACTGTATTTTTCTACAGCTTCAACACACATATGATAGTAATCTGGGAGAAATGTACACCCATTGTACTTTCTTCCCAGTACTTCTCTTATAATAGGTATGTAAAAAGGTCCCTTGGTGCTTGGGTTGTTGAAACAGTTCCCTGACAGGGGCTTATGGTTTGGATTTGCAGGGGTGGTAGACAAAGCCCTGGCTCTATAAATATTCAGGTTCACAGTACTTTGGCCCTAGATCTGGTCACCATTATTTACACTTTGCTCATGAGGCATCAATATTCAAGTGTTCTCAGGTCTAATCCATAAGGGATCCTGTCCAACACCTGAGGCCGAAAGATATGGGTACCCAGATGGTGCGTGCGTGCACGCAAGGCAATCTTCGAAGTCACTGCCACTGATGGACCCTCAATTGCTTTCCCAGTCACCTCCACTGATGGACCCTCCATCGCTAAACCTCCACTCACTTCCTACCTGAATCAGCTACTAAAATTACTATCCCTAGGCTGTGCATGTACGTCTCTTGGAGAAATTACAACCAATCCGGTAAACACCACCATCACTCACCAGACTTGACTGCCGAAACATTGTTACCCAACCGAGCTTCACTTCAAATGAAAACTTTCATTGGTTGGGTATCACAGGAGGGGTGCTTCAGTGTCATATCAAGTAAATTGCTCCACAACTCATTCTCCCTTCTGTGGGGAAGGAGAATGCATGCTAATGTCTCTATCAATCCATGTCTAAACTACTGCAGCAACCTCTTTCCCAACTCCTCCCTTTCTATAAATATGACACTAGCAATCCTTCTTCCTAATAGATACGAGACTAAACACCCAGAAGTGCAGGACCAGCTAACAAGGAATAACAGCCAGTTACAGTTCCATGGATGATGACATTTTTTTTCTCATTACTTTTTCATGTTCTTCAGTGGTTGTGTTTTATTACGTCGTAGACAGCTTCAACAGATATTTCATACACTCTGTAGAATTTATAAGCTCTATTTAGGATCTGTGAACAGATACCCTGATAAATTGGAGAAGGATGGAAAGGATATCACGTGACATACATGCCCTTTCACTTTTTTGCCACATGTAAATACCAGATGTGATGGAACCGCTTGGGCACCCCGACTAGGAGCTTCCGTCCACCAAACAGAGCCTCCTGCCCTCCAAATAGTCCCAAGCAGACTGAGAGCTAATACCAGACCTTTTCAATACAAGCACTGTACATAGACAAGATGTGAGGTAAAATCCAAAAGAATGCCTCTTTATTGAAACTCAGATACATACTTTACACCCCACAGGAGGACAATCCCCTCCTGATCATAGTGCCCTAACAATACAAACTATAAACAGGAATATAATTACCATAGCTAAACAACAGCCAACATAAACTATGCTACTCCCCCTCTAGCAATTAATAACTTACAGTTATATAATTAACTTGAGCTAATTAACTGGTCACTAGAGTTGAGCGAACACCTGGATGTTCGGGTTCGGCAGGTTCGGCCAAACTTTGCGAAAAATTTCGGGTTCGGTACCGAACTTAATCTGAACTTTACCCCGGACCCTGAACCCCATTGCAGTCAACGGGGACCCGAACTTTTCGGCACAAAAATGGCTGTAAAAAAGTCCTGGCAAGTGCTAGAGGGCTGCAAAAGGAAGTAAAATAGGGGTAAGAGTAGGACAAGTGCCCTACAAAAAATGGGGATAGGGAAAATAACTTAAAATCAAATTAAAAAAATAAAAATGGGAAGGGGGGTGGATGTGGAGTAGGAGCCTAGAGGTTGACTAGGCCGTGACCGTGGCAGTGTAGGTGGAAGTGGCGGTGGTGGAAGAGAAGGAGGAGAAGGAGGAGGTAGCCAACACTTTTTGTTGTTTGTTTGTTTGTTTTTCTAATTGGGGTAGCCCCCAAAACATTGAGGCATATTCAAAAAAACACGTATACCAATGGCTGTGTGAGGCCGGTCTAAATGTCAATTCTGCACAAGGTACAGACAAGACTTGTGGGATCCATGCCTGGTTCATTTTAATAAACGTTATCTTGTCCACGTTGGCTGTGGACAGGCGGCTGTGCTTGTCTGTGATAATGCCCCCTGCCGTGCTAAACACACATTCAGACAATACACTGGCTGCAGGGCAGGCCAGCACCTCCAATGCATAAAGGGCAAGCTCAGGCCATGTGCCCAATTTGGAGACCCAGATGTTGAATGGGGCAGACCCTTTAGTCAGCACGTGTAGGCGTGTGCACACATACTGTTCCACCATGTTGCTGAAATGCTGCCTCCTGCTAAGACCTTGCCTATTAGCTGGTGGTGCTGTTTGTTGTGGCGGGCTGCTGACAAAGCTTTGCCACATTTCGGCCATGCTAACCCTGCCTTCTGAGGTGCTGGCGGTGCCACACCTGCGTTGGTGGCCTCTTCCTCCTCCTCCTCTGCCTTCGCCTTGTGCTTGCACTGAGCCTCCGGTGTCATTTGGGAATGCCCTCAGCAGCGCGTCTACCAGTGTGCGCTTGTAGTCGCGCATCTTCCTCTCACGCTCCAGTGAGGGAATTAAGGATGGCACGTTGTCCTTGTTACGGGGATCCAGCAGGGTGGCCACCCAGTAATCAGGACAAGTTACAATGTGGGCAACTCGGTTGTCGTTGCGCAGGCACTGCAGCATGTAGTCGGCCATGTGTGCCAGGCTGCCCAGAGGCAAAGACAAGCTGTCCTCTGTGGGAGGTGTATCATCTGTGTCCTCTGTATCCCCCCCAGCCACGCTCCAGTGATGCCCACGAGCTGCGTTGGGTGCCACCCTGCTGCGGTTCCTCCTCCTCATGATCATCCTTGTACTCCTCATCCTCCAGAACTGTGCCCAGGCTTGAATATTTTTTACCTGGCCTATGCTGGTGCAGGAACCCACCCTCCGAGCCACTTGTGAATGACTGGCCTGATAACCGTGGAAATGACCCCTCTTCCTCCTCCTCCTCCTCATCCTCCTGTGTCACATCCTCTTCCATCATGGACCAAAGTGTTTTTTCAAGGAGACATAGAAGTGGGATAGTAACGCTGAGAACAGAGTCATTGGCACTGGCTGTGTTGGTGGAGTACTCAAAACACCGCAATATGGTACACAGGTCTCGCAGGGAGGCCCACTCATTGGCGGTGAAGTGGTGCTGTTCCGCAGAGCAACTGACCCATGCGTGCTGCAGCTGAAACTCCACTATTGCCTGCTGCTGTTCGCACAGTCTCTCCAGCATGTTCAAGGTGGAGTTCCACCTTATGGGCATGTCGCATAGGAGGCGGTGAGTGGGAAGGCCAAAGTTCCGCTGCATCGCAGACAGGTGAGTAGCAGCAGGGTGAGAACACTGAAAGTGCGCACAGACGGTCCGCACTTTCTGCAGCAGCTCTGACATATCTGGGTAGTTTTTTAGAAATGTTTGTACCACCAAATTCAGCACATACGCCAGGCAAGGGATGTGCGTCAAACCAGCTAGGCCCAGAGCCGCTACGAGATTTCGCCCATTGTCGCACGCCACCAGGCCAGGCTTGAGGCTCAGTGGCAACAACCACTAATCGGTCTGTTGTTCAATGCCAGTCCACAGCTCCTGCGCAGTGTGGGGTTTAACCCCCAAACATATCAGTTTTAAAACAGCCTGCTGTCGTTTCCCCCTGGATGTGCTGAAGTTGGTGGTGAAGGTGTTACGCTGAGCGGATGAGGAGGTGGTAGAGGAGGAGGAAGCACAGTAGGAGGAGGAGGCCCACCCACCACTACATTTGCCCAGTGTGCAGTTAGCAAGATATAGCGTCCCTGTCCGTGCTTACTGGTCCAGGTATCAGTGGCTATGTGGACCTTGCCACAGATGGCATTGCGCAGTGCACACTTGATTTTGTCCCCGACTTGTTTGTGCAGGGAAGGAATGGCTCGCCTGGAAAAGTAGTGGCGGTTTGGAACCACATACTGTGGGACAGCCACCGCCATCAGGTTTTTAAAACTGTCCGTGTTCCCCAGACAGAATGACAGCATTTCAAAGGCCAGGAATTTGAAAATGCTGGCATTCAGGGCCAGGGATCGCGGGTGGGTAGGGAGGTACTTCCTCTTTCTCTCCAGTGTTTGGGAGATGGACAGCTGTAAGCTTCCATGGGACCCTTTGGAAATGCTTGGGGACATGGCGGACATGGTGGCGTTGCTGTCACATGCTCTGTTTGCTGGGTGGCAGGTGACACTATCACTGTAGAGGTGGAGGAAGAGGCAGAGGCAGCAACAGAAGAGGAAGCAGGAGGAGGCCGATACCTTTCTTGGATTTTGAGGTAATTATTCCAATGCAGCTTGTGCCTTGAATTTAGATGCCTGATCATGTAGGTTGTGCTCAGGTTGAGAACATTTATGCCCCGGCTCAGGCTATCATTGCACAGCGTGCAAATCACTCGTGTCTTGTCGTCAGCATATTGTCTGAAGAACTGCCACGCGGGGGAACGCCTTTGAGCTGCCTTTGGTGTGCTAGGTCCCTGGGTGCGGTGGGTAGTAGCAGGCCTACTGTCTAGGGGACGCTCGCTCCGCTTTGCAACCTGCTTCCTCTTTTGCTGTGCTGGTGCCTCTGTGCGACCACCACCTCTTCCTCCAAACTGCACACGTCACTCGCATGACCCTCATTCTATGTGGGGTCTAGGACATGATCATCCTCCTCCACATCATCCTCCACCCACCCTTCACCACTGCCCTCCTTGTCAGTCTGCACACTGAGGAAAGCTGCAGCAGTCGGCACCTGTGTTTCGTCATCATCAGAGACGTGCTGCGCTGGTGTTTCCATGTCCTCATCCTGCAACAGAAGTGGTTGGGCATCGGTGCACTCAATGTATTCCACTTCTGGGCAGGGCTATGTGGCTGGCCCAAGGAAAGCACACCAGGAGAGTCATCAAAAAGCATAAGAGTCTGTAGCATGATTTGGGGCTTAGACTGCTTGGCTAATTTACAAGGGGCTGAGGTGAAAGACAGATGGCCATGGGGTTCAGGTGCCAACTCTGAGCTTTCATCAAGGGACCGGGAGGGAGACAATGTGAAGGAACTGGAGGCATTGTCGGCCACCCAATCTACTATCGCCTGTACTTCTGGCCTCACCATTCGTTGACCGGCATTCAGACCTACCATATAACGTTGAAGGTCCTGTCGGCTACCTCAGGAAGGTGTTTCACTTGTGCATGTAGCTGGCACAGATCGACCACATCCTCTCCTTCCAACAGAAGGTTCACCAACACCACCAACACCAGCAGCACCACGACCACATCCCTTATTTTACGCTCTCCTTATTCTGCCCGCAAATGTACTATGTAGCACTATTTAAGTATTTATTAATACAAAAAAAAATGAATAATAAATTGTTCTTCTTCTACAGGAGCAGCAGGAACTTCTCCCTATAGAACTAGGAGATGATTTTAGAACAATAATCTGTCCCTTACAGGACCAGCAGGAACCTCTCCCTTTAGAACTAGGAGATGATTATAGAACAATAATCTGTCCCTTACAGCAACAGCAGGAACCTGACCCTATAGGAGTAGGCAATGATTTTAGAACAATGATCTGTCCCTTACAGGGCCAACAGGAACCTCTCCCTTTAGAACTAGGAGAAGATTATAGAACAATAATCTGTCCCTTACAACAACAGCAGGAACCTGACCCTATAGGAGTAGGCGATGATTTTAGAACAATAATCTGTCCCTTACAGGACCAGCAGGAACCTCTCCCTTTAGAACTAGGAGATGATTATAGACCAATAATCTGTCCCTCTAAGCAGTAGACTCTACCTAGTCCAGATAGATCGTTCTGTAATGCAGGATGAGATCTGCAATCTTTCCCTCTAAGCAGTAGACTCTACCTAGTCCAGTCAGATCGTTCTGTAATGCAGATTGAGATCTGCAATTTGTCCCTCAAAGCAGTAGTAGTAGTAATCTCTACCTAGTCCACAATCAGATCGTTCCGTAATGCAGGATGAGATCTGCAATCTGTACCTCAAAGCAGATTGTTCTGTAATGCAGGATGAGATCTGCAATCTGTCCCTCAAAACAGTAGTAGTAGTAATCTCTACCTAATCCACAATCAGATCAATGAGATGTTATTATATATATCTGCAATCTGTCCCTCACAGCGCCGACAGCATCCTCTCCCTACATTAGTCAGAGAGCATGTGACTGCAGCACTAAGTGACTCCAGCTTATAAAGAGGCTGGGTCACATGATGCACTGGCCAATCACAGCCATGCCATTAGTAGGCATGGCTGTGATGGCTCCTAAGGGCAAACCAGTGAAACACTTGTTGATTGGCTGCCCTGCAGCTATTCAACATGTGTGATCAAATACCGGAACCCAAACTTTTTTTCAAATGTCCGGGTCCGGGTCACGGACACCCCAAAGTTAGGTACAGACCTGAACTTTACAGTTCGGGTTCGCTCAACTCTACTGGTCACCTAAACCAGCCTAGATGTAGATGGAAACAATAGGTGAATGGGAATTCTCACCTTTGATTAATCAGAAATCCTAGACTTTCTGACAACAGTATTCAAGAATATCCAGTCTATTCAAATCTCATTAAATCTCGTTTTCACATACATCTGTTTACTGAATTTCAGATTGACAGAGACCATCATGGCTTCCTTGACTGTTAAATGGAATAATGTAATTTCATAACAGGGCCTCTTCCTAAATGCTTGTATACGAGTCCTCTAGTTCCCAGAGTCTGTGTGTTGTGGGGACACATGGACCTGAATTCAAAGTAACATTACTTCAAGGGTCCCCCAGGCACACACCTCCCAAAGAGCAGTGTTCCCTTAAAAGCCAGGACCCATAGATGGTAGGCAAGAGGCTAGTCTTCAGTCCCCTTCAAACACCTCTGTCCTGGGTCAGTCTGTCACACCAGATCTTTCTGAACTCTTATAAGTGCTATAGGCAGGGGATGTAAATGGACTTGTATCCATTTATATCCATTTACCTCCGATTCCTCACATTTAAAGTGGTTGTAAAACTCAGACATGAAGTATGAACAAAATGTAATCCTCTATAGTGTGTACTTTCTATCCAGAGCATTAAGTGTAATTTCTGTCTTCTGCTTCATTCCTCTATCAGCATAAATCACTTCTGACAAGTTTTCCTTACACCAAGAGAAAAAAGGTGACTGGTGAGGGATCTCCAGCTGATTGATAGCAACAGCTCTGTTCCTGTGAGCTGTGTGAGGGGGTGTGTTCCTTCCCTCCAATCAGCTCTCAGAGCTCTCCTCACTGAGCTCTGCAGAGTGTAATCTCAGCTCTCTGTCCCCCTTTTTTTGACAGCTCAGATAAACTTTATAACTTCTGGACTTAGGACAGCTGTAGAGGAGAGAGGGCTACAGATAAACGGGTACACCTTATGTAGGAGGGTTTGTTTCATCTATGTGTATCACCTGAGACCAGTCACTTCACTGGGTATATATATATATATATATATATATATATATATATATATAAGGTAATGGTTAGCCGGGTATCAGAAGATTGAGGCACCACATCCTCCAAATAATTACAAAAAATATATATAGAGAACTGGGATTTTTAAGGTGCCGTACTTCACCTAACACTCTACATTCATAGAATCATCAACATTTTATTGTAGTATACAAATATTAAAAGCTTCAGCTCAACATGTTTCACCAATCATTGGTTTCCTCAGGAGACTTGTAAAGTACTACATAAAGTGCTACCAGGGTGCTCAAAACGTGTTAGAAGAATCAGTAAATAAATGATTATTGAACCAATGGAATTGCACATAGAGGCATCAGTGTAGGAGGAATACAGCTCGATATAACAGGCACTTGGATCAAGCAGCAAGAGGAAACACCAAGCAAAGATTTACCACTACTAGAAATCCTGACCACTCTGCCCCAATATATTTAAGAACAGCCCAATCCATTAGGTTCAATATGGATTCATGTGTTTGATCCACCAGCCAGCTCAGATATGACACATAACAAGTAATGGCTTGTGCCAGATGACTACAGGGCTACCATCATGACGCACAACAATTTTATGAATATGGAGTACTATGTCAATTACGACACTTTAAAAATCCAATTTCCCTGTATTTGTATATTTTTGGGGGTATACATAAGAATTTACAAATACTTTAAGTCTGAAAAAAAATGGAAGAGGATGCAGATCTTTTCCATTTTTCTATGGATCTAGAAGGACTCAGAGGTAATTGGATGTAAATGGATGCATGTCTGTTTACATCCTACCACCCATAAACTAACATGGAGCTTCTGATCAGGTTCACCTGAAAATCTGACAGGCGGACCTGATTAAACTACCCACGTGAATGGTACCTACAGTAAATGTGATGTTCATTGTGTGTTTGAACTTCACTGTCCATTGTGTACAATGAACCGTATAAGCGAAGTGATAAAGTTGGTATTTATATCCGTAGCACTTATCCACTGAAAACATTTCAGTCATTTCTTCTCAAATGATGTAGACCATTGAAGCCACCACAAATTCACAAATGCTCTCCGCCAGCCGGATAACACATAACAATTCAATAATACATCCCTGGGAAAGCAGAATGACCAACATTCAGTAGCACAAAATATTTGACCGAGAATAGGGCAAAATAAATCAGTTTCAGTACTGAACATTTTTACATCATTGATCGCGAGTGCAATGTTGCTTTGTACAGATACTATCAGAGTAAGTAAGTGATATTACTTTCATAAGCCTTTATTGCATAGCTTGAAGATGTGCTTACTATATCAAGAGATTTTAAAAAAGATAATACACACTGTGATGATATCAATATACCTACAATGATTTCATTGCTTGAAGTAAATCTCTCACTTAGAAATATTATGTAACTTAAAAGTTAAAATCAGGTGCTGAGAGTGCAGATGAAGAGTTATCGGCCGTCACAGCTCAGTGCTTATATCTTTCAGTACCGATCTGGATTAGCCATGGCTGCTCCTTGCACAGGATGTGGAGAACATATAGGAAAAAAGTTAACGTGTATGTAAACCCTAACAATGAATTTCTCATGTTTGGACCCTGTTGGCCTGTTAAATATACAATGGAAAGTGTTTTATAATATCGTAGTGGTCTCCAAACATCAGCCCGTGGGCTGGATGTGGCCCTTTGCTTGCTTTTGTCCTGCCCTTGGGCCATTATTTCTCCCACTTATATGAGGAACGATTTCTCCCACTGACACCAACAATTGGCCATAATTGCTGCCACTGACACTAGTGACGGGGCACTATTCCTCCTACTAACAGCAATGATGTTTGCTCCCAAACTAGGACATTTTCTACTCACACTGACCTCAGTCTGGCCCATAAAAAGTCTGAAGGACATTAAAGTCCTGTAGTCCTATTCTGTTTCTGTTATGATTAGGGATGAGCTCCCGGTTTGGTCCAAACTTTGCTTGTCCAGGTGCTCATTTGAACACTAACGTTTTAGCCCATTCAGCGGGAGATGAATGTTAAATATAGTACTAGCGCTTTTTTATAATGCTACCATAAGGGAGGGTTACCACTGGAGCAGGGCAGAGGGACCCAAAACATGCAACAGCCCTTGGGGGAGGGGGAGCACTACAAGCATCCAGGATTACTCATTAAAACCATTTGTAGTGCCATGGGCATGTCAGTGAAGTGTACCTAGCCGCCATCACCACCAGGCATAAAGAATAGGAACAGTCAGATATCCAGTCTAAAATAGCAACATTGAAGATGCAGATGTTTATGTCATCGGGTGATACCACCCCTTCTGATGTCAGAAGGGGCAGTGCCACTGGGTGATGTAAGCGGGTGACCACGCCCTTGCCTATATAAGAGCTGTCAAAACAAAAAGACAGCATATGGTGGGTAGCCTATAATATAGGCAAAGCGTTTTCTAGCTATTTTTCGGGTCAGTGGGCGACGTGATTGGCGGTGGATTAAATTGGGTGACGCTTTTTTCTCTTTTTTAATAACGGAATTGTCAAAAACTGTTACCTCTGGTTTTTACTTTTTGACACATTTTTGGTGACTGGGCAGTGGTATGATGTACCCGATACCCATTCACATGGGGGGGGCGAGTGGGATCTGGGGGCCCCCTTGTTAATGGGGGCTTCCAGATTCTGATAAGCCCCCCACCCACAGACCCCGACAACCACAGCCCAGGGTTGTCAAGAAGAAGTCCTTGTCCCCATTTTGGGGTGGGGGGGCGCAGAGACTCCCCTGCCCCAAAGCACCCACCCCCCCCCATGTTGAGGGCATCTGGCCTGGTATGATTCAGGAGGAGGGGCACTTGCTTGTCCACCCCATTTCCTGATCTGCCAGGCTGCAAGCTCGGATAAGGGAGTGGTATAGATTTTGGGGGGGGGGACCCTAAGGCGTGTTTTTTTCTATTGCCAGGCAATTGTTGGCATTCTTTATCTTTTCTTTCATCTGTCAGTGTGGAAGTCAGCTGACAGATGATGGCTGTTAAGGACGCTGGCAGCCAGCTTCCCGGCCCGCCGCTTAACGACCAGCTATTTCTTCACACAGAATTCATATCAGTCAGTCGTTCTGAAAACTCGGAATTAGTTCAAAAACAAATAAACAAAACAAATTTTAACAGATTTCAATTCAATTTGTTACTATTCATTACTATTTCATTTGGAGATTTGGATACATCCGAATCTCCGAATAACCAAAAATGTGTCTGAATTTGTATTAGGACCGAAACAAATTGCACATGTTTAGATGCTGGAATGAGACCAGTAGCTGTCAAACAACAGGAGCATTTACACCATCCTGATACTGCCTGACTGGACATTTGCTCTGCGACTTTTGAACTTTAGGTTTATTGTCAACAATCCATCCAAAAAATACTTTCTTGTTTGTGTTTTGCACCAGTTCACTTTCTAGCACTACAGTTAATTTTGCTTTTTTCTTTTTCGAGAGAAGGGAAGGCCTTTGAGAAGAATCATTCCTGATAATACAAAGAGACCCCCAACCTCCTAAACTTTGCCAAAAGTATCGCTTTGAATGCCGTAGTTGACACTGAAAAACCAACCCTGTGATATTACCTGCAGATTAAGTTGACATTAAGTTTACCCTTTCATCACTGGATAACCAGGGATCTTTGAGATACTAGCCATTGTGTGTTCTTGGTCATCAGCCTCCATAAGAAGTCCTTGGATTGTGGGGTTGAACATAGATCTGGTGAAACGACTGCAAGTCCTTGTTACCTCCAGATGTGATTCTTCATCAGAGAGTGTTTATCTCATGCTGAGGACAGTATACAATTGCCTAGTACAAGAGGATAAAGCCTTGTACACACGGGACGATGATCGTACGTACGATCGTCGCAAATCGTATGTTGCATAATGTAACTTGCATACTAACTGCACTACACGATCGTACGACCACAGAAGAACGTTCAGGTGCATGTAATTAGCATCCGGACGTTCCTGACTTCGGAGCATGCGTGTTTTGCACAATACAACTTGTTGTACCAACTTCTCTGTACACGTGATACAACGGTCGTATGACCACTTGTTGGAACGACCAAGTTTTCTAGTTTGCTCATACAACTCCTGTTGTACGACCGTCGTACGTCAGCTGTTCTAATCGCGCATACGAACAATCAATTTTGCATACAACGGTCGTTAGTACAACCTGTTGTATACGATCATCGTTCCGTGTGTACGAGGCTTAAGTTCCCAACTGAGAAAGAGTCTTAGCCAGAAGAGGTGCCCTGCAGACTTGAGGAAGAAGTGGGTCTAGAAGGCTTTGAAAGCCACTGTGAAACCTTCTGAAAGAGCAAAAGGTTAGACATAAGATCCAGCCCACTGTACAGTTGATGGATGATTCTGGAGGGAGCTGTTCTAGAGACGTCAAAACCATATAACTGTCTAAAGCCTTTGAACCAATGGGTGACACCCCCTGCCTTCTACCCAGCAAAAGCCATTGGAAAATTCCCCATGGACCTCTTTGGTCAATTACATCATCAGATATACTCCACCCCTTTATTTACATTTGAGTTGTTTGGCTCAGGAAGTTGTCAGTTGTGGCTAATGGGCAACAATATGGGATGTTGGGGTTTTTTTCAGTGAGTTGGTGACTCTTATTTATTGCTATTAATAAGGATCTGTATTGCTGGATGGTGTGATTAATGATGGATTTGCTTTGTGGGACATTTTGTTTTTTGTTTTTTTAAAAAAGGTCACAAAGTGTGGGGTTAATTTACTAAAGCTGAAGAGTGCAAAAATTGGTGCAGCTGTGCATGCTAGCCAATCAACGTCTAACCTCAGCTTGTTCAATCAAGCTTTGACAATAAGGCCTCATACACACGGGCGTTTGCAGAAAAATAAGCAAAACGCCGGGCCTGACGTCAGGGGAAAAAACTGACGTTTTGCTTGGCGTTTTGCATTGACGTCAATGGACGTTTTTTCACGCCAGCTTTTTGCGGCGTTTTCTGCCTCTATTCAAAATCAATGGTTCCCTATGGGAGCCCATTGATTTGAAAAGAAGCCGCACCAGAAGTCGGATCGCGGCGATCCGTCTTGCGGCGCGACTTGTGTGCCGTGTCTTAAAGGGGATTTGCGTGGGGTCCCCCCCCCCCCAGAGCATACCAGGCTCTTCGATCTGGCAGGGATTTTAAGAGGAGCCCCCACGCCGGAAAAAGACGGCGTAGGGTCCCCCAAAAACCATACCAGACCCTTATCCGAGCACGCAGCCTGGCAGGCCAGGAAAGGGGGTGGGGACAAGCAAGCGCCCCCCCTCCTGGACCGTACCAGGCCGCATGCCCTCAACATGGGGAGTATGGGTGCTTTGGGGCAGGGGGGGGCACTGCGCCCCCCACCCCAAAGCACCTTGTCCCCATGTTGATGGGGACAAGAGCCTCTTCCCGACAACCCTGGCCGTTGGTTGTCGTGGTCTGCGGTCGGGGGCTTATCGGAATCTGGAAGCCCCCTTTAACAAGGGGGCCCCCAGATGCCGGGCCCCCACCCTATGTAAATGAGTATGGGGTACATCGTACCCCTACCCATTTACCTGGGGGAAAAAAAGTGTATAAAAAAAACACCACACAGCTTTTTAAAATATTTTATTATATCCGCTCCGGCATCTTCTCCCCTCTCTTCTTTCTTCGGCTCTGTTGCGGGGTCTTCTGTCTTTTGAGGGGTCTTCTGCGGGGTTCTTCAGCTCTTTTGCTGCTGTTTCCCGGCTACCTTCTCCCGCCGCTGCTTCTTCTCCCTCTTCTTCTTCCCCTTCTTCTGGAGATGTTGACTCGTCGCTCTCTTCCACTCGAATACCGGGTCCGTGCTGTGCGGTTGCCTTATATTGGCATGGGGGTGGGGCCACACGATGACGTCATCATCAGCCCCACCCACATGATGTCACATCCTGGGGCGGGGCGTCGCATCACAGC
>BLSH010389866.1:196796-216844 GCA_018402905.1 Glandirana rugosa
GCCACTAGGCTGAACGCCGCGCTGAACACATTAAGACACCTAGCACACAAGTCGCGCCGCAAGTCGGATCACCGCGATCCGACTTCTGGTGCGGCTTCTATTCAAATCAATGGGCTCCCATAGGGAACCATTGATTATGAACAGAACGTCTGACGAGGCTTAACGCTGTGTATACAACGTTAAGCAACGTTATTGAGCGTTTTGCCGGCCCGGCGTCAAGAAACGCCATGACGCTGCAGCTTCAGAACGCACTGGTCCCGTGTTCTAGCTACAGCTCACTAACGCCGACGCCCTCTACTGCCCACAAACGCCGGCGTTTTTAGAGGGCCATTGAATAACATGGAGAGCTGCAAAAAAACGCCTACAAACGCCGGCGGCCAAAGCGCCCGTGTGTATGAGGCCTAAAACCTTGAAGCTGATTGGTTTCTTTGCGTAGCTGCACCAAATTTTGTACTTTCAAGCTTTAGAAAATTAACCCCTGTATGTCTTTAGTAATTATTTACATTTTTGTGAATGAGTAAGGGTAATACATACCCCTTATTTGATCGCATAGGTGGTATTGGGGGGTCCCCTATATTTAAAGGGGGATTCAAGATTCTGATAAGCCCCGACCTTCTTAACCACCAGATTGGTGTTGCGGGAAAAAGCGGACCTTGTCTCCATCAATGTGGGAACAGGGTTATTTACCAGGGTAGTGCTCCCTGGCAAGGACCCCCTTCCCCATGGAGCCTTGTGTGGCTCCCACCTATCTTGGCCTGCTGGGCTGCATGCTTAGATAAGGGTCTGGTATGGATTTTGGAAGAGACTCCATACTTTGTTTTTGTTTTAAACAGGGTTCCCTATTAAAATTCCGACCAGACCTGAAACATCACCCTATGTTGTGGCAGGATCTCCAGGAAGAGAATATAATAAAATATATTGAAAATATCCTAAAGAACAAATTTAGAGAACATACCGTTTACATCCAGCTCCTCTTCCTCTGCTATTACTGGCATTTATCAACTTTGTATTTTTATTACACAGAGGAGTCAGAATAAAGCCACTCATGTATAAAGGTGTAACTTAGTAGAAAAATGCATCAAAGTATTACTTACTTGTGTAGCCATGAGCTCCCTTGGGAGTGGCTGGTAGTTGTGGTTCACCTCATAGCTGCCCTAAATCCCACCATATCTCACACATCAGAAGTCACTGAATAAGCCGGCTCTTGTTTTTGTTTGCTTTATTTAGGGGATTTAACTTGGATAGGGAAAAGGGGTGACCGTGGGATGCCCAAAGAATTGGTTACAGGACCTCCTATATACACGACCGTATATACACTTTACTTCCTCCTGCACTTCACTTGCAGACTATTGCTCCTTCACTTCTCTCCAGCACTTCTCTTGCAGAATATTGCTCCTTCACTTCTCTCCAGCACTTCACTTAATTTCCTGACCTGAAGGGAAATTTATCAGGCTCACTCCATTCCTTTCTCTTCACCACAGCTAGCACATGGTGAGGCCTGCACTCTGTCAGCAGGATCTCTGAACCACCCATTACAGGCCAGGGTCAAAGACCCCTCAAAAATGTAGCTTAGTACATTGGTGCTAGCTGGGCCTTTGATGGACTACAACTTCCAGCCCACCCTTCCTCCAGGTCACACCGACCTGCTATCCTCCCAGTGACACTTCTTCCCCTTACTGGCTCCTAAGACCTCCACAGACTGTCCATTATTCCTCTCCCAGCCTAATCCAACTTTTCCTCCAGCTTCCAGGCTGTCACTCACCGACTCCAGTGTTCTCAGTAGCACCTCTGCTGTTCTCCTATTCCTTTGGGCTGCTCCAGAAATCCACTCCACTCCTGGCTGCACCCAAGTCTCCAAGCCTCAAGATCACCCACCCAGACTGGGGGCTCCCTCCTGGGTAGAGGCTTCCACAGCACCTCTGCTACATCTTCCACACTTCCACCCGATGTCTCCTTCCCCCTGCTGGCAGACTGCTGTATTTAAGGAGGCCTGCCAATTCATACTGTAGATTAGTCAGAGTTCCTTGTCATACATCAGGAAGTGACACCCCCTAATCCATCCCCCTTTCCAGAGCCTTCTCTGCTCAAAGGTGAGGAAACTCCAAGGGGTGTTCCTTCCTTCTATCTCCAGTCACTCCCTGAGCCACTCCCCAGCTCAGATCAAAACATTCAGGCCTGCAACTACAGTCAGGTCTGACTAAATTTTGCCTCTCCCAGCAAAAAGACCTCACAAAAAAATGCCTACACTTTGGGGGCGCTACACTTGCAGGTGTGATGTTTCCGACCGCCGACTGGCGTCTGACGGCGACAAAGTGGTTGGATATCGCAAACCGCCGTCATATGACGGCAGCTGCAATATCCTGCACTGTGAGCGTGCATGTGCCGCCGGAGGGCGTGTTTGCGCGCTCACTGTGTTCCAGGGGGGCTCGATCAATGCCGGCTATCCGCCATGGCCCCCCCCCCGCAGTGAAAGAATGGAGGTACGTGTAAGTAAACACGGATCTCCGTTCTGTTAGAGGGGGAAGGGCTGTGATCACAGGCTTCCTGTATATGGAAGCCGTGATCACTCCCTTCCCCCAGCCAGCCCAGCCCACATACAGTTAGAACACGCCCAGGGAACACAGTTAACCCTTAGAGCCCCCCCTCCAGGTTAACCCCTTCAATGTCCTGGTTCGGGTCCGGATCCCAGACACCCCAAAGTTCGGTACGGACCCGAACCTTACAGTCCGGGTTCGCTCAACACTACTAACTAATAATAACTTAACTATTACTAACTATTAAATTATAAGTATTGTAATTTCATTTAAAATTTGGTTGTTAGTGATAAATTTGTATTTACGTTCACTAACAGCCAAATTTTAAAGGAAAATCCGAAACCTAAAATTGAATAGTTATTTATAAGTTAGTTATTATTTCAAATTTTTGGATTTTCTTTCGTATTTTTGAATTTTTGGACTTTCAAATTCCCGAATTTTTGAATTTCCAAATTTTCGGATTTTCTAATTTTCTACTTCTGATTTTCGGAATTTCGGAATTTTAAATTTTGGCATTTTTGAATTTCGAATGACCGAATTCTTGAATTTCCGAATTTTCACATTTCCAAATTTCCGATTTCTGAAATTTTCGAATTCCCGAATTTCTGAAAAAAAAAAGAATGAAATGAAAACTAACAAATTTTTCGGCCGTGCATACACATTCAGTGTACAAGGATGACATTTTTGGGGCATGCATAGCACATCCAGTATCCTCAACTAGTTAACCACTTCCGGACCGCCCACCATCATTATATGGTGGGGCTTTACTGTTGACTACCATCGCTGTGGTAGCAGGTAGCTCCCATAACCCCAGTATTTATTTAAGTGGTGCATTATCCTCTTTCAGATAAAAGTGATCTCTGCGGCGGATTCACCGCGAGATCACATTTATCGGGGGAGGGAGAGGGCCAGTCATCTCCGCTGTGGTAGCAGCAAAGATGATCCAATTCTGTCGCTGCAATGCCTATGAGCCGAATGAGCGGAAGATGCCGCCCACTCAGCTCTATAGCATTGCAGGGTGGAAGTGACGTCAAACGTCGCTTCCGCCCATAGCTCTTAAAGGGGACTTTTTTTCTTCAAATGTCATTTTATTTATTTATTTATTTTTTATTGCATTTTAGTGTAAATATGAGATGTGAGGTCTTTTTGATCCCAGATCTCATATTTAAGAGGTCCTGGCATGTTTTTTTCTATTACAAGGAATGTTTAAATTTCTTGTAATAGGAATAAAAGTGATTACATTTTTTTTTAAGGACAGTGTAAAAATAAAAAATAAAAAGTAAAATAAATAATAATAAAAAAAATTTAAAGCGCCCCCCATCCCTCTGAGCTCCCATGCAGAAGCGAACGCATACATAAGTCCGTCGCATATGAAAACGATGTTCAAACCACACATGTGAGGTATCATCGCGATCATTAGAGCGAGAGCAATAATTCTAGAACTAGACCTCCTCTGTAACTCAAAATTGGTAACCTGTAGGAATTTTTAAACATCGCCGATGGAGATTTTTAAGTGCCGATGGCGTAACATTATCTTTCACCATATGGAAAAAATTGGTCTAACGTTACTGTTTTCTTATATTTTAACTCAAAAAAGTGAATTTTTTTTAAAAAAATCGAGCTTGTAAGACCGCTGCACAAATACAGTGGAACATAAAGTATTGCAACAACCGCCATTTTATTCTTTAGGGTGTTAGAGAATATATAATGTTTAGGGGTTTTAAGTAATTTTATCGCAAAAAAAAATAATTTTTAAAGTGGAGTTCCACCCAGTTAAAAGTCAGCAGCAATATCGGACACAGACCTGTCCCTCGCTCCAGCATTGTGGTCGCCCGAAGGCTCCCTCTTCTCCCACACCCCTCGGCAGTGCTGGCATCACAAGTGTTGGTGCCCGGCTTTGGCTTTAAAGCCGGGCGCGCACTGCACATGCGCGAGTGGTGCTGCACCTTGTGAATGGCCGGCGTATCTTCTGGGACCTGTGGCATGTCCCAGGAGATCGCCAAGATGGAGGGGGGAGGAGAACTTCCTTCTGGAGCCGTGGCTCCAGAAGGAAGTGAAAACAGGGTCCCGGCCCCCCCCCCCCAAAAAATGACATGTCAATTATGGCATGCCAGGGGGTCACCTTCCATTAAAGCGGAAGTTCTACTTTTTGGTGGAAATCCGCTTTAAATTATAAACACCGACTCTCAAAAAGAGGCTCGTTCCTTAAGTGGTTAATGTATCGCAAAATATCCTGCCAACTTGTGGATGATTTTCAAAATGGCCTTCATCCATCAAGTTTGGATTGCTTTCATACCAGTAATGTGAATTTAGCCGGTTGACATTGCCATTGAGATGAAATAAGGCTTCATCACTGTAAAACACCATTAATCCCCACTGATATAAGAATCATTCACAAAAGTTCACGTCTGTCTGTGTCATCACCACGCAGTTCCTGGATCAGCTGCATTTTATAGGGAAGGAAATTATGATTTCTATGCCTATGAATCCAGAATTTTGGGACACCCTATGTATTAAAAGTGAACCTTTTCACTGGAGGTTCTGCCAATGTTTCCTGTGAATTCTGGCAAATGTCCACAGTAATCAGCACTGTATTCTCTGAACACAATGGAATAATTGACATCCCTGTTCAGCTTCTCAAAAGAGAGTCAGTTATAAAGGGAGATTGTAACATTAAAGAACTTGTAAACCTCAGTTTTCAAGTTGTACCTATAGGTAAGTCTATAATAAGGCTTAGGTACAGTAAATATCGCCCCAACATGCGTCGTTTAGGAGATATTTACTTTGTACTGCGTCAACGGCATCATCGGCACATGCGCTGTGAAGAAACGACCCTCCGTACCGTTTCTTCACTAGCGAGTACCCTGAATGGCTGCTCCCGTGTGCGGGAGTGACGTCACGCGATTCCGGCCAGTCACAGAGCCGGAGTCCGCGGCCCCAGAAGGAAGAGGGGCTACCAGGGACATGGCCTCCATAGGGGACAGCATGGGCTTCGTTTGCAGGTGTCACATAATGTGAGAGTATGCAATGCATACTCTCACATTATGCTTTTACTTTGCAGTGAACAAAAAAAAAGAAGTAAAACCCATCAGGGTTTACTTCCTCTTTAACTTTTCACAGCCAGGAAAACATAGATTTCCTCTTCGATCTAACGCCACCCAGATTTTTACTCAACTCCATCCTGATAGGATCACAGCAAACACATTGTTCACTCAATGGTGCCCATGCCCTTGTGATATACTGTACTTTTACCATCAGGGTCTACATCCCCACCACTCATTGTTCACTCATTAGCGTGTTAATCTGGTGCAGCTGTGCATAGAAACCAATCAGCTTCTATTTTTTTTCTTGTCAAAGCTTAATTAAACAAACCGAGGTTAGAAGCTGATTGGCTACCATGCACAGCTGCACCAGATTTTGCACTCTCCAGTTTGAGTAAACCAGCCCCATAATCAGTGGCGTACTAACACGGGGCAGGGGGCTGTCTGCCCCGGGTGCCAGCAGGGCCGCTTGATTTGATCTCAGCAGGGGGGTGAGGTACAGCAGGTGGGGACTCCCAATTCCTGTCCACAAATATAGTAATCTCCTGCTGTAAAGTTGTGTAGTAAAACCTCTTCTCCGGGTCCCCTGTGTTCAGCGAGGAGACAGGCAGCGGACTATTTTTTCATTTTTAAGCTGCAGATTAATCAGCCATCTTGCTCCCGGCGACTCTAGTGTATCGATATAGAAGAGAGCGGGTTAATGAAGAAATAGTCGCTGCCCGTCTCCTGGTCCCCGCCAAACACAGGGGATCTGGAGAAAAGTTTTTTCTACACAACTGCACAGTGGGAGATTAGTATGTTTGTGGACAAGAATTGGGAGTCCCCACCTGCTGTACCTCGCCCCCCCCCCCCCCCCCAGTTTCCTCCAGCCCAGGCCAGGTGCCCAGCTGTGGTGGCCAGGACGAAGGGATGTACCAGCAGTCCCAGGCTCCAAGCTGGTGAGGAAGAACCCACCTGCAGGACAAGACAAGCAGTGCACCCGGGACACAGGTAGAAGAACCTGCGAAAGACAAACAGGTACTGGGGGGAATGACTAACAATGCTGCGTTTGGAATTTGGAATCAAACCTCTGAGGGCCTCCCCTGCTGCCCCCCCCCCCCATTGATGGGCACTGGTGAGGCTGTGCTGATGGATACTGGTGAGGATGCGCTGATGGACACTGGTGAGGCAGCATTGATGGGCACTGGTAGGGCTGCGCTGATGGGCACATGTGAGGCTGCACTGATGGATACTAGTGAGGCTGCATTGATGGGCACTGCTGAGGCTGCACTGATGGGCACTGATCAGGCTGCATTGATGGGCACTGGTTTGGCTGCATTGATGGGCACTGGTGAGGCTGTGCTGATGGGCACTGATTAGGCTGCATTGATGGGCACTGGTGAGACTGCATTGATGGGCACTGGTGAAGCTACACTGATGGGCACTGGTGAGGCTGCACTGATGGGCACTGATCAGGGTGCATTAATGGGCACTGGTGAGGCTGCCATAGAAACATTGGTAAAGGGAGGAGTTAGTAAGATGACCACGTCTATGTGAGGACATCAGAAATATTTCTGCACTCACTGGTGTTGCCCTCTGAAGAGTGAACCACAGTGGATCACTTTTCAGAGGGTGTTTGCCAGGCAACAAGGAAGCATTATATTGCCTCCCTGCCATCTGATTTAATCCCTAAAAATCTGCACCACCTTGCATTTTTCGGGGGGGGGGTGCTAGATATAGGATCCGCCCCGGGTACCAAATGCTCTAGGTATGCCCCTGCCCATAATATCCATAATAAACTGACACTAGAGAACTACAAACCCAGATCTGGTCACTGACTGGCACTATTTAATATAACCTTAAAGAAACTCACTAACTTCAAAAATTTGGCAAAAGCATGGAAAAATCCAGTACAGAAAACACAAAACCTTGGATTGAAAGTAACATGGTCTGAGAGCATTTTGCAAGACAAGCAACATTTTATTTATTATTACATTTTTTATAAATTTTAATTTAATATACAAGTGATGTCTTGATGTACAAGTAGTGTCACATCCCAACTGAGTATAAAAGAGAAGATAGGCACATCTAAGTGTAGCAATATGGTTAAATTTAATGAAGATACAATATTTAGCAACTCACATGGTTGGCGATTAAAACTGGCACAACTATGTATGCTGGCATCCAGGGTAAAGTGGTCCACATAGACCGTCCTCTGCTCTGCCATCAACGCCACCCCTTAACCACTTGCCGACCGTCAATCGGCAATTGACGGCGGCTAAGTGGCTCTGTAACGCGGATCGCCGTCATACGACGGCGGCCGCGTGATCGAGCATAGTGAGTGCGCGCGCGCGCCGCCGGAGGCGCGCCCACGCGCTCACTGTGTCCAGGAAGGGCCGGGGAGCGGGTGCGGCGGCTTCCATTGCCGCCGGCTACCCGCGATGGCCCCCCCGGAGCGAAGGAGCGGAGGCCCATGTAAGTAAACACGGACCTGCGCTCTGTGTGAGGGGGAAGGGCTGTGATCACAGCCTTCCTGTACATGAAGGCTGTGACCACTTCCCTTCCCCTGTTAGGGCAGTCCCCCCACAGTTAGAACACGCCCAGGGAACACAGTTAACCCTTAGAGCGCCCCTGCAGGTTAACCCCTTCACTGCCAATGGCATTTACACAGTAATCAGTGCATTTTTATAGCACTGATCGCTGTATAAATGCCAATGGTCCCAAAAAAGTGTCAAAATGGTCCGACATGTCCGCTGAAATATCGCAGTACCGCAAAAAATCACAGATCGCCGCCATTATTAGTAAAAAATAAAAAAAAAATAAAAACCCCAAAAATGAATTCTCATCACCCGTAAACGCGACCACTTTTGCGCAAACCAATCAATAAACGCCAATTGCGATTTTTTTTATCGCAAATATGAGGAAGAATATAAATCGGGCAAAAACGGTGAAAAAAAATGTTTTTTTATATATTTTTTTTTGGATTTGTATTTTAGGAAAAAGTAAGAAATTTGTTTTTTTTTGCAAAATTGTCGCTCTTCTTTTGTTTATAGCGGCGATCAGAAATGACACAGAGGGGATCAAATACCACCAAAAGAAAGCTCTATTTGTGGGAAAAAAAGGACGCAAATTTTGTTTGGGTACAATGTCGCACGACCGCGCAATTGTCAGTTAAAGCGACGCAGCGCCGAATCGCAAAAAGGGCTCCGGTCCTAAAGCTGGAAATCCTTACGGTCCTTAAGTGGTTAAACACTGCTCTCCAAGAGCGCTTCATGCCTCGCTTTCAGATTGCAGGTTATAAGTGAGAGCCGGCGGTGCAGAGGACGGTCTATGTGGACAGTTTTACCCCAGATGCCTGCATACTTAGATCTGCCTCCATTAATCATCAACCATGTGAGTTGCTAAATGTTGTACCTTCATTAAATGTAACCATATTGCTACATTTAGAGGCGTCTCTCTTCTCTTTTATATTCTGTATCTCCTGCTGGATTTTGCTTCTAATCCCCTTGTGGAGGCGGCCATTTGTGGATGGACATTTTATGGTTACACAACCTATCACATTGCTATAATCTTTTTATATGGACTACAAACTGAAAGATTTATCAATAAATGGTTGTGGAACAAATCATCTGAGTTTCTATTATTTTTTATGGGGAAATTTGCTTTGATATAAGAGTACTTTGGATTACAAGCATGTTTTCGGAACAAATTATGCTCGTAATCCAAGGTTTTTACTGTACTTGAAATTCTTACTAGTAGATTTTTTTCCCTTCCATAAACAATTTATTGTTGACTTGAAATGTGCCTTTGAACTGGTTAGAACGTTTGGCTACTTAACCCCTTCCTGTTGACATAACACATATATGCGGCCCACTGCATTGGGCTTTTTTCCGTTGGGCCGCATATGCCAGCACAGAGACCGGGATCTCACTGAGAGCCCCGGGCCCTGTGCTAGCGATCAGAACCCTGATCTACCGATTCCGGTTCCCCTGATCGCTGTGGTAGCCTCTGATTGGCTACCACAATGATCAGTCACTGTGAAACCCGTCCCTGTGTTTTTCTCTCTCTGTGAATGGAGAGGAAAGATACAGTGTATCTTTCTCTTTCCTTGCAGAGAGGGAAAAAAAAAGTGTGTGTGTAAAACAAATCAATAAATAAATAAATAATAAAAACTAAAAGAAAAAATAAACGAAAAATACATAGATCAAGGTTTTATCTAGGTCAGGGCCAGGGTTAGTGTCTGGGTCACGTAAGGGTCAAAGGACAGGGTCAGTATATTTTGGGCAGGGTTTTTTTTTCTCTAACCACTTTAAGACCGAGCCTCTTTTTGGAGTTCAGTGCTTACAAGTTAAAAACAGGTTTTTTTGCTATAAAATTACTTAGAACCCCCAAACATTATATTTTTTTTTTCTAACACCCTAGAGAATAAAATGGCGGCTGTTGCAAAACTTTATATCACACCGTATTTGCCCAGCCGCCTTACAAGCGCGATTATTTTTGAAAAAAATCATTTTTTTGAGTTAAAAAACAAGACAACAGTAAAGTTAGGCCATTTTTTTCCATATTGTGAAAGATAATGTTACGCCAAGTAAAATGATACCCAACTTGTCATGCTTCAAAATTGCGTCTGCTGGCGACAAACTTTGCAACATAAAAATCTCCATTGGCGATGTTTAAAAAATTCTACAGGTTACTAGTTTTGAATTACAGAGGAGGTCTAGTGCTAGGTTTATTGCTCTTGCTCTAACGATCGCAGCGATACCTCACATGTGTGGTTTGAACACCGTTTTCATATGTGGGCGGGACTTACATATGCGTTCGCTTCTGCGCGCGAGCTCGCGGGGACGGGGTGCTTTAAAAAAAATTTTTTAAATTATTTATTTTACTTTTTAATTTTTATTTTTACGCTATTCTTTTTTTTTAAAAAAAATTTGATCACTTTTAGTCCTATTACAAGAAATGTAAACATTCCTTGTAATAGAAAAAAGAATGACGGTACCTCTTAAATGTGAGATCTGGGGTCAAAAAGACCTCACATCTCATATTTACAGTAAAATGCAAAAAAAAAAAATAATAATTTGAAAAAAAATGACAGTGCAAAAAAAAAGGGCCCTTTAAGAGCATTGTGCAGAAGTGACTTGTGACAATGCTTCCGCCCTGCCATGTTATGGAGCCGAATGAACAGCTTCAGCCGCTCACTTGGCTCACAGACACTGGGGGGAGATGACCGGAAACCTGTCGGGGGGGGGGGGCACCTCTCCTGCCGCTGATAAAAATGATCTTGCGGTGAATCCACTGCTGAGACCACTTTTATCTTGTGCAGAATCACTGACTGTAAAAAAAAGATACGGGGTTATGGTAGTTATCCGTTACCATAGCAATGGTATTCCACTTTAATCGGCTGCCGTATAATGACAGCGGGCGGTCTTGAAGTGGTTAATTAAATAAGCATTAGTGTCAGTGGGGTTGATTTACTAAAGCTTGAAAGTGCAAAATTTGGTGCAGCTCCCCCCAGGAATCAGCTTCACGGTTTTATTGTCAAAACTTGATTGAACAAGCTGAGGTTAGAAGCTGATTGGCTGGCATGCAAAGCTGCACCGGTTTTTTCACTCTCCAGCTTTAGTAAATCAACCCCAGTGTGTTTAACTGCTGGCCGACCGCTGATCGGCATTTGACGGCGACAGAATGGCTGCTTAGCGCAAATCGCCGTCATATGATGGCGGCTGCGAGATCGCACTCACTGTGTTCGGGGAGGGCCAGGGAGCGGGTGTGGCAGAGTCGATCTCTGCCGGCTACCCGCGATGCCCCCCCCCGGAGTGAAAGAACGAGGTCCGTGTAAGTAAACACAGACCTCCGTTCTGTGAGGGGGTAAGGGCTGTGATCACAGCCTTCCTGTACATGGAGGCTGTGACCACTTCCCTTCTCCTGTTAGGGCAGCCCCCATACAGTTAGAACACGCCCAGGGAACATAGTTAACCCTTAGAGCGCCCCCTGCAGGTTAACCCCTTTACTGCCAATGGCATTTACACAGTAATCAGTGCATTTTTATAGCACTGATCGCTGTATAAATGCCAATGGTCCCAAAAAAGTGTCAAAATGGTCCGACATGTCCGCTGAAATATCGCAGTACCGCAAAAAATCGCAGATCGCCGCCATTACTAGTAAAAAATAAAAAAAAATAAAAGCCCCAGAAATGAATTCTCATCATCCGTAAACGCGACCACTTTTAAGCAAACCAATCAATAAACGCCGATTGCAATTTTTTTAATCACAAATATGAGGAAGAATATAAATCGGCCAAAACCAATGAAAAAAAATGTTTTTTTATATTTTTTTTTTGGATTTGTATTTTAGCAAAAAGTAAGAAATTTGGGTTTTTTTGCAAAATTGTCGCTCTTCTTTTGTTTATAGCGGCGATCAGAAATGACGCATCGGTGATCAAATACCACCAAAAGAAAGCTCTATTTGTGGGAAAAAAAGGACGCAAATTTCATTTGGGTACAGCGTCGCAGGACCGCGCAATTTTCAGTTAAAGCGACGCAGTGCCGAATCGCAAAAAGGGCTCCGGTCCTAAAGCTGGAAATCCTTCCGGGGCTGAAGTGGTTAAGGTAAGACAAAAAAAGAAGCAAAATATGCACTGTTGCTTTAAATAACTGAAATACACATATGTGATATTGCTGTAATTGCCAGGAGCAGGAGAATTAGTTTTGGGTTGTTCTTTGATGGTAGGTTATGGTAGTAACACTAAAATGTAAAAATAACTTTGCACTGAGGTATATAAATTAATAGACAGTAAACAGATGCAGCTGCTGTACACAGAGTGATATCACCTGAACATTAGGAAATATAAATCAATTTACAGCGCTAGCAAATTAGTGCAACAATACAAATAAAGTGACCAAAAAACATCTCTTATAAAAAGCTTAATGTAAGAAATTCATGTGCAAATAAGTCCATATAAAAGTGCTCTTGTACTTAGGTGCTTGAATATCCATCCAAAGTGCTCCAGAGTGCGTTTCGCCTTCCTGTAGACGTCATCAACGGACATGACTGTTGATGATGCCTACAGGAAGGCGAAACGAGTTGATGTAATTTCCAGTGACAAGTCCCGCTGACGTCACTTCCAGTTATCGTGGAACGCACGCTGGTTAGCGGCATTCGTACTGTTTTCCCCTGCTGGTTTTTAATTTCATTCTGTAAGTACATTAGCACTTGTGCAATAAATTATACAGTTATTGCGGTACTATATTGGCTCCTTCTTCTCCTATATCCCTGGGAATACGATGGTTGTATTGGAATACGCCTTCGATCTCGGCTCACTACATAGGAATATTGATTCCAAAGCCTGGCTGACTTCCAGACTGAAAAGCTGGCAGTCATTTTTATTTGGTGAGTGGGGACACAGATGGGGTGTGACACTCAACGGCACTTATGTGTTATTGAAGCATTGAGCACTTTGGATGAATATTCAGGCACCTAAGTACAAGAGCACTTTTATATGGACTTATTTGCACATGAATTTCTTACATTAAGCTTTTTATAAGAGATGTTTTTTCGTCACTTTATTTATATTGTTGCACTAATTTGCTAGCACTTTAAAGTGGATGTAAACCCACCACCCACCCAGTATAAACTAATGACACAGTATTAATGTATATATATATATATATATATGCAAGCCTCCGGCATCTATCCCTACCTTTCAAATGTCCTTCCTATAAGCACTAGCAGCTCTGTAAAACTGTGAAATCAGTGGGTGTCTGTGTTTGCTGGAGGTTGGTGGGTGGAGTTGTGATGTCACAAGCCTCCCCACCCACCTCTATACTGAGACACTGAGGAGGGAGGGAGGGGGAGTGTAAAACTTTCTCTGCTGTGTGAAGAAGATAAGCAAATTGCTTGTCACTCACAGAGCAAGGGGCGGATCGACTTTGTATTTCCCTGTTAGTTGGACTTTCTCTTCCTGAAAAAAGATAAGCTCATTACTCACACTTGGATTAACTCTTTGTGGCAAGACTGGGCACAGATGATATGACATGCTATACTCTACCAGGCAGAATTATTAATTACATTTTTTTTGGGGGTTTACATCCACTTTAAATTGATATATATTTTCTATGGTAGTAACAAGAAATATACAGCACAATTTATACATTGTTTTACTATTTTGTGCCAGTTTACCTTTCATAATAAAATAAATAAATAAATCAGGAGATATCCATTACTATTTACCCCAAAATAAAAGCTCAATTTGTCCTGAAAAAAACAAGGTATTATCCACCTGGATGCACAAAGTAGCTAATGGTAAGCACCCATAAGCAAGGGTTGCGAAACGCGTTAGTTTGCATTTTTTCTTGTTCTGCACTGTATGGAACCATAAGAAAGAATAAAGAGCATTTTGAGTGCGGCTATCTGGAACTTTATTTCTTCCCAGCAACTTTGGCATATCTAGTCCGCACCCATGGGACAACAAAGGCTACAAGGTAACAGCAGTGGTTGAATTTTGGGGGCATCGTTGAGTGGCTTTACCTATCGTGGATGCACGACGTAGTTGTGTTGATATGTATGGTTTTACTAACACATGTCAAAGCTGCAGAATCGTGCTTAGGCATTAAGATTTGTTTTACGCTTAGGCATAAAGGGGTTGTAAATTCAGAAGGTTTTATATCTTAATGCATTCTCTGCATTAACCACTTAAGGTCCGAGCCTCTATTTGAGATTCGGTGTTTACAAGTTAAAATCAGTTTTGTTTGTTATAAAATTACTTAGAACCCCCAAACATTATATATATTTTTTTGAACACCCTAGAGAATAATATGGCAGTCATTGCAATACTTTATGTCACACCGTATTTGCGCAGCGGTCTTACAAGCGTGATTTTTTTTGGAAAAAATGCACTTATTTGAGTCAAAAGAATAAGACAGCAGTAAAGTTAGCCCAATTTTTTTCAATATTATGAAAGATAATGTTACGCCGAGTAAATTGATACCCAACATGTCATGCTTCAAAATTGTGCCCGCTCTTGGAATGGCCACAAACTTTGGCACTTAAAAGCTTCATCAGCAACGTTTAAAAATGTCTTACAAGTTACCAGTTTTAAGTTACAGAGGAGGTCTAGTGCTAGAATTATTGTTCTCACTCTAACGATCGTGGCGATACCTCACATGTGTGGTTTGAACACCGTTTTCATACGAGGGTGGGATTTAGGTATGCGTTCGCTTCTGCATGCAAGCTCGGCGGGACAGGGAGCTTTACATTTTTTTTTCATATTTATTTTACTTTTTATTTTTACACCGTCCTTTTTAAAAAAAATGTTCAATTTTATTCCTATTACAATAAATGTAAACATTCCTTGTAATAGAAAAAAGCATGCAAGGACCTTTTAAATATGAGATCTGGGGTCAAAAAGACCTCACATCTCATATTTACACTAAAATGCAATAAAACAAAGACACTTGAAAGAAAAAAATTCTCCTTCAAGAGCTTTGGGTGGAAGTCCTGTTTGACGTCGCTTCCGTCCTGCAATGCTATGGAGCCAAGCGGGGGCCATCTTCCCTTCACTTGGCATCCAGGCATTGGGGCAGCAGGACTGAATCGTCTCCGCTGCTACCGGCGGGTCCAGTAAGCGATGGAGATGACCGTAATATGGCCCTCTACCGCCCCCGATAAAAGTGATCCGCTGCAGAGACCACTTTTATCTGAAAGCAGGCCGCCCACCGTTTTCAGTCTCAGGGCTTTTGAATGTCTATGCAAGGGGAATTTTTACAGAAAAAAAACACACATCAAATATGTTAAAGTGGTTGTCAACCTTGGACAACCACTGTAACCTACAGATAAGCCTATAATAAGGCTTACCTGTAGGTTCCCTGCATATCTCCCAAACCTGCACGGTTTAGGAGATATACAGTGTAGTTGCATGTGCCCATGTCATCTGACGCATGCGCAGTGAAGAAACGGCCTCTGTGCCATTTCTTCACTGAGATTTTGCCGCGGTTGGCGGCTCCCACACGCATGCCTGGGAGTGACATCACACGACTCCAGCCAGTCACAGAGCCGGAGTCGGCTGCCCTGGAAGGAAGAGGGGCGGAAGATGGACGCGGCCTGGAGCAGGGACATCGCGGGCTTCCAATGCAGGTAAGTGCCCCATAATGGGCTAATATGCAATGCATACTAGCCAATTATGCTTTTACATTGCAGGGTAATATAGAGGAAGTAAAACCCATCAGGGTTTACTTCCTCTTTAAATATACTTATAATTATTTGAGTAGATTACTGTTGAAATGAGTGGCCTGGCGACAAGGTCTCTTTACCTAACAAGACTGCATCTGGTAGAGCACCCAAAAGGTGTCATTTTACAGCTCATTGGCGATGCTAGAATCACCTCTACAACTAATACAAGAATTAAAGCTGTAAAAAAAATCTTTTGAAGTCTCCAACAATGCAATCTTGAATTCACTCAGCTGTGTCTAGGTGTGAAAAAAAGTCCCTGCAAAGTATGAAATAAGTAATGGACATGATATCTCTCTTTTATTTTTAACAAGAACAGAAGATACAATGAATATTTAGTCTTGCTAAAAGCATACTCAAAAAAACTACTGGAGAGAATATGATGTCTGAGATAGAAGCTACTATTACAAGATTTTCTAATGTGTGAAATCCTTCCCCCAAAACAGTCTCCAAATTCTAAAAAAGTGAAGTCAAGCCAAAAATGGTAACAAAAAAACGAGAAAAAATATTTGTAAATTAATGGATAAATTAGCACAGCAAAACAATATCATTTAACAAGAAACCAAGATATCAGATTGTTTAATTAAAGTGTTTGTAGAGGCTAAGGGTTTTTTACCTTCATGCATTCTATGCACAAAGGTAAAAAAAACTTTCTCCATGTAGCAGACCCTCCAGCCCCCCTAATACTTACCTGAGCCCCTTCTCCTCCAGCGATGTGCACAAGAGCCTTGGCTCTCAGGGAGTGCCCCAGCCACAGATGATTAGTCCCTACAGATGACAGATTCTTGGCGGGCTTGGATACGTGGGTTTAGATCCTAGTCCAAACATGCCCAAGCATCACAGATAATCAATAGTCCAAATTTGAAGAAAAAATGTCTAAGAGCCGGTTCACACTACAGCGACTTGGGAGGCGACTTGCGTCGCTCCAAGTTGCCCCAAGTCGCTTGCTAAGTGAAATCCCATAGAAGTGAATGTGAGCTGTCTAAATGAACACTACTGAAGTCGCTCCGACTTCAGAAAAGGTTCCTGTACTACTTTGAGGCAACTTCTATCCGACTTGTGCCCGTAGAAATCAATGGAAGTCGTCTCAAAGTGGGATCCCCCATCTAAACAGAAGCGACTTTACAGTGAAAAGAATAGAATTTATTTTAGGGCAACCCCCTCCCTCCCTTCTCTGATTGGCCACAGCAAAGTCGCCTGGCATGAAGTCGTGTTGTAAGTCGCCTCAAGTCGCGGTATAAGTTGCTTTCAAATCGTCTAGCAAAGTCGGATCGCCCCGGTGTGAACCAGCTGTAAAGATGCAAGGATATAACGCACCACATCCCAATTATTTAGCCACTTAAGGACCCAGCCTCTTTTTGAGAGTCGGTGTTTACAAGTCATGTTTTTTGCTATGCAATTACTTAGAACCCTCAAACATTATATATATGTTTTTCTAACACCCCAGAGAATAAAATGGCGGTTGTTGCAATACTTTATGTCACACTGTATTTGCGCAGCGGTCTTACAAGCACGATTTTTTTTTGAAAAAATCACTTTTTTTAAGTTAAAAAATAAGACAACAGTAAAGTTAGCCCAATTTTTTTCCATATCGTGAAAGATAATGTTACGCCGAGTAAATTGATACCAAACATGTCATGCTCCAAAATTGTTCCCGCTTGTGGAATGGCGACAAGCTTTGGCACTTAAAAATCTCCATCGGCAATGTTTAAAAATGTCTACAGGTGACCAGTTTTAAGTTACAGAGGAGACCTAGTGCTAAAATTATTGCTCTCGCTCTAGCGATCGTGGCGATACCTCACATGTGTGGTTTGATATATGCGGACGTGACTTATGTATTCATTCGCTTCTGCGCGTGAGCTCGGCAGGACGGGCGCTTTAAAAATGTTTTTCTTATTTATTTTACCTTTTATTTTTTATTTTTAAAAGAGTTGATCACTTATATTCCTATTGCAAGAAATGTAAAAATTCCTTGTAATAGAAAAAAGCATGCCGGGACCTCTTAAATATGAGAACTGGGGTCAAAAAGACCTCAAATCTCATATTTACACTTGAATGCAATAAAAAAAAAAGAAAAGACACTTTAAAAAAAAAATGTCCCCTTTAAGAGTATTGGGCGGAAGTGACTTTTGACGTCGCTTCCGCCAGTCAACGATATGAAGCCGAGTGGAGGCCATCTTCCGCTTACTCGGCATCCAGTGCATGAGGGGAGCAGACCCGATCACCTCCGTCGCTACCGGCGGTTCCGGTAAGAGGCGCAGACGACGGAAAAGTGGTGAAGGCACCTCTCCCGCCCCCGATAAAAGTGATCTTGCGGCAAATCCGCGGGGACCACTTTTATCTGAAAGCCAGCCATCCGCTGAACAATGCCAGGGTTATGGTAGCTATCTAACAATGGTATTCCACTTCAAAGTACCGCCGTATATAGATGATCGGCTGTCCGGTAGTGGTTAAGTAATTTTTGATAGGAATGTAAAGGTGCTAGAGTCATCAATACAACGATATGATAAAATCAAGAAATCTTATTTATACATATTTCAAAAATATTTTTAAAACCAAGAGATAGGTAATATTTCATAAAACCCAGGTAACAGTTTCATACGGACATCATGCGAGTACAGTACTCCATACGGACATCATGTGAGTACAGTACTCCATACGGACATCATGTGAGTACAGTACTCCATACGGACATCATATGAGTACAGTACTCCATACAGGCATCATGTGAGTACAGTACTCCATACGGACATCATGTGAGTACAGTACTCCATACAGACATCATGTGAGTACAGTACTCCATACGGACATCATGTGAGTACAGTACTCCATACGGACATCATGTGAGTACAGTACTCCATACGGACATCAAGTGAGTACAGTACTCCATTCAGGCATCATGTGAGTACAGTACTCCATACAGACATCATGTGAGTACAGAACTCCATACGGACATCATGTGAGTACAGTACTCCATACGGACATCATGTGAGTACAGTACTCCATGCGGACATCATGTGAGTACAGTACTCCATACGGACATCATGTGAGTACAATACTCCATACAGACATCATGTGAGTAAAATACTCCATACAGACATAATGTGAGTACAGTACTCCATACGGACATCATGTGAGTACAGTACTCCATACGGACATCATGTGAGTACAGTACTCCATACGGACATCATGTGAGTACAGTACTCCAGTTTCTTATAACTGTTCTGTGAAAAATAGACCATCATATTTCAGAATAGGGATCCCCCCTCTACCTTTCCTTTCCTAGCAGGGACAAGAAAATCTTCAGAATGTCAAGGAAATATTCAGGAAGAATTACAAAATTGACATACAACTTCAGACTAAAAACCAGACAAGTGCAGAACAAAATCATTTATTTTGTTTTGTTTACATACATTTGTTTAGTTAGATTTGTTTCATTGGTTTTGTTTATTCATTTTCGAATCGATTCGAAACGTTTTCGAATCAATTTAGAATATTCTTAGAATATTCAAATATAATTTTTGAATTTGAATCATTTTCAAATTTGAATCGTTTTTGAATTTGAGCAGCTTTCGAATTCAAATAGTTTTCCGATTTTCAAAGAGAATAAAATAGAATAGAAAATAAAGGAATAGAATAGAAAAAAAATGGAATACAATAGAAAAGAATATAACAGAAAATAAAAGAATATAATATAATAGAGTAAAACAGAACTAAATGAGATAGAAAATAAAAGAACAGAATAGAATGAAACAGAATGGAATAGAAAAAAAAATAGAATAAAATAAAAAAAGAATAGAATAAAATAGAAAGATTATAACTAGAGTTGAGCGAACACCTGGAAGTTCGGGTTCTGCTGGTCCGTCCGAACTTCGGGACAAAGTCCGGGTCCGGGTCCGGACGGAACCCGAACGATCGCACGGACAACGAACCCCATTGAAATCAATGGGGACCCGAACTTTTAGGCACAAAAATGGCTGTAGCAAAGTCCTGGAAAGCCCCAGAGGGCTGCAAAAGGAAGTAAAATGGGGGTAAGGGTAGGGCAAGTGCCCTACAAAAAAATGGGGACAGGGAAATAACTTTAAATATTTTTAAAAAAATAAAAACTTAAAAAATGAAAAAATGGAGGTGAATGTGGATCATCTTCAAACTGTGTCTGAAAAGTATTAATTAACGGTAGAAGCCATATAACTGTTCTAAAATCATCTTCAAACTAGGGCAAGTGCCCTACAAAAAATGGGGAGAGGGAAAATAAATTAAAATCAAATTT
>BLSH010389866.1:229620-256536 GCA_018402905.1 Glandirana rugosa
GGCCTGGGCCTGGGCCTGAAAAGTTTTTTTCAGGCCCAAGCCCAGGCCCCAAGACCATTAAAATTACTTTTTAAACTTTTTACGACATTTTTTCGGGTCTTTCCAGGATCTCCAGACGTTTTTCTTCCTTTTACACCCATTCCCACCCTGTTCACGGGATGTTTCTTTACCCCTGTCACTTTATTGAAATTTATAAAAATTTTTTTATTTTTGTATTTTTACGTTTTTACCTCTAGTAGAAGTTTTACCCAAACTTTTCATAATTAATTGTAATCTCCGGTATCTTGACACCGAACCCGGACTTTTTTTGAAAAGTCCGGGTCCGGGTCCGGGTCCCGGACACCCCAAAGTTCGGTACGGACCCGAACTTTACAGTCCGGGTTCGCTCAACTCTATTCACGACACATAGCTGCTCTATTTTAGATGCTAAATTGATTCCTAAGTAAGGGATTGTAGATTTGCTCCTGGAGAATCTGAACTTGTCTTTTAAAGCGGCTACTAGGGAATTCAGAAGTGTGATGTTCAAGGCTTGTGATTTGCTATAGTTTATTTGGAGACCAGAAATTTTACCGAAGTTCTCTAGCAGTTGACAGATATTTGGAAGGAAGATTAAAGGCGAGGTTGTGAATAGTAAAATGTCATCTGCGAAAAGAGCGCATTTGTGGGTATGGGGCCTACACCTAACGTCACAAATGCTGGGATGATTCCTAATTGATGTAGCTAATGTCTCTATCACAATAGCAAAAATTAACGGCAACAAGGGGCATCCTTGTCTCGTACGTCTGGAAATTTTAAAAGAATCAGAGTAATAACCTTTCATTCTGACCTGGGCTATGGGGTTAGAGTATAGAGCAGCTATTATGTGTAAGAAAAATGCTCTGAATCACCAGCGTTTCAAAATCTCAAAGAGGTACGGCCAAGAGACTGAGTCAAAAGCTTTTTTAAGGTCCAGAGACAGCAGGAATCCTTGTTGTTCTGTGCGTCCATCCCATCTGGAGTTTAGCAGGGAGATGATATTAATAGTTCTCCTGATTTGATCAGGACCCTGCCTGCCTGGGATAAAGCCCACCTGGTCTCTGTGTATGTAGAGGCTTATGAATGAGGTCTGAGAGAATCTTAGTCAAAATTTTCAAATCATTATTGATTAAGGATATCATCTGTAGTTACCCACTAGACTCGGGTCTTTCCCTGGTTTCAGAATAACCGATATGAATGCTGAATTGAAAGATTTATCCAGGACGTTTCCCTGTCTAAGCGAATTAAAAAACCTTGCCAGGTGTGGAGCAAGAGTAGAGGTAAAATCTTTATAATATGGTACTGGAAACCCATCTGGTCCCAGGGTCGAACGCGTGTTTAGGTTTTTAATAACTTCTAAGACCTCTTTGGCTGAGATAAGGAATTCCAAGGATAAGCGATGTCTCTCTTCTAACTTAGGAATTTGACAATTATCTAGGAAATGGTGCATCTCAGGGATATCAAAGTCTTCCCCCTTGCTATAAAGTTTCTGGTAGAATTCAAAGAATGTTCCCATTATGCGCTGGGGGTTTTAAGACAAAGTACCCCCTGCAATCTTTATTTTGGGAATTGAGTGGGTCTGGGTTTTTCCTGCCAGCATTGTGCCCAGCTTATCATTTTTATAGTAAAACCGGGCACCACTCCAGCGGATACTCTTTTCAGCCCTTGATGTAAGGGCTAGATTAAGCTCTAACTGCACCGAGTTAAGTTTCCCAGGGTGGACAACATTTGGGGCTTTTTTATGTTGTTTAGTCAATGCCTCGTACTCTCTCTCCAGTTCTTTTATTTTTGTTATTTTGCCTCTGTAAATTTGAGAGGAGATTTGTATAATTTTCCCTCTAATCCTGGCCTTACGCGCTGCCCATAGTGTGACAGGGGAAATCTCAGGAGTGTAATTATCTTTAAAGTAGTGTTTTATAGCTTTACCTATCTCAGAGGGTTGCTAAGGATGGATTCATTTAATTTCCAGGGGCCTCTACTGTCAGAGCCCCTGAATGCTATAGGCTCAGGAATAGGGATGGGCTGAACCCCCCCCCCCCCTCGGTTAAGTTCGCACCAGAACATGCGAACAGGCAAAAAATTTGTGCGAACATTTGAATACCGTTAAAGTCTATGGGACACGAACATTGAAAAAACAAAAGTGCTAATTTTAAAGGCTTATATGCAAGCTATTGCCATAAAAAAGTGTTTGGGGATCCAAGTCCTGCTCTAGGGGAAATGTATCAATGCAAAAAAAAGTTTTTAAATCAATCTTTTTTTCAGGAGCAGTGATTTTAATAATGCTTAAAGTGAAACAATAAAAATTAAATATTCCTTTAAATATTGTGCCTGGGGGGGTCCCCTTAGTCTGCCTGTAAAAGGGCGCACCTCGGTGATGTTTAGAACAGTGCCAGAGCAAAAAGACATTTGTAAAAGAAAAATTGTCATTTAGAACCACTCTCGGCTGTAATGTATTGCCGACTCCTGGCAATATAGAAAAAAAATCACTGAAAAAATTGTGTAGGGTCCACCCCCTCCTCAATCCATACCAGGCCCTTCGGGTCTGGTATGTATTGTAAGAGGAACCCCGCACCGAAATGTAAAAAAAAAATTACATGGGATTCCCCCTAAAATCCAAACCAGACCTTTATCCATCGTCAATCATGGCAAGCGACGGACTGGAAAAAAAAAAGCCTCGACAGCTCCTCCTCTGCTCCGCTGTCTGCATGCTCTTTGCTTTGACAGTTTATTTATATGGAAGGGCGGGGCCACCTGGTGACGTAAGAGCTCCACGGTGGCGAAGACGCCCCATAATGTTCGACTCGAACCGCAGGCCCATCCCTACTCAGGAAGAGCATGGAGTGGTCTGACCAGACCGAATCCCTGATGAACGATTATAAGGCAAGAGGGATCTGTGATGTAGGGACAAATATATGGTCTATTCTAGCAAAAGACTGGTGAGGGCTGGAGTAGTGTGTGTAATCTCTCAAAGATGGGTTGCTCTCTCTCCAAATGTCCACCGGTCCTTGGCGGAATATTATTTTTGCTAAATGTGAGCTTTGTTTGGAGGACCTATTGAACCGTTTTCCCATTGGTCTAGACTTATCTAACCCCTGATCAAACGCAATGTTTGAGTCCCCGCTAAATACTACCATCCCCTCCAGCATTGGGGATATAGCTTTAAACATAGCATTAAAGAAACATATCTGGCCTTTATTAGGGGCATAGTATGATAAAAATGAATATATACAGCCATCTAGGGTCCCTTTGATAAGAATGAATCTCCCCTCTGGTTCTTTATACTCAGACAGAAGTGAGAAATTACACCTCTTGGAGAACAAAACTGCCACTCCTTTGGTCTTGTCTACTGCATTTGCCAAGTAAAAATTTGGGTATCTGACATGGATGAATGAAGGGCAATATGTTTTTGGAAAATGGGTTTCTTGCAGAAGGATTACATCAACATTATGTGAATCATAGCATTGAAATGCCTTCTTTCTTTTTACTGGGGAGTTGACAACTTGAACATTGTGTGAAACCACTTTTAGTGGTCTGTTAATTAATTCAGTCTTAGCTATGGCCCTTACCGGGGGTGAAAGATTAACAAAACAGCACTCACCTTGTACTCTAGCATTGTGAACTCGCCCTTACCCCAGGGGCTAGGAAGGATATCTGCTTCTGGAAAGTACCAACTAAGGACGTCCCAAACGGTCACTAAAAAAGAAGGGAGGTTAGTAGGAAGGAACAGGATCACAGAGAGTAGTAGATAGAGGGGGAGAAGAAGTGGGGCGCTAGGCCCCCTAAGGTGTCGGGGGGAGATCTTCCCTTCACCCAAGCAAAATACACAAAATTTACCTCCTCTACCAGAGAGGGGGTAAACCTGTCCCAGAAAGGGAGAATCTCCATGTCTCTAGGGCAAGAGGAGGGGCATGAATATCGCTTCAGGTAGGAGGCATCCCCTTGTAAAAGGAATAAAGTCCAGGCTTAAGGCCATGATTTGGCATAGGGCACTCTGACATTATCAATAAAAGTTGTTAACAGATTACAATTATCACTGTAAATATTAGTTTTTAGTTATATGGGTCTGTTGATAACCTCATAATAAAGGCGATTTTAGGGATATGCATTTTATTCTGACCCATAATCTGCATGGGCCTACTGTTAGATCATTTTGCTTATCCTACGCATATCTTTGTATGAATCAGGGGAGAAGAGAGGTCCCCAGTGTTCTACAATCCTGTTAATTCCTTCTACCGGGAGGGGTATCTCGAATACTGTAGGCCTCAGGGGAACTAGGGCATTTTGAAAGAATGGCAAGGATACAGGTCATAAGCTTACTCATTTGGTCCAAGGATCAAAGGTGGAAGCATGGCATCTCCCAAGAACTGAAGCAAGCATTAAGGTGCTTAATGGTGTAGATCTTTATTTCAAGGAGGAACTGCTTCTTTGGATTTTTTGGATTTTGATTTTTCCCACACCAGGGTTAGCGGGCTGGAGGGTAGTTGGCGCTTGGACAAGCTAGATCCAGGAGCTGAAAGAAACAAGGAGGGGCCCAGTTGGATAAGACCCAGTTGAACCAGGATGCATTCACCTTCTTCAAATGAGTAAAATGAGTAAGATTACGTTTTGAAGAGAAATTTTAAGCTGAAGGGGAATAGCCACCAGCACAAGAGAGGTTTAAGAGCTCTTCTCTTCTGGATTGTAGCTGGCGAAAGGTCAGAGAAGATTTGTAACTCCTGTCCCTGAAACACAATCTTGGGAATGGAGCGAACCTTCTTCATCAGTTCCTCTTTAACCACATAATAATGGGGTTTGATGACAATGCCTCTGGGTAAACCATCTGACCGAGGAGGTCCGAGGGCTCTCTGAGCATGGTCAAGTTCTAGTTTATGTTGTGGGATGTCAGGGATAGTGGCCTGAATGAAAAAGCGTACCGCTTCTGGAATTTCCTTAAAGGATTTTGGGAGCCCACTGATCCTGAAGTTGTACCTTCGATTCCTGTTCTCAAGATCGTCAATTTTAGCAAGAGCAGTCTCTAGTTGGTTTTGTAAGTCCTGGATTCGATTGGTGTTTTGACAATGGTGGAGTCTAGCTTAGTTTCAATCACCTCCACGCATGACCCCAGATTCAGCAAGTCCGCTTTAATCTTAGTAGTAATTCTTGCTGCGGTATTGATAAGGCCCCTCTCCAGAAAAGCAGCAAACTTATTAAACATGTCTGACATAGGATCTGGTTGATGCAGACCGCATGCTGGTTGTGGCTGCATGCCGTGGGCTTGTGAGGTGCTTCCATCCATGGGAGAGAGACCAAGCTCCTCCATGGTGTTTCCTATTAGGGATTCTGTGCAGGTGGTGGATGTGATGTCCATATTGGTGGTACTTATTGCGTACCCATGCCCCTGAATCCCCTCTAGAGAGCCGGATTGCGAAGTGAGAGGAGGGAGCGGTGTCTGTGGCCTGGTGTTGGTCACCATCTTGGGAATTGCAGCCTGTAGTGTGCTCATGGCAAATTGTTCCCTGAGGTCCCTTCTGGCAGAACCCCTTGATATGTAGGGGTTGCCCTGTGTCCTCCCCTCCTCTGGCTTCAAGGGTCACCATTCGTGGCAGGTGCCAATCGCTGCAGGGAATCTCTGGAATCTGGAGCGGGACAGAGCTCTTAGTTCAGGAGACCATTCCCAGAACTGCCACGCATGCGCCCCCGTTTTGCCCATTTAAACCCAATGGCAGGTCACAGCACTGTCATATTATGTATTTCAGTTGTAATTGTTTAGCTGTTTGCCTTGAATCCAGCCCTATATGTAGACAATATACCTTCCACTAGTGTATGCTGATCACCATTGGTGCCACTTGGCTGATTGCATATGATAAATATTTTCTAGAAAAGAAGAAAATATGAAGCACAAGAAAAAATTGAATCGTGGCTCGCAGTGAATATAGCCATCTTCTAATAAATAATGGAAGAGTGATTGAAAGCACCAATTGTTTATGGGTCATATTAAGCCTGCTTCATACAGTTTTCAACAAAACACAGCAGGGATTTCTCAATAAAGTTGAAAGAAACTGAGCCAACTGTCTAACACACAAACATTATCAAAGAAACCCATCATCCTTCTCGAGCACAAACATACGCCTATCGCATTTTGAATTTCTTCTCTTCCGGGACTTTAATAAAACAATTTCTTTTCTGCCCCTTTTACAGGCCTTCAAGCCAGATACTCATTACATCCTTGGGTTTTGAATCTTCTTTTTACGATTAATGCTTGTCTAACACAATTTTACTGCTTACCATTGTCACTCCTACAACAGTGTCCATAGAATATTGATTTCTTAAAGCCTAAGTTTAGTCAAAAAGTTTTTTTTGTTTTTTTTATCAGTACAAGGGACATTACTTACATTCAATGAGAAGTGTCTCTTGTGCTGCTTGCTGGTCTATAAATTGAAGTACAAAGTCCCCCCAGTCCCCCCCCCCCCCGCTGTAATATTTCAGGTCTGTGGAGGTTAACATAAGCTCTGGATCTTGGCACTCGCCAAGAGTGCCCACTATGCCCGCCCTTTCTGCCTCCCACCTACATTTATAAAAACTGTACTATGGCTTCCATGAATGAAAATCAATATATGAATGGGGGGGGGGTGGATGGACAAATGAAAGGTCCTCCTCCTCCATTCATGGAGAGCTTTTTATTGATTGAAGCCATAGTACAGCTTCTGTGAATTAAGGTGGAAGACAAAAAGCGTGGGCATAGTCTGTGGAGGTTAACATAAGCTCTAGATCTTGGCACTCGCCAAGAGTGCCCACTATGCCCGCCCTTTCTGCCTCCCTCATACATTTATAAAAACTGTACTATGGCTTCCATGAATGAAAATCAATATATGAATGGGGAGGGGGGTGTGGATGGACAAATGAAAGGTCCTCCTCCTCCATTCATGGAGAGCTTTTTATTGATTGAAGCCATAGTACAGCTTCTGTGAATTAAGGTGGAAGACAAAAAGCGTGGGCATAGTCTGTGGAGGTTAACATAAGCTCTAGATCTTGGCACTCGCCAAGAGTGCCCACTATGCCCGCCCTTTCTGCCTCCCTCATACATTTATAAAAACTGTACTATGGCTTCCATGAATGAAAATCAATATATGAATGGGGAGGGGGGTGTGGATGGACAAATGAAAGGTCCTCCTCCTCCATTCATGGAGAGCTTTTTATTGATTGAAGCCATAGTACAGCTTCTGTGAATTAAGGTGGAAGACAAAAAGCGTGGGCATAGTGGGCACTCTTGGTAACTGCTTGTTACAGGTACAGCAAATATTATCTCCTGCGGCTCTAGAAGATTACAGCTCTGGGTGATGAAGGGGATGGGGAGGGGACAGAGGACTCTTTATTTAATAGACCAAACAGCAGCACAATAGACACTTTACATGGAATACAAGTACTGTCCTTGTGCTGATTTTTTTTTTATTTGACTAAAGTTAGGCTTTAAGGAGCAACTGATGTCTTGAAATCAGTATTGCCTTTGGTATCCTTACAGCTGATCTTTTCCCTATTTCTGACTTGCTATGCCTTGTTTTCCACTTCTGAGACTAGGAACCAAAGGAGCATTACTTGAATACTCATATGCACAGGTGTGGGCACAAGAATGTCAGGCACCACAAAATATATATTTTTGGGGGTACTTCTTAGGCACAATTAACATTTCTGCATTTTACTATAACATAGCAAACTTTCTGTAACATAAATGTGAATGTGGATATAACATAAATGTAAGAGTAGGGTAGTCAATAGCAAAAGAGGTGACATGATTTGTAGAAGTAGTGTAAATGGAAATATAGTTTAATTCTGTGATATAAAGATACAGTATTCCCTTAATCAATATTCAATCATAGACAATAGACATACTGTATGTTCTTCAGTTAGCATTTGAAAATGACAAAGCAAGCTTCAAGATTAAAGTTGACACCTAGATGCCAATAAAATTATCCCATCCATGTAGATACCAGGGCAACAGGCATCACGGCAGCTTCCCCTTCCCCTGCTCTCCACAGGCATTACAGTGGCTTCTGACGGCTTCCGTTTCCTCCCTCCTCCTCGGCGACCAATCAGGGATGCTTCTCCTTTCGGCCAATCGGGGAGCGAGTCTCAGACCGGCTTCCTGATTGGCCGAGAGGAGGATCAGGGTTTCAATAGTGAACATTCATCCGCTATTGTAACACACCTAGGTGGGCTTGTAGCGCAATGCTCTGTGCCCTGAGCCCACCTTATTTTGAAGCCTATTCGAGCCTCTGGCTCTAATCAGGTGTTTTAAAAAAGAAAAACACCCCCTGTTGGAATTCATGCGTCCAGTGCCCTGCGAGGAGCCAGAGGCATGGATTTAGGGGCGGCACCCGGGCACCCCTGGTTGTCACCTTTCTGAACCTCAAAGAAGAGTTCTAGTCACTTCACCTGCAAGACCAGCATGGGACAGGGAGAAGGCCCCACATCATCTGCCAACATTTATTTCTATCAACAGATCAGAGGAAAATATTTTATCAGTACAAACAAATGGCCTCTGCCCCCACCTATAGTTGGCCTTTGCAGCAAGGAGCACATGGAAGGGCAACGCATGTCAAACAAAACCAAAGAAAATTCCCAGCTCAACTTACCGACCAGCCTACAACCAACCGGAATACCCTGTCTAACAGTATGCATTAAAAACAGGGGTGTAGTTTGCGCACATTTGCAAATACATGCATAAGCTGCAGAGCCAATTCCTGACACCCCAGTATTATTTGTAGTCCTAACTCTAAATTTTGAGAGCCTCCATAGTAGAAGCACATGCATTATAATGGATAGGCAGAAGGCAGGTTAGCCTGGAGGAAGCCCACCCCTCCTTATAGGCACAGGGACGCACTGGACACCCAGCTTATAGCACAATGGTAGTAGTCAACTGCTGCTAATCACAAAAAATAACACTAAAGGGCCAGTTCTATTATAGTCTATTCACATTGTTGTCACTAAAGCTCTGGATAGGGTCCTTTTGGACACTTTTTGGATTGTCCCTTGACTTTTATTGGAATAAAGTTGTACCTGGACCTTACAGTAATGGCGTGGCACTTCAATTGCCAACTATTGAGAGTGTTGTATACCTGTGCTGTGGTTTCTCCTGCCAACCCAAAAGTCAGTGCAGGACACAGTAATAGCAAATGGGGCCTGGAGGAGGAATCACAGCTCCTAGTAGGAGTCTCCCCCCGGAAGTGTGAAATAACACTGGTACACTGGTACTGGAACAGTATGTATAAACTGTTTTAAATATAACATTTTACAGGGTGACTTTAGTTTAATTTCTTTGAGTTAGCAACAAGGTCACTTTAATAAAAAAAAAAAAAGAAACTAAACAAAAACATGCTACATAATTCAAAAGACATACATGTATTATGCCTTTAATGTGAATTTATTAAAAAAAAAAATCTAATTGGGCTTCCATAATCTTTTTTTTTCTGGTCTGGCTTAATTGTCACTAAGAGGATAATCCATATCAGCATTCAGCAGTAATTGAAGAGGCTCTGGGATTTCAGGTTGAAGTTGAGTATACTGCAAGCCTGGAGAGGGCTTGAATGAAGTGGAGTTATTGATCCAGAATTAGACTTTCCATGGGAAGTGAAAAGACTAAATCTCCATTTCTGGCATGAGGTACATCTCCTTGCTGCGATTCATTTACATATTTCATTATTTCCCTCCAATTTATGGATTTAATCCGCACAAAAACAACGCTTTGAGCCTGTTTACGCGGCTGATGGAAAAGGTTAAAAGCGGGATATATGAAAAAAATGTTGTTGCAGATAAACAAGAAAGAGCAATGGCATAATAAATAAAGCTCATTTAAGGTCATTTAATCAAAAACATCCATTAACTACTCTTATTGAAGACTATTTAGTGATAATTGTATTTAGATCATTAATTTGCTATGTTTATCTGTATTTTTGTAAAAAAATAATTCTTGAGCTGTCACACAAGTGCTATAGACCGTGCAATTTTTCTTAATAGTATTATAACACATAATATTGTACCCTCCATTGTAAATTATATGGATATTAGTGTTCAGGGACCACATAAACTAGTAAGACTGCAAGCCTTGGGGGCACAATAGATAATCCAATAATGGAAAAGTCCCTGCTTTCAAGTGGTTCATGACTGGGTAAGTATTTTAAATGGAGAGAGCACTCCATTAGGGATTCCTGCCCCCTGTGAGCTCATTCATCTATTATGTGGGACATCATTGTAATAAAGATTATCATAACAGGGGTATAGGGATCCCACCCTATTCAGTAGTTCCCCTGCCTAAATTTAGTACGCTGGGCTATAGTCAGCCTGAGCTCTAATTCATAGTTTAGCTTTCCTCAAGCTTCCTAATGTTACTGCTTGCTTCTGTCTGCTGTTGAGAAGTATCCATGTTAATATGGTAAAAGGATCAAATAACCTGCATGAGGAATATTTATGTCTTCCTGCCCAAACATTAGGAGGTTCCTTGCCAGTAGTGCTTGTCGGGGAAGCATATACACATTTGGGATGACCTTGGTAATCCCTCTCTCTTTCCTTCCAGGCTTTGCATGGTGAAGGGATATGTAATGTTGTGTTTCCGGTCCTCCTAGCCCTGCTGCCTGAGAAGGGTGTGCTTAGTTAAAGAGAGGTCTTAAATATTTGGGATGACCTTGGAAGTCTCTCTACCTTCCTGGCTTTACCCGGTGAGGAGGTATGTACTGTTATGTTTCCTCTCCAGCTGCCTGAGAAGTGTGCGCTGAGCTAAGCAGTGGAATAAGTCTAAGGCCGTGAAATATTTATACATTGCCTCCCTGGAAGGTGCATCTAGGAGGAGTGGAGAAGAAGGATTGCTGCCTGCTTGGAGCATCCTAAAGGGGAATTTCACTGCTGGAGTTGTAATGGGGAACTGACTTCAAGCTGTTGCCAGAGGACCTTGCAGGAAGTTGGAGCTGCTCATTTTGAAGTCTCAATATTGTCTCTGGTTGTCAATGCACAGATCAACCCCAATTCTCCTCTTCTGGGCTCCCCCATTGGCGCTTCTGGCTCCTCCACTTTGGCGAGTGGCCCCATAGGAAGCTGCTCCAACCTGCTTTGCTTGCATCCATTGACACAGACTGCGCAGCTTGGCCCTGCTCCCTCATATAGGATTTGATTGACAGCAGTGGCAACCAACGGCTCCCACTGTTGCCTCTCTGTCCTGTGAGGAGAGAGTGAGCAGGGGAAGCTGCTTCTCTACAGTACAATGCTGGATCAAGATTAGGCTCAAGTAAGTATTTAGGGGGGGCTGGGGGTGATCCTGATTACAGAAGGTTTGTAACCTTCTTTCAGAGAATGCATGAAGTTAAAGTTCTTTAAGTCTTTAGAACCACTTTAATAGTGTGTCTTCTATAGCTTCCCACAATCCAGCTTGAAATATTATAAAAGTAACTACATGATACAAAGAATGGAGCTTTTTAAAAGGGCATCATCACTCCTGCTCCCACTCATGATATTTTTCTTTATACTTTTTTTACTGTCATTTTTAAAGGAATTGTGGATTTGTTTGCACTAATAAATGTTTACAGTGGCTAATTATAGGACCTTAATGATAGAGCGGAAACAAATCATTTATTTTTGGTGTTTTTCTTTATTTTGGGCCATTCATTGATGAGGGTATTCCAATTGCACACCATACTCAAACCGCCCATCATGCAGCCAACAATTAGTATCATGTACAGCATCAATGGAACCATCATGTGACCAACAATTGGTTATGTGTACAATATCAAGGGAACATGTCACCAGCACACCAAAGCTCTTGACATAACTCCACATTTATTGCCTCCTGAATAGCAGGAATCATTTTGGGGCCGTGCAGGACCCCTTCTTCAAGGTATGTACATTCTTGACACAAGCCTTGATGAAGGGGTCCTGTAAGACACGTTTCGAGTATTTTGGTGTAATCATATAATGCTATTATAGTGGACTTATTCTCAAATCAGTACTATTTTATTATCTAATGCATTTCTACACTGTTCATACTATACCAGAGACTGGGAGAGGGAGCCAGGCCATCCACTTGCTGAAGAAGATAGCATTAAAGTGATTGTAAAGTCTTGTTTTTTAGTTTAAAATATCAAACAAGTTACATTTACCTGCTCTGTGCAGTGGTTTTGCACAGAACAGCCCAGATCCTCCTCTTCTGGGGTCACTTTCTGGCACTCCTGGCCCCTCCCTCCTGTTGAGTGCCCCCACAGCAAGCAGCTTGCTATGGGGGCACCCGAGAGGAGCCACAGCTCCCTGTGTCCATTCAGACACAGAGCCAAGGCCCGACCCCACCCCCTTTCTCTCCTCATTGGCTGACTGACATTGATTGACAGCATCGGGAGCTGCTGTCTCAGCTGAGGAAGGGAGTCCTGGGCAGCCAAGACACTCCTGCAACATTGTTGGATCTAGAGGGACCTCAGATAAATATTAGGGGGGCTGAGAGGGGCTGCTGCATACAGAAAGTTTTTTTTTTTTATCTTAATGTATAGAATGCATTAAGATAACACCTTCTGCCTTTATAATTACTTTAAGGCCTTCTTTCTAGGTTTTACCTATGTAGATGGTATTGTTACCCTGCCATGTTGCACGGGATGATTCTATCAGTCCTAAATCATTGTTGGTAGGAAGGTTGGCACCATGCTGCATAAATAGTGGTCCTGTCCTTTAATCAGACCCTATTGGAACATCTTGTTAAACTCAGCTATCAGATCATGGGAATGACATGCATGGAAACCCGGGAAAGGCATGTGGCTGTCAAAAAAGAATTTGCCCTGGCTTCTTCTATCTGCCGGTTAGATGGTTATTCTTAAACACTAGAAGACAAACCCATAGTATTAGAAAATGGGTTGCTGAACTTATTGAAATCATCAGGATGGAAGAATTAACAGCGAGCCTACAGGAACGCTTCTCCAAGTTTGTGGAAATTTGGTCTGCCTGGATCTCTTTTTTGGAATTGGTTAAGAAAAATTTTAGGATGTTTGATGTACTGGTGACATATTCAATTGTTTAACTTATAATTCAATTCCCAGCTCATTCAATGAGCAAATATGAATATACCGTATTTGCCGGCGTATAAGATGACTTTTTCCCCCTGAAAAACATGCCTCCAAGTGGGGGGGTCGTCTTATACGCCGGGTGAGCTCCGCTCTATACCACCGCTGCGGAGGTATAGAGCCGCATTAGCCGCTGCTCCTTCTTTAGTGCCGGCTCCCGCGCCGGCGGAGTGGTATGCAGCTGCACTCCGCCCTCTCACTGTGTTCGGGGAGGACCAGGGAGCGGGTCCGGCGGACTCGATCGCTGCCGGCTACCCGCGATGCCCCCCCGAGTGAAAGAACGGAGGTCCGTGTAAGTAAACACGGACCTCCGTTCTGTGAGAGGGGGAAGGGCTGTGACCACAGCCTTCCTCTACATGGAAGCTGTGATCACTTCCCTTCCCCTACTAGGGCAGGCCACACAGTTAGAACACGCCCAGGGAACACTGTTAACCCTTAGCGCGCCCCCTGCAGGTTAACCCCTTCACTGCCAATGGCATTTACACAGTAATCAGTGCATTTTTATAGCACTGATCGCTGTATAACTGCCAATGGTCCCAAAAAAGTGTCAAAATGGTCCGACATGTCCGCCCCAATATCGCAGTACCGCTAAAAATCGCAGATCGCCGCCATTACTAGTAAAAAAAATAAAATAAAATAAAAACCCCAAAAATGAATTCTCATCATCCGTAAACGCGGTCACTTTTGCGCAAACCAATCAATAAACGCTGATTGCAATTTTTTTTTCAACATGTTGAAATCAAATCTGATGTTCTTTTACGTTTTATTTGGTGTGTGGAAGGTGTGCGGAAGAGGGGGTAGTCTTATACGGCAAGTATATAACAAACTCTATATTTTGAGTGGAAATGGTGGGGGGGTCGTCTTATAAGCCCAGTCGTCTTATACGCCGGAAAATACGGTAGGTACTTGGAAATATAAAAGAATAATAATACACATATAACAAAACATCAAAAACCTTTCATTCCAAACTCATACAATGAGAAAACATGTACAGTATATAATTCTGAAAAATATAAAAGGAAAAAAACATATATAACAAAGACGTCATTTATGTGTAACTTTGATCATTTAATACCCAGTCTCTTTGCACCTACAAATTGTTTCAGAAATCAAACGGTAATGGCACATATAAATATGTATTAGATGCCCATTAAAAATTGAAGAAGCAATATTATAGAAATTGGTGTCATAAAGTTATATATATTACCACTTGAGGAGGGGGCTGGTTTGCGTTTAAATTAAATATGAGAGACACACGAAAAATAATGGCCTTTGCTGAATAAAGATGACAGGTCTTATTAATTCTTATGCGGGACAATAACAGGCAGACGTGTGCGTTCCAATGTGGGTGGCTCTTCTCTAATTCACTCTCGGGATAGTGACAAGTCAAGGTTATGAGGAAGTACTTGATTAATTAGGTAACAAAGGGAACATGCAATGGAGTAGAACAAATTGCTTGATGAATACCATTCACACCCTTGTATTATAATCACAATCAATAAAAAAGGGGGACTATACAGAAACCATTGATTTTTTGTGTTTTTTAAAAACCAGTCATCCGTGAGACGAGAATTCATATTTTGAATTAAAATTATCTGCATTAAAGGGGACCCCTATATGATTTTCAGAGAGCACTTTGACTTATTATTGGAAATTTTTACTTAAAAAAATGTATATTTATAGGTTGGCTGTGACATATTATCATTTTTTTCATTTATATGCTGCCTCTAGTGGCTATCTATATTTTGAGACATGTACAGGGCGGGCCATTTATATGGATACACCTTAATAAAATGGGAATGGTTGGTGATATTAACTTCCTGTTTGTGGCACATTAGTATATGTGAGGGGGGAAACTTTTCAAGGTGGGTGGGGACCATAGCGGCCATTCTGAAGTCGGCCATTTTGAATCCAACTTTTGTTTTTTTAATAGGAAGAGGGTCATGTGACACATCAAACTTATTGGGAATTTCACAAGAAAAATGTGCGGACCTGACACCCATAATGTGGTGGTGCACCATCTTTCTGGAACTATGATGTCGGTGATAGGGAATTGCTGGCCATCAAGTCGGCTTTGGAGGAATGACGGTACCTCCTGGAAGGAGCAGCTCACCCGGTATTGGTTTTCACTGACCATAAAAACCATAAAAAAACCATATTCTGTGAAGATACGAGATGTGCAGCACCTGAAACTACGGATACTGGAAGCCCTGTGCTAGCATTTCTCCTGCGGTGTTGCTATCAGTGTGTGAAGAGTGGGAGAAGAGGGTTGCATTGACAATCCAACACAATGGGCAGCACATTGAACACATTTTATAAGTGGTCAGAAACTTGTAAATAACTTATGAAAGAATATAGTTATGTTAAAACCATGCACACCATTGTTTTTCTTGTGAAATTCCCAATAAGTTTGATGTGTCACATGACCCTCTTCCTATTGAAAAAACAAAAGTTGGATTCAAAATGGCCGACTTCAAAATGGCCACCATGGTCACCACCCATCTTGAAAAGTTTCCCCCCTCACATATACTAATGTGCCACAAAGAGGAAGTTAATATCAGCAACCATTCCCATTTTATTAAGGTGTATCCATATAAATGGCCCACCCTGTAGAACAACTGCAGGTACAAGTAAAAAAGATGCAACAATAAATTATTTATTTACCAGGTACTTGCGAATCTTGGCTGGAATAAGAGCGAGCTAAGACATTCTAAATTGTCTCCTGATTGGTACTGTCAATTCTTCCATGTTTTCTTCTGGTGGATGCAGTCTGGCCCTTATTAGCAACAAGCTCAGGCAAGTTAGTTTGGACTGCTGGTTGATTAAAAAATAAAGTAAACTACTGAATAGTCCGCATAGAATGCTGAGAGCATATCAATATTAAAATGTTCATAAATCATTTTTTTTTGTTTTTGCTTTGTGAATAGGGAAAAATAGAACTTTTTTAGGTATTATTGCTGTCTGATCCATTGAACAATCTTGCTTTGTGCCTTGTTCTGATGAACTATGAGCTCCTTGCTCCTCCCATGAACTTCCTTATGAAGCCATGTCTCTGCACTTCCGGTTTGCCAGATAAAGGTGCTCCCCTCAGCCAATATCTCACTCCTGTCACACCTACTGCTATTCATATCTCCACTACCACTTGTTTCTGACCTTTGCTTGTTCCTCAACTATGCTTCTGCTTGATCCCAACCTGTGACCATGTGTTACCAACCTTTGGCTTGTTTACTGACAATGCTTCTGCTAGATCCCTACCTGCTATATCTGCTACTGGATCCCGGCTTGCTCACTTCCTGGCGGGGCAATCCTGAGGACCGCCACTGGTACTAACAAGCAGCAAGTTGTCCGTCACCTCAATACTGTAAAGACAGTGGTTCACTGTTGCAGTCCATGGCATGCTGCTGACTGGTGTTGTTGCCACCCTTCTTTGTGATATCATCACACTAGGGGTGGGCCCCAGGTTTGAGTCGAACGTATGTTCGACTCGAACATGGGGGGTTCGCCCGTTCGGTGCATCTTGAACATTATGGGGCGTTCAAAGGAAATTCAAGTGCCCCATAATGCATTACATGACCTGCATGCTTTGGCCAATCACAGCACGCTCTGCTATGAGAGCTATGATTGGCCAAAGGCAGGGTGCCTTTAGCCAATCACTGCTCAGCCGCCTCAATCCACACCCACACTATATTATCATATTATTATTATACAGGATTTATATAGCACCAACAGTTTGCGTAGCCCATTACAAAATGAAGGCAGACAGTACAGTTACATCACAATTTGGTACAAGAGGAATCAGAGGGCCCTGCTCGTTAGAGCTTACAATCTGAGAGGGAGGGTCAATTGATACAAAAGGTAATAGCTGTGGGGGATGAGCTGATGTAAGAAGTAAGAGAGTATTAGATAGAAGCAGGATAGGCTTCTTTAAAGAGAGAGGTTTTCAAAGATCGTCTAAAGATGGATAGATTAGAAGACAACTGATGTATATGACTCAGCGCCTTCCCTTTAAAATAATACTAAATCAGTGTATGCATTCGTGATGGTGTGCAATTGAAAAACCTTTAAACACCACAATAGAAATAAAAAACTATTTTTTCTTAAATAAATGTGAATAAATCAATAAATCACATACACAAAAACAAATGGCACCTGGGAGCAGCTGTGCTCAGGTGAATCCTGCCATAGTGTTATTAGTGAAGAAACAGCGCCAACCCAGAAATTTCTATATAATTAAAATAAAGTCCACATATAGAGTGACTTGGTGCTCCAAATTAAGTGCAGATCTGTGCTCAGGATAAACTTCAGAGTGCAGTAAGGTGACACACAGTGATCGGTGACCCCCTTTGTGCCCACACTCACCAGAAAATATGGACCCGCTGCTTTTCAGTCAGTGGGTCAGAAAAACTGAATTCTGGTGGGGGCTCCTGATCCCGGTCGATACAAAAATCGCAACTGTGTAATTGTTCCCACTGCCGTTGTATACTGTATATCCGAGGGCACTCAAAAAATAAATAGGTAAATAGGTCCGTGATGACGCTCATTTGACGAGCGAAACGCGTTGGCGTCACCTCCGGTCCGTCGCGGCCATCTACGTCACTTCCGGTTTTTCGGTGGTTAGGAGTGCAACGCACGCCATTACTGTCATAGGCTGGATATTTTTATGCTACATGCTTGTGTCCTAGTGTCATCTTGTAAGTAGGATTTTATCTTTTTGCGCAATAAACACCTACTTTATACAGTACACACTATGGTTTTTCTTATATTTATTTTTGAGTGCCCTCGGATATACAGTATACAACGGCAGTGGGAAGAATTACACACTTGCGATTTTTGTATCGACCGGGATCAGGAGCCCCCACCAGAATTCAGTTTTTCTGACCCACTGACTGAAAAGCAGCGGGTCCATATTTTCTGGTGAGTGTGGGCACAAAGGGGGTCACCGATCACTGTGTGTCACCTTACTGCACTCTGAAGTTTATCCTGAGCACAGATCTGCACTTAATTTGGAGCACCAAGTCACTCTATATGTGGACTTTATTTTAATTATATAGAGATTAGAAGACAGTTGGACAGATTGGGGTAGGGAGTTCCAAAGGATGGGAGAAGCTCTTTAGAAATCTTGGAGGCGAGCATGGGAGGAGGTGACAAGGGAGCTAGAGAGCAGGAGGTCTTGGGAGGACCGAAGAGGGTGGCTTGGTTGGTATTTTGAGACTAAGTTAGAGATATAGCTGGGGGCAGAGTTGTGGATGGTCTTGTAAATTATTGTCAGTACTTTGAATTTTATTTGTTGGGTGAGTGGAAGCCAGTGAAGAGATTGGCAGAGGGGGGTGGAGTACACTGAGCGGTTGGCAAGGTAGATAAGACTAGCAGCAGCATTCATTATTGACTGAAGGGGGGATAATGTATGCAAAGGTAATCCAATGAGGAGAGAGTTGCAGTAGTTGAGGCGAGAGATAACCAGAGAGTGAACTAGAAGCTTGGTGGTGTCATTGGTTAAAAAGGGGCGTATTCTAGCGATGTTGCGTAGGCTGAGGCGGCATGATTTGGACAGGGATTGGATGTGGTCCTGAAAGGACAGTTCAGAGTCTAGGGTTACCCCTAACCCCCTGGCATGTGGGGATGCACTAATAGTTGTGCCATTGATCTTAACAGAGAAATCAGGGGAAGGGGCACGTGGGGGAGGAAATATCATGAGCTCAGTTTTAGGTGGATTCAGTTTGAGGAAGTGCTGTGACATCCAGGCTGATATGTCTTTTAGTAAGGCAGTGATCTGTGAGGAGACTGATGGGGTGAGCTGAAGGGTAAAGAGATAGATTTGGGTATCGTCGGCATATAAATGATAGCGGAAGCCATGGGAGGTGATCAGCTGACCCAGGGAGGACGTGTAGATCGAGAGTAGTAGGGGTCCAAGGACAGAACCTTGGGGGACCCCAACGGTAAGTGGAGTTGGAGAGGAGGAAGTGGAGTTGTAAGTGAGACTGAAGGTGCGGTGAGATAGGTAAGATTCGGGCCAATGGAGAGCACAGCAATGGAGACCAAGCAAATTAAGTTTTTTGAGGAGGAGTGGGTGATCAACTGTATCAAAGGCAGCGGAGAGGTCCAAGAGTATGAGTATGGAATAATGACCGTTGGTTTTAGCTGTAAGTAAGTCATTTGTGAGTTTTAGGAGGGCAGTTTCTGTGGAGTGCTGTGGACGAAATCCAGACTGAAGGGGATCAAGAAGGTTGTTTTCAGTGAGGTGGTCCCTCAGGCGGTTGTAAACAAAATGTTCAAGCTATATAAACTATATAAAGCTGCTTGTACAGTGGCTCTATGTATTGTGTTAATAACATGCAGAGTGAGGGAGCTTAGATAGCAGTGTGCAGGCAGTTTAGTGTAGTGAGTGACACATACTAGATAGATAGCCGATCTGTATATATAATGCAATGCCTTTAGTGTAGACTGTAGACCATATACAGCTCAGTCAGTGCATAGTATATAGAGTCCGTTCAGGCAGTGCAAGAATATATATGTATCTTCCATAGTATATATATATATATAATAATGCAATGGTTTTAGTGTAGACTATATACAGCTAATTCAGTGTATAGTATATACTATATAGCATCCGTGCAAACAGTGCAAGCATATAGATGTACATTCCTAGTGCATATATAATATATATAACAATACCTTTAGTGTAGACTATATACAGCTAATTCAGTGTATAATATATAGCATCCGTTCAGACAATGTAAGAATATATATGTACCTTCCTAGCGTATATATATATATATATATATATATATATATATATATAAAATACAATGCCTTTAGTGCAGACCAGTGTTTCTCAACCTTTTATGGTGAAGTATCCCTGAAAGTCCAAAAAAATTTGCTAAGTACACCTGTCTCAAGAAAGTGATGGGCACTGATAGGCGGCATTGATAGGAGGTTCTGGTAGGAGGTATTGATAGGAGATACTAATAGGAGGTACTGATAGGAGATTGCACTGATAGGAGGTACTGATAGGAGGTACTGATAGAGGATTGCACCGATAGGTGGCACTGATAGGAGGTACTGGTAGGAGGTATTGATAGGAGATACTGATAGGAGGTACCGATAGGAGACTGCACTGATAGGAGGCACTGATAGCAGATACTGATAGGAGGTACCGATAGGAGACTGCACTGATAGGAGGCACTGATAGGATGTGCTGATAGGAGGTACTGATAGGAGGTACTGATAGAAGACTTCACTGATTGGAGACACTGATAGGAGGTGCTGATAGGAGGCACTGATAGGAGGTACTGATAGGAGGTGCTGTTAGGAGGTACTGATAGGAAATTACACTAACAGGAGGCACTGATAAGAGGTGCTGATGAGAGACACTGATAGGAGGTACTGATAGGTGGCACTGATAGGAGGCAATGATAGGAGACTGCATTGATAGTAGGCATTGATAGGAGGTATTAATAGGAGGCACCGGTAGGAGGCACCGATAGGAGGCACTGATTGGAGGTACTGATAGGAGGTACTGTTAGGAGACTGCACTGATAGGAGATACCGATAGGAGGTACTGATTGGAGGCACTAATAGGAGGCACTTATATGAGGTACTGATAGGAGACTGTACTGATAGCAGGCACTGATAGGAGGTTCTGATAGGAGGTACTAGTAGGAGGTATTGATAGGAGGTACTGATATGAGACTGCACTGATAGGAGGTACTGATAGGAGGTACTGATAGGAGGCACTGATAGGAGGCTGCATTTATAGCAGGCACTGATAGGAGGCTGCACTGATAGGAGGCACTAATAGGAGGTATTGATAGGAAGCACTGATAGGAGGTACTGAGAGGAGATACTGATAGGAGGCTGCACTGATAGGAGGCACTGATAGGAGGCACTCACAGGAGACTGCACTGATAGGAGGCACTGATAGGAGGCATTGATAGGAGGTACTGATAGGAGGTACTAATAGGAGATACTGATAGGAGGTACTGATAGGAGGCACTGATAGGAGGCACTGATAGAAGGCTGCACTGATAGGAGGCTGGACTGATAGGAGGCACTAATAGCAGGTATTGATAGGATGCACTGATAGGAGGTACTGAGAGGAGATACTGATAGGAGGCTACACTGATAGGAGGCACTGATAGGAGACTGCACTGATAGGAGGCATTGATAGGAGGTACTGCTAGGAAGTACTAATATGAGGTACTAATAGGAGGTACTGATAGGAGATACTGATAGGAGACTGCACTGATAGGAGACACTGATAGGAGGTACTGATAGGAGACTGCACTGATAAGAGGTACAGATAGGAGGCACTGATAGGAGGCTGCACTGATAGGAGGCACTGATAGGAGGCATTGATAGGAGGTACTGATAGGTGATACTGATAGGAGGTACTGATAGGAGGCATTGATAGGAGATTGCACTGATAGGAGACTGCACTGATAGAAGGTACTGATAGGATGTATTGCTAGGAGGCACTGATATGAGGTACTGGTAGGAGATACTGATAAGAGATACTGATTGGGGGTACTGATAGGAGGTACTGATAGGAGACTGCACTGATAGGAGACACTGATAGGAGGTACTTATAGGAGGTACTGATAGTAGATACTGATAGCAGATACTGATAGGAGACGGCACTGATAGGAGGTACTGATAGGAAGTACTGATAGAAGGCACTGATAGGAGGCTGCTCTGATAGGAGGCACTGATAGGCGATACTGAGAGGAGGTACTGATAGGAGGCACTGGTAGGAGGCACTGATAGGAGACTGCACTGGTAGGAGGCACTGATAGGAGGCATTGATAGGAGGTACTGACAGGAGATACCAATAGGAGATACTGATAAGAGGTACTGATAGGAGGTACTGATAGGAGGTATTGATAGGAGGCACTGATAGGAGGTACTGATAGGAGATACTGATAGGAGATACTGATAGGAGGTACTGATAGGAGGTACTGATAGGAGGTACTGATAGGAGACTGCACTTATAGGAAGCACTGATCGGAGGTACTAATAGGAGGTACTGATAGGAGGTACTAATAGGAGACTGCACTGATAGGAGGTACTGATAGGGACACTTATAGGAGACTGCACTGATAGGAGGCACTGATAGAAGGTACTGATAGGAGAAGTATAGTTACTTTGTTCTGCCACCACCAACACCTAAGTTCCCATTTTTCTGCAGCTGTTTGACCGGGGCATGTCATTACAATTTTTGAAACAAATTATAACAGCAGGGCATGTTCCTGTGCCCAGGAGTAATAGTGAGGGGTTACAGTGTTCTGCCACCACCAACACTCAAGGCCCAGTTTTTCTCCACCTTTTTGATCAGGTCATGTCATGCTCTTAAAGGAGTCTTTTTTTTTTTCAAGTGTCATTTTTTCTTTTTTTTTTTTATTGCATTTTAGTGTAAATATGACATCTGAGGTCCTGTCATGCTTTATTCTATTACAAGGAATGTTTACATTCCTTGTAATAGTAATAAAAGTGACCCATTTAAAAAAAAAAAGAAAATTGACAGTGTAAAAATAAAAAATATCAAGTAAAAAAAAAATAATAAAAGCGCAGAGCTCGTGTGCAGAAGCGAATGCATACGCAAGTCTTACCCGCATACAAAAAGGGTGTTTAGACCAGGTATCACCACGATCGTTACAGCGAGAGCAATAATTCTAGTACTAGACCTCCTCTGTAACTCAAAACTGGTAACCTGTAGAAATTTTTAAACTTTGCCAATGGAGATTTTTAAGTGACAAAATTTGTCGCCATTCCACAAGCGGGCACAATTTTGAAGCATGAGATGTTGGGTATCAATTTACTCGGCGTAACATTATCATTCACCAAAAAAAACAGATTTTAGGTTGTAAACACCAAATCTCGGAAAGAGGCTCTGTCCTTAAGTTATTAAGGGGTACCCCACGGCAAAATTAAAAAAAAAAATTCTGTGGGGTCCCCCCAAAATCCAAACCAGGCCTTTCAGGTCTGGTATGGATATTAAGGGGAAACCCGCGCCAAAATTTAAATAAATTGCGTAGGGTTCCGCCCAAAAGTCCGTACCAGGCCCTTCAGGAACTCCATGCCAATTTTTTTTTAAAATGACATAGGGTTCCCCCCAAAATCAAAACCAGACCCTTATCCGAGCATGCAGCCTTGGCATGGCAGGAGGGGGTGGGGACGAGCGAGTGCCCCCCTCCGAACCATACCAGGTCCCCCCCAAAGCACCTTGTCCCCATCTTGATGGGAAGAAAGGCCTCATCCCCACAACCCTTGCTGGTGGTTGTGGGGTCTGCAGGTGGTGGGCTTATCAGAATCTGGAAGCCCCCTTTTATAAGGGGGCCCCCAGATACAGTCCCCGCAAGTGAATAGGTATGGGGCACATTCCTTCCTCTCGTTGTCTTCAATCTTCGTCTTCTTCTTCTTCTTTCACCGCCCAGAATGGGCGGTCTTCAGTTTGACATTGCTTTTATAGGTAAGGGCGCCGCCACCCAGTGACGTAACCGAGTAACCTTCCCCTCTGACGTCATGTGACATCAGAGGGGGCGGGTCATCCAGTTACATCACTGGATGGCCCCGCCCCTTCTTATAAAAATTGTCAAACTGAAGACCGCCCATTCTGGGCGTCGCTTTTGGACAGCACAGCAGTGGCAGCGGGGAGGCGGCGGGGAAAGAAAAAGGAAGATGAAGATTGAAGACGACGAGAGGAAGGGAAAAGACCAAAAGATGAAGTAGAAGACCAGAAGAAGGAGGCGTGCAGGAGAAGACGGAGGAAGAACAGAGCAAGAAAGAAGAAAAGAGCTATTTTACACAATAAAGATCTTGCCAAAAACTGCCTCATGTTTTTTGTACCACTACACTGTACCCCATACCTATTCACATAGGGGGGTTGAGCTCTGGGGGCCCCGTTATTAAAGAGGCTTACAGATTTCGATAAGCCCCCCACCTGCAGACCCCTACAACCACTGGCAAGGGTTGTGGGGATAAGGCCCTTCTCCCCATCAACATGGGGACAAGGTGCTTTGGGGGGGACCCCAAAGCACCCTCCCCATGTTGAGATCATGTGGCCTGGTATGTATCGGAGGGGGAGTGCTCACTGGTCCCCACCCCCTCCTGCCATGCCAGGGCTGCGTGCTCCTCGGATAAGGGTCTGGTTTGGATTTCGCTTTTTCAGTAATTATTATCTATATTGCCGGGAACCCGCAATACATTACAGGCGCGAGTGGCTTTAAATGACAATTTTTCCTTTACAAATGTCATTTTGCGGTGGCACTGTTCTAAACATCACAGAGATGCACCCTTTTACAGGCATACAAAGGGGACCCCCAGACACGATATTTAAAGGAATATTTAATTTTTATGTTTTCACTTTAAGCATTATTAAAATCACTGCTCCTGAAAAAACGATTGCTTTTAAAACTTTTTTTTTTTTGCATTGATACATGTCCCTAGGGCAGGACCCGGGTTCCCATACACTTTTTATGGTAATAACTTGCTTATACAGTCAGGTCCATAAATATTGGGACATATAGCCCCATAAATTTTAACGACGTTCGCATTTTCGCACAAATTATTTGCCTGTTCGCAAGTTCTGATGCGAACCGAACCGGGGGGTGTTCGGCCCATCCCTACTTCACACCATTGGAGTTTTCAGGACCCTGCCAATAGGAAGGGTTCACATCACCAGGCAACCATGTGGTGCCTGAAGAAGGTCTCTCCAACTTTGAAGTCCTGAAGATAGAAGTCCTGGGCCCCAATGCACCACACTATGGATTCAGGTACATTGTAAGCTCTATCGAGCAGGGACATGCAGTCAGGGGAGGCAGGTGAGCAGAGACTCACCTGCCATGAACATAAAAAAAAAACAATGGACTTTGAGGGTCGTAGCTCGGCAGTAGGTAGCTGAAGTCCTACCCCACCACTGGTAAAATTTGGGGCTTCTATCATATATGGTTCCCAAGATAAGATGCTCCTGGTGCAGCCTGTCAAAAGCTACATACAGAGTCTAACCACTTGCCGACCGTCAACCGCAGGTTGACGGCGACAAAGTGGCTCTATATCCCAAACCGCCGTCATACGACGGCGGCAGCGAGCGCTCACTGTGTTCGGGGGGGGCCAGGGAGTGGGCGCGGCGGACTCGATGGCCGCCGGCTACCTGCGATGCCTCCCCACACTGAAAGAACGGAGGTCCGTGTAAGTAAACACGGACCTCTGTTCTGTGAGAGGGGGAAGGGCTGTGATCACTTCCCTTCCCCTGCTAGGGCAGCCCACACACAGTTAGAACACGCCCAGGGAACACAGTTAACCCGTAGAGCGCCCCCTGCAGGTTAACCCCTTCACTGCCAATGGCATTTACACAGTAATCAGTGCATTTTTATAGCACTGATCGCTGTATAAATGCCAATGGTCCCAAAAAAGTGTCAAAATGGTCCGACATGTCCGCCGCAATATCGCAGTACCGCTAAAAATCGCAGATTGCTGTCATTGCTAATAAAAAAAAATTAAAACCCCAGAAATGAATTCTCACCATCCGTAAACGCGGCCACTTTTGCGCAAACCAATCAATAAACGCTGATTGTGATTTTTTTTATCACAAATATGAGGAAGAATAAAAATCAGCCAAAACCGTTGAAAAAAAATGTTTTTTTTTATATTTTTTTTTGGATTTGTATTTTAGCAAAAAGTAAAAAATGTGTGTTTTTTTGCAAAATGGTCGCTCTTCTTTTGTTTATAGCGGTGATCAGAAATGACACAGCGGTGATCAAATACCACCAAAAGAAAGCTCTATTTGTGGGGAAAAAAGAATGCAAATTTTGTTTCGGTACAACGCCGCACGACCACGCAATTGTCAATTAAAACAATGCAGTGCCGAATCACAAAAAGTGCTCTGGTCCTAAAGTGTGAAATCCTTCCGGGGCTGAAGTGGTTAAAATTGCACACCCTCATGAAATGGCACCAAACTTCAGTACTTAAGAATCTCTGTAGGTGATGCTTTAAAAATTTTTAGAGGTTACATGTTTAGAGTTACAGAGGAGGTCTAGTGCTAGAATTATTGCTCTAACGTTCCCGGCGTATGTAACTTATGTGTATCTGGCTCTGATACTAGCCAGTGCTTCACCAGCCACTGACCTCATTGCACATCCCTGCTATCGGGCCCTTTGATTCCTCCTGTATTGAATGGTATTGTAACTGTATTGTCTGCCCTCTTGTTGTAAAGAGCTGTGCAAACTGCTGGTGCTATATAAATCCTGTATAATAACAATAATAATAAAAAAAATGGCACTTTTCTTATTTTGGACTTATACTGTAATTGGGTGGTTAGGTCAGGGATACAATTTGCTGGCCTTGACCAGAGATAAACTTTAGGATTGCAATACCTTCATTACATTGAAAACATCAGCAAAACATGTCACTTGACTAGGCATGCCCAAAGTCCCCAAGACTCTTCTATTCATATTTAATTTACAATATCAAATAGTTACAAAAATGTATGATGAGCCAGATTAAACTATAAACTAAAATAAATGTATGACTGTTGCTGACTTATTTTTCACGCTATGAAGATGTTTTTCCATTTTTCGTTTCAAAGTACTGTATGAGTTATTTTAGAGTCCTTGGCACGAACAGGCCAGTCTCCTTCTACTTGATCTTTCTGCGGCCAGCAGATTTGCTGGAGGCCACTGAAGCAATCAGAGATTTATTTTCTTCTAGAGACAAAGAGAATGCTTTTTTTCATACATTTGAAAACCTTCAAAATCCAATTTTGGAGCCATATGCTGAAATTCTTTGGCAAGCTCTGCTGCTTTGCTCGTAGAGCTGCAGACAGCGGTTACTGCAGAAGGTGATG
>BLSH010389866.1:292199-302758 GCA_018402905.1 Glandirana rugosa
GAAGGACGTAGACACTGGGGCCGATAGAAACCTGAAACAAACGAAAGACGGACGGGGCTGGAGGTCGAACGGATGCTGGGGAGAGGACGGACTAGGGCACATGAAGGCGACGGGCGTGCAACTGCTGGGACGGACGTAGGGCTGGTAGGCGGACAGAGTAGGAAGACATGGCGAAACGGTCGTGCAACGGCTGGGCCTGACATGGTGATGCGAAGACGGTTCGTGCTCGAAGTCGCCTGGACGTGGGTGGTGGTCGCCGGTGCAGGTCGGGAGCACGAGGGGACACGAGGGCTCGAGGGACAGATGTGATAGTCCCCAAGCGCTTGGTCCCGGCATTCTCTCTGAAGCTCGTGCTTGGCAGAAGCGTAGTGGTACAGTCCGGGTCGGCAACGTGCTGGCAAAGCGGTACAGAAGGATGAGACAGGCGGATGGTCGGGATGCAGGCAGGGTCGTCAACGTGCGGGCAGCGGAAGTACACGGGATCAGGCAGGAGAGGGGTCGTAGGCAAGCTGGAGGTCGGGGCAGGCAGAAAGCAAACAAAGTCCAAAGATAGCCGGGGTCACAGATGCAGGAAGTCACTTCAGAGCAGATACAGGTCACGGTAACGTTATAGATCGAACAACACTTGCTACAGGAAACAGGAAGTTTAAATAGAGCTGCTTCTCAGCAACTCAGAGGGAACCACACCCACATGCAATTAACCCTTATCACACTCTTCTTCTAACACCTCCATTTTTGCTTTTTTATGTTTTTATTTTTTTTAAATATTTAAATTTATTTCCCTGTCCCCATTTCTTTGTAGGGCACTTGTCCCACCCTTACCCCCATTTTCCTTCCTTTTGCAGACCTCTAGGACCTTCCTGGACTTTTTTACAGCATTTTTAAGAATTTTCATTAAAATTACCAGAACCCCGGACCCGAACCCGGACTTTTTTTGAAAAGTCCGGGTCCGGGTCCGGGTCCCGGACACCCCAAAGTTCGGTACGGACCCGAACTTTACAGTCCGGGTTCGCTCAACTCTACTTAGAAATAATAACCAAGCACACTCTCCTTGCAGGACCCCTCAACCACCCTTTAGAGGTATCTTCATAAGGCATGACTTTTACTGTTATAACTGTTTGTCTACAAAACGTTGTTATATGTTAAAGAAAAGCTAGGATCATTCTATGTAACTATCAACGAATGCATTATCCATGTATTACAATTTCTCGAGATGTTACAATAGTATGCTGTTTTTCTATTACAAATGTATGTCATTCTTTCATTTCCATATCCAATAAAAACTTATGGAACAAAAAAATCCATTGGGTGGGCCTATAACCAACTCCAATGATTAACTTTGAACTATGCACATCCATATGCAGTTCCATCCATAATGCTTCAGCCTCATCACACTCTCCATCAACAAGGTCCTCTTTCACACCCGCTTTGAGATTGCTTCTCACATAGAGACACACACCCCCACCTTTCCTTTTCACCCTGTCTTTCCGAAAGAGTGCATAGCAAGGAATATTAATAGCCCAGTCATGTGAAGAATGAAGCCAAGATTCAGCAATACCAATTATCCACTTGCTGACCGCCTGCCGTTGTCTGACGTCGGCATAGTGGTTCGATATCACAAACTACCGTTCTACTCACCATCGCCCCCCCCCCCCCCCGCAGTGGCAGAACGGCGGTCCGTGTATATAAATACACGGATCACCTATCTGACAGGGGGAAGGAATGTAATCGCAGGCTCCCTGTATATGGGAGCTGTGATCACTCTGCTCCCTCAGCCAGCCCAGCCCCCATACAGTTAGTAACACACTGAGGGAACACAGTTAACCCTTAGAGCACCCCCTGCAGTTTAACCCCTTTCCCGCCAGTGACATTTACCCAGTAATCAGTGCATTTCATAGCACTGCTCACTGTATAAATGCCAATGATCCCAAAAAAAGTGTCAAAATGGTCCAACATGTCCCCCGCAATAGCGCAGTCCCGCTAAAAATGACAGATTGCTGCCATTACTGGTAAAAAATAAAAAAATAAATAAAAACCCCATAAATTAATTCTCATCATTCGTAAACGTGGCAACTTGTGAAAACCAGTCAATATACGCTGATTGTGATTTTTTTTTTTACCCAAAATATGAGGAAGAATATAAATCGGCCAAAATTGATGAAACAATTTTTTTTTTATATATATATTTTTTGGATAGGTATTTTAGCAAAAAGTAAGAAATATTGTTTTTTTTTTTGCAAAATGGACGCTCTTTTTTTATTTATAGCGGTGATCAGAAATGATGCAGAGGTGATCAAATACCACCAAAAGAAAGCTCTATTTGTGGGAAAAAAGGAGACAAAATTATCAGTTAAAGCGACGCAGTGCCGAATCGCAAAAAGTGTTCTGGTCCTAAAGCAGGAAATCCTTCTGGGGCTGAAGTGGTTAAACCATAGATTTCCTTGTGCACCAAAAGTTTCAACTCTCCTATTTTGCTTGCCAGATTTCTGGCATTGGTGAACAAACATTATCACATTTTTCTCTTGTATTTTACATATCTCCAGGATGCAGTTTCCAACACTTTTTGTTACTTCCTAAAGGGACAGAGACAGGGGCATTGATAGGTGGAAAAAAAACCAGGGGCATAAGCTTGAATAAATGCGGAGCGCGCTGTGTCACAATGGGCGTAGCTTAAACTAAATAGTGGGCATGGCTCAAATGGGGCGTGGCTTAAATGGGTACGGGTCGAGTCTGAGATGAATGAGGGATGGAGGAAGGAAGAAAGAAAGAGATAGGGAGGGAAGGAGAGAGAAGAGAAGGAAAGAAAGAAGGATGGAGGGACACCAGGCCCAGTTCTTACACACAATAGCAATATGTGTATTCCATAAAGTTTAACAATCAGCAGATAAAGATATTCCAAACACCTGGTGTTAGCTCTTCAATTATCCCGGCACCATGGTTGTTATGGTGTCAGGATGATTTAAGCACATTATTAATTATATTACATTGTAATATAAAATGAAATCATTCAACTCACCATAATGCAGAATCAGTGAGCCCTGAGCGTGTCACTTGCCATGTCGCCTGCCACCAGATGCCATAAGGTGTCCCCAGCAGAGTCCCTCCTTCCATCAGGTGTGTCCCCAGCGGAGTGCCTCCTTACATCAGGTGTGTCCCCAGCGGAGTGCTCCCTTACATCAGGTGCCCCCAGCAGAGTGCCTCCTTCCATCAGGTGTCCCCAGCAGAGTGCCTGCTTATATCAGGTGTCCCCAGCGGTCAGAGTGCCTCCTAATATCAGGTGTCCCCAGAGGTCAGAGTGCCTCCTAATATCAGGTGTCCCCAGAGGTCAGAGTGCCTCCTTATATCAGGTGTGTCTCCAGCGGAGTGCTCCCTTACATCAGGTACCCCCAGCAGAGTGCCTCCTTCCATCAGGTGTCCCCAGCAGATTGCCTCCTTATATAAGGTGTCCCCATTGGTCAGAGTGCCTCCTTATATTAGGTGTCCCTAGTGGACAGAGTGCCTCCTTACATCAGGGTGTCCCCAGCACATAAGCTTTGGTTGCGCAACATAGGAATTTTAAACCAATGATTACAGTTTGTGCCATAAATTTTGCAATGGTGGGAAACACATTAGCCAGCTGTCTTGACCTTGTGCGTTCCCTCATGTTTTTGTGACTATATGTTTTTTTTTAAACTTCAATAAAGGTGTTAAACAGAGTGTGGGCGTCCAGCAATTGCTTCTATGTTCATCTTTGATGCAGAGCCGCACATGAGCTGATGGAGCCTGAACTGAGGTAACTGGACTTTGACAAGCCTGGAGCGGTTTAACCTTTTTCATTTTCAGGGGCCCACTTGGCCAGCCCACCCAGCCCCCCTCCCGATGCCCCTGGACAGAGAGTTCCTTAAGTCCTTAAGGGACGTTTGCTTTTCTAACAGAGATTGATAGCTTGCAAGAGAGGAATCAATCAGAGTTGTATATAAGGAGGACATTGTCCCTGGTTTTGTTGCTATCAAGTTGGGCATCCCATAATTCCTTTTTCCCATCCAAGTTATTACCCCCTAATAAAACATAAAAATAAGCTAAAGGATGGTTTACTGTGTTCAGATGAAAGCTGAAGATGCTGTTTGCCTGTCTGTGCAGGATTGGGGAACCCTGTCATCTACAACTCCTACAAGGGTAGAGCTACACACTTATAGCAACAAATGCAGCAGTACTGGTAGTAACAGGTAGTAACAGGCACAGTACTGCTAGTAGTAACGGGCGGTGCCAAGACAAGGCCATCCAGTGCCCAGGGTGTGGATGGAAGACTGTGCTTTCCACTGGGTGGAGGAGGGTGTGGGACTAATAGCGACACATGGAGTGAAATATATGTAATTATTTGTGGTATGTGCTATATCAAAATTGTGGTACACTTCAGCAAACTGCAGAGTTTAAAATTGGTGTACAAATGTGGGGCTAACAGGGATGAAGAAAAAAAAATGTCCATGCATTGATGATGTCACTGAAAGGAAAAAATGTCCCTATATTAGCGCTGTTGCTAAGAGATAAAATGGCACTGCATCAGTGTGGGGAAAAAATGGCACTATTTTGTTGATATAATTTTGAGTAGGATTGTTACTGTGGATGAGGAAGCGAGGGGAGAGGAGGTGGGCTCTGAAGAGTTCATAGAACTAAAGGGATTTGGAGGGCTCTGAGGGAGGAAGGGGGGCTGCAATGTCTCGTTCAGACATGTGGCTATCATTGCTGCCCACCAGGATCTGTGGCAGATCACTGTTCAGAGGGCATTCGACAAGTGGAGATGTTTGACAGTGGTGGTGAGGAGGTTACAGTATAGGTGACCTCCTCACCATTTGATTTAACCCCAATAATTTACATAATAGCTTGTTGCAATTGCAAATGCATAGAACTGCATTAGACGTGTTTGCTGGTGGCATTGCCAGCCAAATGCAACAACCGGTTTAGGGTCCTTTCACACATATGGAGTCCGTTTGGACTGATTAAATTTGCTAGGGATCTGGGATCCCTTGAAGACTGCCACTGCTCCTATTCCTCCTGTCCATAATCTAGAACAATATTTTGTATTTAGGGCACCATCAATAGGGATTGGTCAAACGGACCCCTGTTTTGAAGGCTTATATGCAAGTAATTGGGCATACAATGGTTATAGGGGTCTGGGTCCTGCCCTGGGGGACATATATCAATGAAAAAAAAGTTTTTGAAAAACTTTTTTAAATGAGCAGTGATTATTTGATTTTTAAAGTGAAAGCATAAAAATGAAAAATTCCTTTAAATATAAGTGCCTGGTGGGTCCCCTTAGTCTACCTGTAAAGTGGCAGATGTACCATGTCTAGAATCTACTACAGCAATAATTGCATTTATAAAGCCAAAAAAACTGCAAGCTGCGCTTATTTTGCTCAGCAACAGCTGGGGAGCCAGTGTGTATGATGAGGCCACAATGTAATGCACTGGGAACAATATTAGAGATTTTTTGGATAAATTCTGGTGTCACTTTGACTTTGAATAGAAGTAACGGGTGCGGAAAAATTGTGCTTTGGGTGTCAGTGGTGCCTTCACACCATAACCCTATAGAAGTGCTCTCCATGAAGGCAAGAATTGGCCTTTCTGTAAAAAATTGCAATGATATGCGCCTGTCAAGCAGGTGCTGAAAAAATGTTCTTTGGAAATGCCTTGCCTGAGGACTGACCACCATGTCCACCTTTGCCTGTGGACACATTTGTTGCTCGCCCTCTTACAGTGCCAAGGGAACATCTGCCTCTCCTTTTTGTCCTCCCAGACATTATTAGGAGGGAGGGGGTGGTGCTTATTAGTAGTGTTGAGCGAACCCGGACTGTAACGTTCGGGTCCGTACCGAACTTCGGGGTGTCCGTGACCCGGACCCGAACACGGACGTTTCAAAAAAACGTGTTCAACCATCACTACACTGACGCTATCTGAACTGTCCTTACTCTAGCTTTACACTTATGTAAAGATTACTGACACGGTCTCACTACACTGAGACTGAGGAGTATATAGCATATCACCACAGGGGTATATACAGTATCACTCAGAGGAGTATATAGCATATCATAACAGGGGTATATACAGTATCACTCAGAGAAGTATATAGCATATCACCAGAGGAGTATATGCAGCATCACCAGAAAGGTATCAGCATTCATCTACCCCCCCATGGCACTGACAGTACTCCCCCCCAGGGCAGTCGGGACATCAAAGTCCCGCACTTACCCCATCTAGGAGCGGGCAGCAGGCACAGGCAGCATGCAGAGTCCGACGAGCGGGGAGTGTGCTGGGGAGCAGGGAGCGTGCTGTGTGTACTTCGGCGGCACCCCCTTCCTTCTCTGAGAAAGGCATCCAATAGGATCACCTGTCTTCTCCGCTAATGGGGAAACCGGTAACGTACTGGCGCTTTCTGATTGGTGGAGAACGGCTCAGTGTTAGAGAGGCAAATGTTCATTTGCCTTTATAAGGGCTTGTGGCTGCATACTTTTCGCCACAAGCCAGACTGTATTAAAGCCAATTAGAGCCTACGGCTCTAATGAGATGGTTCATAGACACCCCCCGCCACGGTAATTCATGCGGCTGGCCCCTCAAAGGGGCTGGCTGCATGAATAGGGGGGTGTCACGGGCGGCCAATGATAGATTCATGCTATGCATGAATCTATCCATGGCATAGAGGGGGTGGAGAATACAGGGGGGGTGGCGCCCATGCACCCTAATGGACCCCCCTGTTACACTACATCTATATACTTCACTGCCTGCACTGCCTGTATATACTCTACAATTCCTACTTGCCACTAACTAAACTAGCTCAATGTTCCAGTCTCCAGTCTCTGTGTTCACACGATACATACAGCCGCTGTTCAAGCGGCCTTATATAGTGTGGGCTGTGGACTGAGACCCCTGAGCCATGATTGGCCAAAGACACCCTGCCTCTGGCCAATCATGGCTATCACAGCAGAGCATGCTGTGATTGGCCAAAGCATGCAGGTCATGTGCATGCTTTGGTCAATCAGCGTGTGTCATTCCCCATGGTCTCTAACTGCATTATGGGGCACTCGAATTTGGCGCAAACACCCCATATTGTTCGAGATTTGGCAAACGGGCGAATGCTTGATGTTCGAGTCAAACTTACGCTCGACTCGAACATCGGGCCCATCCCTACTTAGTTCCAGTGAATGGAACTCTTAAGGCATCAGCATACCAAGACATTTTGGACAATTTCATGCTCCCAACTTTGTGGAAACAGTTTGGGGATGATCCCTTCCTGTTCCAACATCACTGCGCACCAGTGCCCAAAGCAAGGTCTATAAAGACATGGATGAGCGAGTTTGGGGTGCAGGAACTTGACTGACCTCAACCCAATAGAACACCTTTGGGATGAATTAGAGCGGAGACTGTGAGCCAGGGCTTCCCGTCCAACATCAGTGTCTGACTTCACAAATGCGCTTCTGGAAGAATGATCAAACATTCACATAGACACTCCTAAACCTTGTGGACAGCCTTCCCAGAAGAGTTGAAGCTGTTATAGATGCAAAGGGTGGGCCAACTCAATATTGAACCCTACGGACTAAGACTAGGATTCCATTAAAGCTCATGTATGTACGCAAACCCCACAGCCCAAATCATATCACCTAGATCTATCTCGAATACCATCTCGCTCTACAAGGGCACAAGGCAGGGCTGCCCCCTATCACCCCTCTTATTTAATCTCGCCCTTGAACCCTTATCTAGTCATCTCCGAAACCACCCCAAACTCCATGGGATTAAAATAGGTAACTCCGAAACCAGATTGGCGATGTTTGCGGACGAAATATTGATATTCACCTCCAAACCCCAGTTAGACATCATATGCATCCAACAAATCTTCACTCAATTCAGGGGAAACTCAGGGCTCAAAATAAATTTAGCTAAAAGCGAAGTGCTCCCACTATACCAGGCCCATTCTCCCACTTGGTCGACTAACTCCCCATTCCAAATAGCCAAAACATACATCACATATTTGGGAATAAAAATAGGCAGAACCCCGCATTCCCTCTACCATCTCAATTTCCCTCCAATTATATCCAAAATTATCCCCCAATTAGAAACCTGGTCCAAACTACCCCTTTCCTTCTTTGGTCGATGCCACCTTTATAAGATGGTGTCCTTCCCTAAACTACTCTATCCACTACAAACCATCCCCTTGCTATTGAAACACCTAGACATACAGAAATTACACAAGGCCCTATCTAAATTCATCTGGCAAGGCCGTAAACCAAAAATTGCACTTCAAAAATTATTCCTCCCTAAACAAGAGGGAGGGACAAATTTACCAGACACACGACTCTACAACCTGTCTTGCCTCCTGAGATCTGGTCTGGACTGGATATCCAACAAGTCCCAGTATGCAAACTTCGACCTAGAGTCGCAGATGGTCACTCCCTATGCCCTGCCAGCCCTGCTCCACTGTGAACCGAAATCCCTCCCGGTGGCATTAAGACACAACCTACTCATTAGAGATACTGCACTGGCCTGGAGGGAAACGAGAAGGAAGCTGGGAGTCCCATCGCAAGTTTCCATACATCTCCCGATACTGGGTCACCCCCTCTTCTCCCAAGCCTCTCACCACCCGATCTTCACCTGTTGGGCTGCCAAGGGTCTAACCCACTTCTTCCAATTATATGATACTACAACGGGGTCACCTCTAGCTCTCCAAACAATTGTTGACAAATACAACATTCCCCCTCAACACCACCTATACATCAACCAAGCCCTCAGTTTCATCAACAGGATGACTCCCAACAAGAATAAACGCTTTGAACTCTCTCTCACAGATTCATTCATTGACCTAAAAGCCTTTAAAATTTCATACCTCTATAAACCACTGGCATCCTCTGCAGCTAAACCTTTAAAAGGCAACCTGCTTTCAACTTGGAATAAAGACCTCTCATCCCAAGAAGCATCCCATCATATCATCAAGGGCTATAATATAACAAGAACATTTATCTCTAATGAGTTCTGGCGTGAGCAACAGTTCAAGATTATGCACCGTACCCACGTCCCTTATCGGAGGCAGGACATGGACCCCCTCCAACAGACCTGCCGTTGGTGCAACGAACACAAACCCTCACTGTTACACAAACTGTGGTCATGCCCTATGGTCACACAATTCTGGGATGCAGTGGAAAGACTAGCCGCAACAGTCACCGGCCTACACCCCCACAAAAACATCTACCTACTCCTATTCGGCTCATATTACTCCCCGATGACGCTTCTCCCACCTCACCAGCTGAGAACTTTACAAAAACACCTACCGTGGCTTACGACATGCTATATGATAGCCAGAAGAACCATACTCAGACAATGGATCCAACCCTCCCCCCCACTATAAGCTCAGTTCATCAAGAACTGCTGACCCTGATGGGTAAAGAACGTTTGGACCTATCACTTCAACAAAAGGCTCCCTCTCTTCCGCATCGAAACCAACTCCTCCAATTTCACGACAAGTGGGACCGATATTTGGGGTCCTTCCCATCGAGAAGACCTCTGTCCCCCATGCAACCAACACATTCTCACCTCCTACTTTCCCCAAAAAGATAAAGCCTTACTAAGATACCACAAAAACCCTCGCATTACCCTACACTTGGAGGACACTACAAATCTAACTGAGTTGTGACAATAACATCAATCTACATTTGGTAATCTCTGAACTCAAGCTAACCTTCGGACCTGGAGCGCCTGACTCAAACCATAGGCAATTGCAACTGGTGGTCAAAGTGATTCTTGGACTCCCCCCCCCCCCCCCACCCTTACCCGCCAACCCTCCTTCCCCATCCACTTTCATCCCACCCCCCCATCCCTACACAGTGGATGGTAACCGATGTAAACTATCACACCTATATCCTGGCGGTTAACCCTGTTACCCCATTGAGTTGTTTCAGTTGTTACTTTTGTACCCGTTGTCTTTACATGCATGTAATGAGAAAAACTTCCAATAAATATTATTTAAAAAAAAAAAAGAAAAAGCTCATGTATGTGTAAAGGCTGGCGTCTCAATACTTTTGACAATATAGTCTATATCCATCTGGCATCTGCAGGACCAAACAAAACATCTGAACCCAACAATAACTAGCTCGCTACCTGAAAATGAGAAAGCGCCGCCAATACGGAAGAATTCACACATAATGTTTCCACCAATTCATGCATTGTACAGAATAATATTGTGCTCCCATGTTTGTAAACACCAGCCATTGCTATCTGGGCAATTACCACTTCATTTCTCGACAACACTGTCATTTTAATTTCGTCTCCGAACAGCAATCCTCTAACCATCAATTTCGATGTTTTCTATTCATGGCTAAATAAAGAGATGTTATTTTGAGGTTGCAGGAGCTGTCACATTTCAGCTTTGCGTCCTTTGTGTTTATACTTAGACTATTGTAATCTGAACTTTCAAATCAGAACTCGGCTCTGCGTGTTTGCTGTAAATGATCGAGTAACACTTCAGACGCGGTTTGTGTTCTGAGTTTTCACTCTTCTCCAGTCAAGATACATTTATGCTTGCCTTAAATAAAATGATG
>BLSH010389866.1:318845-329655 GCA_018402905.1 Glandirana rugosa
GAACACAACTAAAAACCTATGTCTTGAACCTCGGTCGTAGTCACGGTGAATGAGGAAAATCCAGTCCCGGTTTTGATCCCCCCCCGTAGATGGGGCCCGTGGAGTAATTGGTGAAGGCATGGCAGACTGCAGTATACTGCAGGAACCCAAACTCACCACACTGGGGGGACAGCATCGGATCATCTCCGCTGCTGCCGGCGGGTCCGGTAAGCGGCGGAGATGACCGGAAAGCGGCGGGAGGGGGGGGCACCTCTCCCGCCGCTGATAAAGCGGCGAAACCGCCGCTAAGATCACTTTTATCTTGCAGGGAATCGCCTGCTGAAAAAAACGGTATCTGAATGGTGCCTGCAGCTGCACGCACCATTCAGATATCACCACTCAAACCCAAGGACGTCATATGACGTCAGACGGTACGGAAGTGGTTAATGAGGTGCCCGGGGTAGATGCCCCCCCCTAGTTTTGGCCCTGACCTAAAAGGAGTAAGTGGCACTGATGCTGGCTCCAAGTTCTGTATCCAAAAATCAACACAAGTCTCTTAATTATCAAATTTAAAAATACACCTTAATTATCGCTTAATCAACAAATATAAATAGATGGAGATACCTCCCACCCCTATATACTCAACATTGTCTTAGAAAGTACAGGTTGAAAAACCACCATCATGTGGTCCCATTAGTGACCCCTGGGAAGGGTAAGAACCCTATGTATGATGTAAACCAGAACAGGACAATCCCCCAGGTGGTCACTAAAATGCCCTTCAATGGTTACAACTACCGGAAGATTATATTGTGTGCATCAAACCTAAAGTCATAACTAAAAATAGCTCAAAGTCCATGCCAATCAGTTCATTCACCAATCACACATGATGATTGCTATCATCCTGAAATATATACAAAAATCCAAGGTTGCATTCCTTGAGCACAAATAAATCAGTAGAAAGTGATAGCAGCAAAAGCTACCAGATATCCAGAGTGACAGAATTCCATTGAAAATTGGTAAGATGCAGCAATCTATAAGAGCCACAGTCTCTAGATGGCCTTATTTGTAATCCACTAGGCATGAGGCAATCACAGTGATGCCATCTAGACTTGATATTAGGGATTCTGTATGCTTGCTGGAATGTTTGTACAGCACTCTGTAGTGATCAAAAGACTGGATTGAGCTCACATAGATTATAAGCATAACAGCAAACATAGCGAAGGGACATTAGATGGGAACATGAAGACCATAGACACGAAGCAATGATTGGACAAATTCTATAATTAACAGATCCACACGAAAAGTTACTGGGGGGGATAGACATTATTGTGCGATACACTATATTGTCAAAAGTTTTGAGACACCTGCCTTTACACACACATGAACTTTAATGGCATCCCAATCTTAGTCCATAGGGTTCAATATTGAGATGGCCCACCCTTTGCAGCTATAACAGCTTCAACTCTTCTGACCATTCTTCCAGAAGCACATTTGTGTGGTCAGGCACTGATGTTGGACAAGAAGACCTGGCTCACAGTCTCCGCTCGAATTCACCCCAAATGTGTTCTGTCGGGTTGAGGTCAGGACTCTGTGCAGGCCAGTCAAGTTCCTCCACCCCAAACTCGCTCATCCATGTCTTTATGGACCTTGCTTTGTGCAGTGGTGCGCAGTCATGTTGGAACAGGAAGGAACAACCCCAAACTGTTCCCACAAAGTTGGGAACAAGAAATTTTCCAAAATGTCTTGGTATGCTGACGCTTTAAGAGTTCCCTTCACTGAAACTAAGGAACCAAGCCCAACTCCTGAAAAACAGCCCCACACTATAATTTCCCTCCAGTAAATGGTTTGGAACAGTACACAAAGCAAGGTCCATACAGACATACAGAGTGAGTTTTGGGTGTAGGAACTTGACTGGCCTGCACAGAGTCCTGATCTTAACCCAATAAAACACATTCGGGATGAATTAGATGGAGACTGCGAGCCAAGCCTTCTTGCCCAACATCAGTGCCTGACCTCACAAATGCGTTTCTGGAAGAATGGTCAAACATTCCCATGGACACTCCTAAACCTTGTGGACAGCCTTCCCAGAAGAGTTGAAGCTGTTATAGCTGCAAAGGGTGGGCCAACTCAATATTGAACCCTACGGACTAAGACTGGGATGCCATTAAGGTTTACGTGTGTGTAATGACAGGTGTCCCAATACTTTTTACAATATAGTGTACCACAGTAACCCAGTCACTGCAAACCTATAACATAAAGTTTCACTTAACACATGTGCCTAAGCACAGTCACTCACCAGCGTCTACTAGGGGGAGGGGCCAGGACATCCATGCAGAAAATGAGTAGAAGCGACCCCTGTCATTGCATGCCAATGAGTGGAGGGGAGTGTCAGGGACAGAGGAGCGCTCTTCCTGTCAATCACCTGTGATCCCTTCCCAGCACTCCTCTCCCCATCTCCTCCATCAGCTGTTGGGATGAGCTCCGCGGCATGTGAGAAACTGATGTCATCTGATCTCCCCTCCCTGCCACTCTCCCGGCACCCAATCTCCTCAACATCTGCAGCTCTACCGCTTGTGAATGTGATGTGAAGGAGATCGGGGAGTTGCAGGGGGAGAAGATTGGATGAGACCGGCAGTGCCCTTCTTAATGCGGCACCTGGGGCAGATGCCTCCCCCCCACCTGGTTTTGACAGGTACCTGCTCCCACTTCCACTAGGTATGCCAAGTCGACCTGAGCAGAAGTTCTCCTATCCCTCCTCACAGTATTCTGGGACATGTGACAGGTCCCAGAGAACTTGCTGGACCATTCACAATGCAAAGCATGGCTCGTACATGCGCAGTGGGCACCCGGCTGTGAAGCTGCAAGCTGTCACCGTCAAGTGCACACCGGTGATGCCAGGGAGTGAAGATGGTGCAGAGGAGGGCAGGGCATATCCACTGAAAGACAAACAAGGTGTTTGGCTTGGGCGGCATTTTTCAGGGGGGCGGTGCTGTCTCCAGGCATAAGGGACATTACGCGCAGCGGCATCACTATAAGGGTGCAGATCGCACCCGGTTGACACCCACCAGAGGGGTGATACCAGGGGTTGCCGCGGACTGACTGTTCAGTGATGGGGAGCAAAATGGAAGCAGGAGGCGGGGGTGGCTGCAGCCTCCGATCCCAGAAGTAGCTCACTTGGCGAAGCAGGTCGGAGTCCCGGGCTGTGACCATGCCTCGGCAGCCTCGTTACACACAGCTGGTAAAAATAATCCGGTGGGCTGTGGAAAGGTGAGAGCCTAGTGTAGTTTGGGGAGAGAGAACCTTCAAGTGTACTATGGGGGGTAGGGGAGCTCCCTCTCTCTCACCCCTCTCTCCCTGACCCCTTCTCTCACACCCTCTCTTTCTCCCCCCACCTCTTTTCCCCTTCCTCTCTCTCTCACCCCCTCTCTCTCACCCTCCCTCTCTCTCCCCCACATCTTTTCCCCTCCCTCTCTCTCTCTCTCACCCCCCTCTTTCTCTCTCCCCCCTCTCTCACTCCCCTCTCTCTCATCCCCCTCTCTCTACCCCACCTCTTAAGAGGTGGCGCTCTAATTGGAAGAAGTGGAGCCTAAAGAGGAAAGGGGGGTTTACAGGTGAAGGGACGGATCTTAAACAGGAAGGGGTGGGACACATTAAGATGGGGGGGCCGATTGTAGTCTTGCCTCAAAACCAAAATACACCACTGGAAAAGGACTCAGTCAAGCACAACACACAATCCTGGGACAGGTGAGTAAAACCACAAACATGTCTGGTGCTAGGGGAAATGGAGTCCCTGGATAACAATGGATGATACCATGTGGGTAGCCATAAGCCGCTGTGCGGAGTCTCTGCACCATGAGTGGCGCTAGAGTAAAGCCAAAAAGAAAAAACCAACAGAAAAAAAACACAAAAAATCGCTAGATGGAAACCCTTATTGAAGAAAAGCAGATGTCCGCTATGCTGAAAAATAGTCTATGATGGCGCCAATAATATTAATATGGTGTTAAAAACATAATAAACTTCCTTATGTTTTTAACACTATATTAATATTATTGGCACCATCATAGACTATTTTTATAGCATAGCGGACATCTGCTTTTCTTCCATAAGGGTTTCCATCTAGCACTTTTTTGTGTATAGCAGGGGTTGCTGAAAGTAGGGGTCCACCTGTCACCCTGCCCAGTGAGACATCCATCTCTTTTTATTTGAGGGATATTGAACTTAGATAGGGATTAGGGAATTAAGGGATGCCCAAGAACATTCGGTGCAAATTTGCTTAGGACTCCTATATACACTCCAGTACAGGCAGTCCCCTAGTTACAAACATCCAACTTACAAACGACTCCTACTTACAAATGGAGGGAGACAACAGGAAGTGAGAGGAAATCTCCCCCTAGGAAGGGAAATTCACTCCTGTAAGAGTTATTATGTAAAAAAGATGTCTCCACTCAAGCTCTATCACCAATCCTTGTTTCCACAACAATCCAAAATTTTCAAAATCCAATTATCAATGGGACAGGAAGTGAGGTGAAATCTTCTGAACAGAAACCTAGACAACACAACAAACATTACAGGGGTGTTACCCCTTCCCTATGCTATCCAAAAAGCTTAACAACAGTTTTTTTGGCTAAAGCTACACTTAAAAAATCTACCTGTTCCAACTTACAAACAAATTCAACTTAAGAACAAACCTACAGACATTGTCTGTAACCCGGGGACCACTAGCACAAACACTTGCTTCAGACTGTTAAGCCTCGTACACATGGTGCGACGGTCGTATGACCAAACGGTCCAAATCGTATGTTGGCTCATGTATCTCGCGTATTTCGCATACTGACATGCACTAAACGATCGTACGACCAAGCCGAACGTACTGACATGTTACGAACGTATAAAGAAAAAGTTCAGTTGCATGTAATTTGTGAATTAGGAATGAACGGACACTTCCGGCCATTCCTGACTTCTGAGCATGCATGTTTTGCACAGTACAACTTGTTGGACCAAATTCTCTGTACACACGATACAAGGGTCGTATGACCGCTTGTTGGAACAACCAAAGTTTTCTAGTTTGCTCATCCAACTCTTGTACGACCATCGTATGTCGGCTGTTTTAATTGCGCGTACTAATGGTCGGATGATACAGCCTTTCCTCTGATAATCGAACCGTTAGTACGCGCGATTCGACAGCCAATTTTCAATTATCGTCCAACAGAAGTTGTCTGAGAAGACTAGAACATTTTTGTCTGCCAACTAGGCGTTGTCCGATTTTCGGTTCGTGTGTACAGAAGTTGGCCAAACAAAAGTTGCTCGGAATCCAGGAAGTGTTTGGTCATGGAAACCTGCATCCGTAATTCACAATTCACGTTCACCTGAACTTCCTCTTTATACGCTCCTAACACGTCACTATGTTCGCATTTGTCGGACAATAACTTGACTCATGTCAGTACGCTAGACAAAATCACGGACAGCCAATTTATAGAAAAGTTGGACGTGTGGTCGTACAACTATCGCATCATGTGTACGAGGCTTACCACTCCCAGATAGCTCTATCTGGCCCTGCCAGCCAGAATAGCTGCAATGATCTCTCGCCACTGCCCTTTTCACAGTCCTCTCTCCTAGTTCTGCACCCATCGTCAAAACTGCAATCTCCCAGCTCTCAGGCGTGCCTCCTCAGGCCTCCCGACTGTGCTCACTCATCAGCCCTCCTGGCTGTGACCAGTAGTCCTCCCTGGAGACTCTTAGAGTGTTCTCTCTCCTGCTGTCTTCTCTTCTGCTCTGTCATGTGCCTCTCCTTCCAGGATCTCTCACTCCTTCCAAACTGGGGAGCTCTCCGTGGGCCCACCAGCCTCCACACCCTCTCACTCCAGCTCTTCCACCCGGAAACTCCTCCACAAGCTGGGCTGACCCCAGATATTTAAGGAGGCCTGTCCACTGCCAATCCAAATTGGGGATTGGTCAGGGCTCCTCAAGATACCACCTGCAGCTCCACCTCTCTTCCCCTCCTCTTCTTCTAGCACTTTCTAGAAGAAAGAGGGAGGTAACCAAGAAATGACACCGCCTGTAAGTAACCAGCTGCTACCCTGAGCCACTCCCAGCCCAAAATCAAAACAACTCAGGCCTAGTAATCAGCTAGGCCTGCGTGAATTTACCTACATTGCCAGAGAAAAACCTCATTCTAGCACCTCACTACCTAGAGGGTGCTACGTGTTTTTTCTTTTGGGACAGACACCGACTGTGTCGCGTACATTTACTGCAGCAGGTTGGCAGTGCTGCGCAGATCGCATCTATAAATGGCTCTTTGAGTGTGCCCGCAGGCCGGGCGGAGTCGATCTCCACCAGCGACCCACGATCGCCTTCTAGAGAGGCAGAATGGGGAACCGGCAATGTAAACATGCCAATTTCCCGTTCTGTCAGAGGACATAACAGTGATTTATTGATCCTTGTAATCGGGTTCAGTTAGATCTGTCATGCCCCTGCCAGCCCAGCCCCCGCACAGTTAGAACACACACAGGGAACACATTTAACCCCTTGATCGCCCCCTTAGTGTTAACCCCTTCCCTGCCAGTGACATTTATACAGTAATCAGTGGCTATTTTTAGCTCTGATCGCTGTATAAATGTCACTGGTCCCAAAAAAGTGCCAAAAGTATCCGATATCCCGATAAAAATCGCCGCCATTACTAGTAAAAAATAATATAAATAAATAAAAACGCCATAAATCAATACTCATAGTTTGTAGACACAATAACGTTTGTGCAAACTAATCAATATACGTCTATTGAGGTTTTTTTTTTACCATAAATATGTAGAAGATTACATATTGGCCTAAACTGATGAACACATTTGTTTTTTTATATATTTTATTTTGGATATTTATTATAGCAAAAAGTAAAATAAAATGTTTTTTTTTTCAAAATTGTCAGTCTTTTTCTGTTTATAGCGCAAAAAATAAAAACCGCAGAGGTGATCAAACACCACCAAAAGAAAGCTCTTTGTGGGAAAAAAATGACGGGAATTTTGTTTAGATATAACGTCGCACGAACGCGCTATTGTCGGTTAAAGTGACACAGTGCTGAATCGCAAAAAGTGCTTTGGTCATTAAGGGGGCACATCCGGGGCTTAAAAAGTGGTTAAAAGTCAGCAACTATTGTTGTGGTAGCTGCTGACTTTTAATTTTAAGGCTTCATGCACACAGGACGTTAAAAAAATGTCCAAAAAACGTCAGTAGCTTATCAGCGATTTTTTCAGCTGTTATTAGCGTTATATTACCAGTGTTTTTTTTTCGCGTTTTTAAAGGGCCAGCGTTTTTTTTTCCTCAATTGATCTAAAACATCCCAAAACAATGGAGATCGATGTTCAGCCACGTTTTTTGCACGTTTTTGAGCGTTTGAACGTTTTTACAGCTGAAAAACGTCTCTCAGAACCCACCGGTCTTGTTTTTTTTTTTACAGCTCAAAAATGTTACTGCTAAAACAATTAATAACAGCCTGTGTGTGCTTTGACACATAGGATAACATGATGGAGAGTTTATTGACTGTAGAAAAAAAACATCTGCAGCTAAACACAGCCGCTGTAAAACAGTAAAAAAAAAGTCCTGTGTGCATGAGGCCTTACAATGACTGGAATTCCTCCGTTAGAAACAGACCGCCATTTATATGTGTAATTTATATCCATACAGAAAACCTTTTTCTTTTTTTTTTCTTAGTACCAACCCTCCATGATAAGAGCATTTGCATTGCAATGATCATATTAGTGTGCATACCTAAAACATTGTGAATTGACTATAGTGTCCCTTTAACTGTCTGTTATAGGAATGTGACACTCTACAAAATGAACATTGTCATTACCAGCAAAACACTTTCTTCCCGTCTCCAGCAATAATCTGCAGTCCACTAATTGTTCAATATGTGAAACTGTGTATGCCAAAATATTGTTCCAGGGAGCCTGTGAGTCATTTATTGAGATCAGCAGCTATTATTATCTGTACAGGAATTCACAAAAAACAATATTGTGAAGTGTCTCATTTCATTGCACTGTTTATGATAGGAGACCATATGTGTCTGAATTTTCATGCCGAGGCTAGCAATGAATGCCGCTCCATGAATGGGAAAAAAAAAAAAAAAAGTATGAAATACAAAAAAATGAAATCTGTTCTGAAGTCCAGGCAAGCAGCTAAATATTCATGACTCGGGTATACCTGATGGACCCAACCATTAAAACCACCCCCACCACTGCTCGGCCCTCTTCTAATTCTACCCCATTTACCTTAATAATAACTGTAGACCACAACCATTTTGGAGTAAAATTTGGCCACAGCAGCCATTTTATTAAAGAAATATAACTTAACATGAAATTTAACATTTTCAAAACATTTCAAACATCAAAACATTCTTGACAAAAAACTATCAGCATCTTTCTATCCTCCCTCAGAATGTTGGTCTGTGACGGCGCCCGTTTGGACTAACCTTGTTCAAAACCCGCACTGTACCATTACCATACCAGGCCTCCAGCCGTAGAACACCGACTCGGAGACGAACCTTACTTGCAGTGCAACCATTCCCATATATAGTGACACATACCGCTGATGTGTCCCACCAAACCCTTCCTTCTCCTGCATTTTTATCCCCACCGTCAAAGACCAACACCCGCCTATCCGCTGCCATGACATCCCTTATTGCAGCCTATGAGAACTCCTGCACATCTTTCTAGGGAGGGAGGGTGGGAAGCTCCTTAACCCCGTTCCTCTTCCCGTGTGCCCCTACCAGCCAACGCCCACCTATTTATAGCACCCCACCCACCCAGGAATGAACCATTCCCCATAGTCCTACCTGATGACCAATCCCATACCCTGAACTATTTTTGTTTCCCCAGGTCACCCAGTCATGCTGCCCCTGCATTAACCCTTTTGGCTTCACTCCGGGGCTCCCTTTTACGTTTTTGGTTGTAACATGACAAAATGTGGAAAATTTCAAGGGGTATGAATACTTTTTCAAGGCACTGTATATTACAAGCGGAGCTTTTTGGGCTATGTCAACCACTGACTCTTCACTTATTCCGTTGGGAATGCGATAGCGTTGATGAGAAGCAAGCATTAAGAAATACAGATAAACTATTGAAATTCTAATCAAACAGTGAGCTGGATTAAAGGACTGCACAAACAGCTAATAATGAATCAAATGCAGATGAAGAATGGAGATGACGCCACTACACCCATGAGACTATGATGTAACAGTACCAGGGAAGAAGTAGGAGGAGTATGGAAGCATTGGGTGTAGTAGGTGGCAGTGGCGGCTGTTTTTTTTTTTTGGGGGAGGGACAAACAACCACCCATCCACCCTCCTCAGCGGCACCCATGGCATTCCCCCCCACCCTCCAATGTTTGCCGGTAGGTCTGCCACTTACCCCATCGTGGCACTTAGCAGGCAGTGGCTCAGTGGGCAGCGGCTCCGAGTCCTCTCCATGGAGGCTACCAGCTCCCTCCTGTCCTTTCAGCCAATCAGGTGACGGGTATCAGACCCGCTTCCTGATTGGCCGGGAGGAGGATTAGTTGTACAACAGTGAATATTCATTCGCTGTTGCAACCCACCTGGGTGGGCTCTGGACGCAATGCTCTGCGCCCCGAGCCCATCCCATTTGGAACCCTATTAGAGCCTCTGGCTCTAATCAGGCGCTTCCAAAGACACACCCCCACCTATCCCCGCAATTGTAATTCATGCGCCCGGCATCCTAAAAGGGGCCAGGCGCAAGGATAGGGAGGGAGGCAGCAGCAGGGATGTGGGGGCAGCGCCCATGCACCCACAATGCATGGGCCGCCCCTGGTAGGCAGCATCCTGTATGTATAAAGAGAGATTGTGAGCTGGATACACCCGTTCCTGAGGACACCCATTGGACAGGGCAAAACATGTTGGGCGAGGGCTTCTGGTGATGTCACTTCTCTTTTGGGCTTACATGCAATTATCATTAATCACTTCCATAACACAGGCTGTCATATGACGTCTTGGGCTTTCAGTGGAGATATCTGAATGATGCCTGCAGATATTAGATATCCTGTTTTTCTGCAGGCGGTTTCCTGCACCATAAAATCATTAATAGCGGCTGTTCTGCTGCTTGATTGTTTTTACAGGCGACGGGAGGGGATGTCCCCCCCTCTTCCACCCCTGTCTGGTGCTTTTACCGGCTTGCCTGTGCGATCAGCGAGCAGAAGAAGGAATCCGCCGGTGTTTACCATAGAGCTGACTGAGGACCAGATGGTCTACGGTCACCTGTATGATTCTCAACGTTATGACCCCACATCTCTCCATAAAGAGGACCTGTCATGCGCTATTCATATTACAAGGGATATAAATGTTTAAGTGTTCTGCGCAAACTGATAAATTCATTTACTTTATGAGCTGCTGCCGTCACCAGAAAACTCCACAATTGTGTCGTTTGAATAATATTGGTAAATTAGAGGTGAAACTGGCGCTGCTCAATTGAAAAACACAAAACCCAAAAAAATAAAAACCACAAAAAATAATAATTATCCTTGATATAGAATTTCCAGCACGCTGGTATACAATACAAGTAAAGGCTATTGGGGTAAAAGTCCGTGGGATGGGGCATAAACCTTTACTTTGGCTGTCCTACGATAGTATATAATGCATGGGGATGGTTTGCTTATAAAGTAAAAATAAAAATAAAAAGATCTCAAGTGTATAAATCCTTGTGTTATAAATATAAATAACATGCATGTAAATCACAAGGTGAATGATTAAATAAACTTATAAATACATCATATTTAAATATATAAATAAAACATATGTTTTAAAACTACATAAATAAATGATAATAAATAC
>BLSH010389866.1:360346-372197 GCA_018402905.1 Glandirana rugosa
TGTTTTTTTAATTCAGGTACCCATAACCAAGTGGGTGGGTTAGGTGGTGTACGGGTATATGAGGAGACAGTACAGGTCCTGTTCTATGCTGTACTATTACGCAACGGAGGTAAAACGGCTATTAAACGTCACGGGAGGGGCTTTAGTGGGGTTGGTACTGTTTAATTTATTCAATGCGGGGTATTAATTAAGTAAAAGGGTCTGTAAGCGGGTTCAAAAGTAGGGTCTATTTTTATAGACACACCTACTCAGGGAGTAGGTAAAATGACCGGCGGATTTAAAGTTCGTCATGTATGGGTCGTTCTCTAGGTCCATACCTTATTTTGAGTTGTACTTGGGCGAATGTCTGGGAAAATGAATTAATTATGGGGCGTAACTTATTTAATTTGTCATGGTTGGGGTGATTTCGGGGAGGGCACTGCAAATTATCGGCAAAATGGAGGCAACGCATTATCATGTCGTATCTTGTCCTGGACATGACAGAGGAGTATATGGGCATGTGGTGGATTGGGTGGGTGAACCAATACCCATGGACTTAATTTTTTTGTGTAATGCCCATATTTAGTGTGAGGCCCAAAAATATTTTAAATTCATCCAATGTTAGACGACGCCAATGGAACATGTGGGCATATGATGAAGTGGGATTGGCCGCTATAAATTGTTCTGCGTACAGATTTGTTTGGTCCACAATACTCTGTAGAAATTCAGGGGTAAAAAACAAATAAAAATAGTCCAATGGGCCAAAATTTGTGGTGTCCACCTGCACACCTGGTTGTCCGGTAAAATTGGGGACTACTGCAGATCCTGAGTTGGCGGGCAACCACACGGGGTTTGCCAGGGCATCGGGTAGGAAGGACTGAGCCCGGGCACGGATTAGGGTTCTTGGGGTTGGGCGTGTACTTCCAGTGCTGGTACTGGGCTCCTCTTCTTGGGGTCTGGTGCTGCTGGTGGTGGGCAGGTCTTCGGCTCTTGGGCCTAATTGTCTCATTCTTTTAGGAGGGGGGGCGGTTTCCTCCGCTGATTCGGACTCTGATCCACTGCCCTCTATTGGCTCATACTCTGAACCAGAATCGTATGATGAGAGCTCCCCGCTGCTCTCATCATCCGACATGGCTAGAATTTCATATGCCTCCTCAGGGGTATATCCTCTTTCAGACATGATAGAGTGGGCCTGGTGAATATACGGATGGCAGTACTGATGGGTGGCGTATTGGTGGTGTACCGTTGGCTGTACTGGTGGCTGGCCTGTGTGGCGGTACCGATGGCGGTACTGGTGGATGAACTGGTGATACGGGTGGCTGCGGATTTATTTAGTGGTACCGGTACTGGGGGCTGGCCTGTGTGGTGATATTGATGGTTGTTGACAGATGGGCTGTGTGACAGATGGGCTGTTGACAGATGGGCTGTTGACAGATGGGCTGTTGACAGATGGTACTGGTGACAGGTCCTCTTTATTGTGTGGCGGTACCGGTGGCGGTACTGTGTAGCGGTACCGATGGCGGTACTTGTGGTGACAGATGGGCTGTTGACAGATTTAAATGTACTGGTGACAGGTCCTCTTTATTGTGTGGTGGTACCGGTGGCGGTACTGTGTAGCGGTACCGATGGCGGTGACAGATGGGCTGTGTGACAGATGGGCTGTGTGACAGATGGGCTGTTGACAGATGGGCTGTTGACAGATCCCTGCTCTGCTCTCTCCTCACACGATCGCTGTGTGAGGAGAAAAAGCAGGGATCACATAGTAACTGTCTTTTGTTTACATTTGTGACCAGCTGTGAATGGACACAGCTGGTCACATCGTAAACAGCCAATTTCATTGGCTGTTTACAGATCGGGAAAGCGCTATGTCCAAGGGACACCCGCTCCCCCCCGATCACGTGGGCGTGCCTCCCGGCGCGCGCACACAGCATGCACTTGTGGCGCGCTGCCGCTTGCCTGCATGTTATGATCGGCTGTGTCTTATACACAGCTGATCATACGGTAAACAACCAATTTAACTGGCTGTTTACCGTGATCAGTGACGGCCCGTGTCCGGCGGACACGAGCCGTGCACGATCGCCGCGATGCGCGCCCCCGCGGGCGCGCGCTAGCGGCTTATCCTGAGGACGTCAATAGACGTCCAGTCAGGATAACGAACCCCCCGACGTCATTTCTCTATGCGCCGGGCGGGAAGTGGTTAATGTATTCCCTGCTTTAAAGTGGTTTTAGAGCCTTGTTTTTTTTTACCTTAATGCATTATGCATTAAGGTAAAAAACCTTCTGTGCTGCACCTCACCCTCCTAATACTTACCTAAACCCGATCCCAATCCAGCAATGTGCATGAGAGCAGCGGCTCACCTGGCTCTGTCCCACCTCACTGCAAAGATTGATAGCAGTGGGAGCCATTGGCTCCCGCTGCTGTCAATCAAATTCTTTGACAAGGGAGCTGGGGGTGGGGCCGAGCCACCCTATGTGTCAATGGCCGCAGACAAGTGAGCCTGCACAAGTGCCCCCATAGGAAGCGTCTTCGTACGGGGGCACCCTCCAAAGAGGAGGAGTCAGGAATGCTGGCGAGGGACCCCAGAAGAAGAGGATCAAAACCATTGCCCAGAACAGGAAAGTATAACATGTTTATTATTTTAAAGGAAAAAAGTGAACCTGTAATATTACTTTAAGGTAAGAAATATCCCACAAGTATTATCGCCTCCTATCTCCATCCAGCTCTTTGCCTGCCCACAGCTGCTCTGCTCTCTCTCTCTCTCCTCTCACAGGCTCAGAGACAGCAGCAGGAGCCACTAGCTGTCAATGAAATCCTGTGAGCAGAAACCAAGGGGCAGGGGCCAAGCCGAGTTCTCTGGAGTGAGCGTACCACCATAGGACACAGCTTTCTGTGGTTGCCCACAATAAAGAAGTGGAACCAAGAGAACCAGTAGGAGATCCCAGAAGTGGAGGTTCTAGGCTGCTCTGGGCAATACCATTGCTCAGAGTAGATAAGTATAACATGTTTATTGTTTTACTAAAAATATCCTTTATAACCTCTTTAACCACTTGCTGACCGTCTCGCATACATAAATGGCAGCAAGTTGGCTCCGCTGCGCAGATTGCCATCTACTAACGCCGATTGGCACAGCCGCAGTATTGGGCGGACGTGCTCCGCCGGCGGAGTGCTCTCGTGCCCGCTGAACTCTGTGGCCACGGGTAGGGCAGACTCGATGTCCGCCGGCGATCTGCGATCGCCTTCTGGAGAGGGAGAATGTGGAACTGCCAATGTAAACATGGTGGTTCCCCGTTGTGTCAGTGGGCATGACAGTGATCTACAGATCCCTGTAATCAGAATCAGTTGGATCTGTTATGCCCCTGCCAGCCCAGCCCCCACACAGTTAGAACACACACAGGGAACACTGTTAACCCCTTTATTGCCCCCTGCGGGTTAACCCCTTCCCTGCCAGTGACATTTACACAGTAATCAGTGTTTTTATTAGATCTGATCGCTGTATAAATGTCATTGGTCCCAAAAAAGTGTCAAAAATGTCTGACATGTTCGCTGCAATATCGCAGTCCCGATACAAAATAAAAGATCGCCGCCATTACTAGTAAAAAAACAAACATTAGTAAAAACCTCATAAAGGAATTATCATGGTTTGTAAACTTGGCAACTTTTGCGCAAACCAATCAATAAACCCCAATTGCGATTTTTTTTTTACTACAAATTTGTTTTTTTATATATTTTTTTTTGGATATTTATTATAGCAAAAAGTAAAAATTATTGTTTTTTTTTTTCAAAATTGTCACTCTTCTTTTGTTTATAGTGCAAAAAATAAAAATGCAGAGGTGATCAAATACCATCAAAAGAAAGCTCTATTTTTGGGGAAAAAAGGACATTTTGTTTGGGTACAACGCAGAACGACCGCGCAATTGTTAGTTAAAGCGATGCAGTGAGGAATCGAAAAAAGTGCTCAGAGAGGGGGTAAATCCTTGAGGGGCTGAAGTGGTTAACTACTTTAGCCCCGCAAGGATTTACCCACTTTCTGACCAGGCTATTTTTTGCGATAGGGCACTGCGTCGTTTTAACTGACAATTGCATGGCCGTGCATCGTTGCACCCAAACAAAATTTATGTCCTTTTTTTCCCACAAATAGAGCTTTCTTTTGGTGGTATTTGATCACCTCTGCATTTTTATTTTTTGCGCTATGAGCAAAAAAAGTGCGACAATTTTGAAAAAAAAAAATTTTTTTACTTTTAGCTATAACATATATCCAAAAAAAAAGAAAAAAAAAAATGTTTTCATCAGTTTAGGCCAATTTGTATTCTTCTACATATTTTTTAGTAAAAAAAAAATCACAATGAGCGTAAATTGATTAGCTTGTGCAAAAGTGATTGCGTCTACAAAATGGGGGATAAATTTATGGCATTTTTATTATTCTTTTTTATTTTTACTAGTAATGATGGTGATCTGCAATTTTTAGTGGGACTGCAACATTGCGGCGGACAGATCGGACACTTTTGACACTTTTCTGGGACCAGTGACATTTATACAGTAATCAGTGCTGTAAAAATGCACTGATTACTGTATAAATGTCACTGGCAGGGAAGGGGTTAACACTAGGGGGCGATCAAGGGCTTAAAAGTGTTCCCTGGGAGGTGTTTCTAACTGTATGGGGGCTGGGCTGACTGAAGGAGGGGAGAGATCGCTGTGCCTAATCACTAGGAACAAGCAATCTCACTCTACTCTCCGGACAGAACGTGGATTTGCTTTGTGTACACTGGCCCGTTCTGCCTCTCTCTGGAGCGATCGCGGATGGCTGGAGGATGTCGAGTCTTCTGGACCCACTGGCTGGCTCCCCCGCTAGCAAATGCATGTGCGCACCCACAGATCGCCGTGTACGCGCCCGATGTACAATGAGCCAACCTGCCGCAGTACATCGGCGGCAGACGGTCGGCAAGCGGTTAAAGCGGAACTATACTTACCTCCGCTCCAGCGCAGTGGTGTCCTAGAGCTCCCTCATTGGACAACAAGCATGGAGGAGAGGAAGCCGCTCAGGTGAATAATAATCACCTTACCTCCAGGTGCTCATCCAGTCCGCAAGCTGTGCAACGATTCAATCCAAAGAGTTGTGACGGCACTCAATAGAGGGGAAGCTTAAGTAGTCATTTTATTGAAAAATCCAAAGTTTCAAGATAACATCCATAAAATAAACAGGCAGGAATCATAATCTTATGATTAAGCGAACAAAGGTTCGTGAAACGCGTTAATATATCTGCACATTTCTGCCATGCCTTGTATGTTCCTTCCTGAATATTTTATGGATGTTATCTTGAAACTTTGGATTTTTCAATAAAATCACTACTTAACCACTTGCTGACCGCCGACCACTGTCTGATGGCGACAGAGTGGCTCGATATCGCAAACCGCCGTCATATGACGACGACTGCGATATCTCTCACTGTGAGCGCGCGCGGACCGCCAGAGGTGCGCCCGCGCGCTTACTGTGTCCGGGGGGGCAGGGAGCGGGTAGGGCGGACTCGATCGCTGATGGATACCCGCGATGCCCCCCTGCAGTGAAAGAACGGAGGTCCGTGTATGTAAACACGGATCTCCATTCTGTTAGAGGGGGAAGGGCTGTGATCACAGGCTTCCTGTATATGGAAACCATGATCACTCCCTTCCCCCAGTCAGGCCAGCCCACATACAGTTAGAACACACCCAGGGAACACAGTTAACCCTTAGAGCGCCCCCTACAGGTTAACCCCTTCACTGCCAATGGCATTTACACAGTAATCAGTGCATTTTTATAGCACTGATCTCTGTATAAATGCCAATGGTCCCAAAAAAGTGTCAAAAGTGTCCGACATGTCCGCTGCAATATCGCAGTACCGCTAAAAATCGTAGATCGCCGCCATTACTAGTAAAAAATAAAAAGAAATGAATTCTCATCATCCATAAACATGCCAACTTTTGCGCAAACCAATCAATAAACGCCGATTGCAATTTTTTTACCAAAAATATGAGGAAGAATATAAATCGGCCACAACTGATGGAAAATCATTTTTTAAATTTTTTTTGGGATTTGTATTTTAGCAAAAGTAAGAAATTTGTGTTTTTTTTGCAAAATTGTTGCTTTTCTTTTGTTTATAGCAGCGATCAGAAATGATGCAGAGGTGATCAAATACCACCAAAAGAAAGCTCTATTTGTGGGAAAAAAAGGTCACAAATTTTGTTTGGGTGCAACGCCGCACGACCGCGCAATTGTCAGTTAAAGTGACGCAGTGCTGAATCGCAAAAAGGGCTCTGGTCCTAAAGTGGGAAATCCTCCCGGGGCTGAAGTGGTTAAGCTTCACCTCTATTGAGTGCCGTCACAACTCTTTGGATTGAATCGTCCCTCATTGGACACTGACATCTTTGGCCATTCTTCCTCCAGGTTAAAAAACTTTGGTCATTTTGATTGGCTGGGCTGGGATGATATCGATCCGTTCATTAATCTTGGCAGGTGTCGAAACTGCACATGTGCAGCTCAATGTACAGAGTGCACAGGCAAGTAAGAAACTTTAGGGCCAGTTCACACCAGAATGGGAAAGGCGCATTTCGTGCACATTTCTCAAACTGTGTTCAAAACGCACTGCTCTTGCGATCTAATACTAATACAAAGCTAATACTTTGTTAAAAGCAACCCAGACGCAGATCGCAAATGCTTTGCATTTTCGGGCACCAGATCACATGGCACTGCGCTACCATGCGATTTGGTGTGGCATGTTTTTCATAAATAGTGCATGTGCTACTTTTTGTGTAATCTGGTGCAATTTCAGCACATTCAAATAAACAGGCTGCAGATCGCAGGGGCACGCACAGGAATCGCACAGGAATGCGCACCATGTTCCTGTGTAATTCTGATGTGAACTGGCCCTGAATTCAGAAAAGATGTAGTTTGACAAAAGAGACAACTTTTTAATTTTTAATTTAAATTAATTTTAATCGCTTGCTTACTGGGCACTTAAACCCCCCTCCTGCCCGGGCCAATTTTCAGCTTTCAGCTCTGTCGCATTTTGAATTACAATTGTGCGGTCGTGCGATGTTGTACCCAAACAAGATTTTTATCATTTTTTCCCCATAAATAGAGCTTTGTTTTGGTGGTATTTGATCACCTCTGTGGGTTTTATTTTTTGTGCTATAAACAAATAAAGAGCAACGATTTTGAAAAAAGAACATTTTTTTTTTACTTTTTGCTACAATACATATCCAAAAAAATAAAAATAAAAAATAAATGTATTCATCAGTTTAGGCCGATATGTATTCTTCTACATATTTTTGGTAAAAAAAAAAGCAATAGGCGTATAGTGATTGGGTTGCGCAAAAGTTATAGCGTTTACAAGCTATGGGAATTGATTTATGGCATTTTTATTATTTTTTTTACTAGCAATGGCGGCTAGCTGCGATTTTTATCGGGACTGCGATATTGCAGCGGACAGGACATTTTTTACACTTTTTTGGGACCAATGACATTTATGCATCGATTAGAGCTAAAAATAGCCACTGATTACTGTGTAAATGTCACTGGCAGGGAAGGGGTTAACACTAAGGAGGCGATCAAGGGGTTAACTGTGTTCCCTCATTGTGCTCTAACTGTGTGGGGGCTGGGCTGGCAGGGGCATGACAGATCTAACTGATCCCGATTAAAGGAATCAGTAGATCTCTGTTATATCCCCTGACAGAATGGGGAACCACCGTGTATACATTGGCGGTTCGCCATGCTGCCTCCCTATTAGGCAACCGTGGGTCACGGGCACGCTCATGCGTGAGGTGGGCGCAAGAGCACACCGCCAGCGACCGTAAGGGCGCGCGGGGAGCACGCAAAGGGGAGGACGTCCATGGACATCCTCACAGCAATTCAGGTCTGCGCTGTAGCCATCTTTTGGCTATAGCGCAGATCTGTAGTGGTTAATTAAAGTTCTACTTTAAGGCTCGGCTCACAAATATGCCAACTGAATGTGGGTTTCTCCGCATCCAATTCTCATGACATGCAAGTGTGACCGGTTCTCAATGGAGTCGGTTCATGCAGGTTCAGAGCGGCCACGTTCTGGATTAAAAAAAGGGTCCTGTGCCTGTTTGGGTCTGGCTCAGGTGCGAATTAAGACAAAAATTCGGACCTGAATCTCACCTGAACCGGTAAACAGACGTGCACCGGACCCCAGGCACGAACCCGTGTCCCCACATATGTGAACCCGGCCTAAAGAAGTTCTATCCTATGAGCCCAAGTGCTTACAATGATATTCTTGTAGTCCTTTTGTCCATGTAGTGGATGACATCTGATGATCATGGGACCTCATACTGCCTACCTGATAGGGTCCCGCTACCTCCTCCCCACCCTCCAGAAAATATCAAATTATATTTTCTCTGAAAATACACTAAAATTATTATTATATGACATATTTACTGACCCCTTCGCCCGCTATACACCCCAAAACAGTCCCTTGTGTGTCAGCCACGGTGGGCAAAGAAGCTGTCACTGCTGTGGGGAAAAGTGGAACACAGGGGGGCCCAGAAAGCATGGGGGGCACAGATGTTAACTGATGACCCTGCAGCACTACTGGAGGGAGGGTGCAGAGGAGAAGCTGGAGAAGGAGGCAGAAAGAGGATCGTGTTTGCATTAAGGCAGTACAGCCGGCCCTCCTGCTCAGCTGCTACCTGGGCCCCTCTTTTGAAAAGATGGGGCCGGGCCCAGTACAGGAGGACTGGCTGCACTGCCTCATCAATGGCCCTGCTAATAACAATCCTTTTTACAAGTAGAGTATGCAAGTGTATCAAAAGATACTGTATATACTGATCTGTGCAAAAGATGAGAATTGAAGCTGCAAAAATAATGAATCTGCAATTTTGTACCATTAAAAGTATACAACAAGCTGCTACACTAATCCATTATGATTAGAACAAGCCAAGTCTAAAATTATTAAAATGGTCAAATAATTAACGCATGGAGAATTGGCTGATGTAGCTCTAAGGCACCATTCACACAGGGGCGACTGTCGCTCCGACTTGGGTAGCCTCAAGTCGCCCCAGGTCGCTTGACATCTGAAATCCCATTGAAATGAATGGGAGCCGTCTTAATGTACACTACTGAAGTCGGAACGACTTCAGAAAAAGTTCCTGTACTACTTCTAGGCGACTTCTATCCGACTTGTGCCCATAGAATTGAATAGAAGTCGCCTCCAAGTCGGATCCCCCATCTAAATAAAAGCGACTTTGTAGTGAAAAGAATAGAATTTATTTTTAGGCAACCCCCTCCCTCCCTTTCCTGATTGGTCAAGGCAAAGTCGCCTGGAAAAAGTCGTGTTGTAAAGTCGCCTCAAGTCCCTGAAAGTCGCGCTGGAAGTCGCGCTGAAAGTCGCGCTGAAATTGCCTAGCAAAGTCGCGTCGAAGTCGGGTCGCCCCTGTGTGAATGCAGCCTTAGGCTTCACTCACACAGGTGGTAAAAATGATCTGTTTGGCCACATTTTAACCTCCCCCAAACACCAACTGAAAGGCAAACAAGGCTGCCAGAGGCTTAATGCTTAATGGCCATGACAAACACTTGGCTCACAGATGCCGCACGTTAGTCCCATGCAAAATTATCACTCTGCTTTACCACCGTGGAACACTTTTCAGAAAGCAATAGAAAATGCCGCCTGTGTGAGCCTAGCCTTAGGAAGGACACAGAACAGCGATCTTAAGACTAGAAGAAAATCAAAGCATAAGCTCAGTGACATTGTGTAGAATATCTCCTTTAACCACTTCACCCCAAAAGGATTTCCCACTGTAGGACCAGAGCACTTTTTGCGATTCGGCACTGCGTCGCTTTACCTGACAATTGCGTGGTCGTGTGACGTTGTACCCAATCAAAATTTGAGTCCTTTTTTTCCCACAAATAGAGCTTTCTTTTGGTGGTATATGGTTCCTTCTGCGTCATTTCTAAACACAGCTATAAACAAAAGAAGAGCGACAATTTTACAAAAAAAAAACAATTTTTCTTACTTTTTGCTAAAATACAAATCCCAAAAAATAATATAAAAAACAAATTTATTCTTCGGTTTTGGCCGATTTATATTTTTCCGCATATTTTTGGTAAAAAAAAAAATCGCGATCCGCTTGCGCAAAAGTTGCTGCGTTTAGAAACCATGAGAATTAATTTCTAGCATTTTTACATTTTTTTTTTAAATTTAGTAATGGTGGCGATCTGAGATTTTTGTTGGGACTTTGATACTGGGGCGGACACGTCGGACATTTTTGACACTTTTTTGGGACCAATGCGACCAGAAATTTAAATATCCACTGATTACTGTATAAATGTCATTGGCAGTGGAGGGGTTAACCTGCAGGGGGAGATCTAGGGGTTAACTGTGTTCCCTAGGCGTGTTCTAACTGTGAGGGGGTTGAGCTGTCATGGGCATAAGAGATCTAACTGATCCCAGTGACAGGGATCAGTAGATCTCTTACATGCCCACTGACAGAGCGGGAACCTCCGTGTTTACATCGGCGGTTCCCCGTTCTTTCCCTCTGGCAGGTCATCATGGCTCGGGCGGACCCGATGTCCTGCAGAGTGCGGCGGGCATGAGAGCATGCCGGCGGTGGCGCGTTCTCGCCCCCTAGCTGTGCACACACGAATCAACGCTTATTTACGGCGATTCGCGAGACAGCGACACACTGCCGCAGTAAACATACTGCGCGTGGTCGGAAACCGGTTAACAAGTTAACATAATAGTAAGGAACTCACAGTACTGTATGATAAACCCCGGGAAACTGGCATATAAGGCTGGCCATACATTATACAAGGCTTTCTTTTAGATTTACCAAAACCATATAATATGAGGACAAACCTAATAACTTTCAGTTTGTATGCAATCAGGCAGAACCTGCACTATACAATTGAAGGTAAATCTAAAGGAAATAGAATAAGAAAATTGTATAATATATGGCCAGCTTTAGTCTACTTACACATGGGACCATCCAGCTGCAGTGCGTTCCTCCGAACCATGTACAGATGCATCTCCAAAAAATTAGAATATCATCAAAAAGTTTATTTATTTCAGTAATTCAATTCAAAATGTGAAACGCATATATTATATAGATTCATTACACACAGTGATATATTTCAAGCATTTCTTTCTTTTAATTTTGACGATTGTGGCTTACAGCTAGTGAAAACCCAAAATTCAGTATCTCAGAAAATTATAATATTGTGAAAAGTTCGATATTGTCAAATCATGACATCACACTCTAATCAGATAGTTAACCCAAAACGCATGTAAAGCTTTCCTGAGCCTATAAATGGTCTCTCAGTCTGGTTCAGTAGGTTACACAATCATGGAGAAGACTGCTGACTAGAGTTGAGCGAACCCGTACTGTAAAGTTCGGGTCCGTACCGAACTTTGGGGTGTCCGGGACCCAGACCCGAACCCGGACTTTTCAAAAAAAAGTCCGGGTTCGGGTCCGGGGTTCTGGTAATTTTAATGAAAGTTCTGAAAATTGCTGTAAAAAAAGTCCAGGAAGGTCCTAGAGGTCTGCAAAAGGAAGGAAAATGGGGGTAAGGGTGGGACAAGTGCCCTACAAAGAAATGGGGACAGGGAAATGACTTTAAATATTTAAAAAAAAATAAAAACATAAAAAAAGCAAAAATGGAGGTGAATGTGGATCATCTTCAAACTGGGTCTGAAAAGTATTAATTAACGGTAGAAGCCGTATAACTGTTCTAAAATCATCTTCAAACTGTGTCAAAAAAGTATAAATTAGCCGGGAGAACCCATATCACTGTTCTGCACACATCTGGAAACTGTGTGTGTCACTTTAAATGCTGTCTCGAATAACTGAACATCTGTTCTGCAAACATCTGGAAAGTCTGTGTGT
>BLSH010389866.1:383975-395031 GCA_018402905.1 Glandirana rugosa
TGGAGGACTTATCTCAACTCGCTTGGGCCTGACATTTCAAGCCCAGGCATGACTTGAAACCCCACAGGGACCCGAACCCGGACTTTTTTTGAAAAGTCCGGGTTCGGGTCCGGGTCCCGGACACCCCAAAGTTCAGTACGGACCCGAACTTTACAGTCCGGGTTCGCTCAACTCTATTCAGGAGGTCTAGTGCAAACAGAATCAGGGGGTGTGGTCAGCCCATCTCTAGTAGGGATGAGCTTAAGTAGATGAATACAAGTTAAGATGAATACAAGTTCTAAAGCTTGTTTGTTCGAGTGCTGAACATTTACCTGTTTGGCAAAAGCTGAACACCATATATAATAGCAGTGTTACTACCTCTATTATACATGATAACCTAAGAGGCAAGGCTAGTAAAAAAAATGCACGGGGTTTCCTCCGCATAATTTTATATCAGGCTCTTCAGGTCTGGTATGGATTTTAAGGTGGACCCCATCACCAAAAAAAAAAAAAAAAAGAAAAAAGGACACAAGGAATCCCCTAATTCTATACCTGAAGGATTTAGTATAGAATTTGGGAGAGGCCTCATGTTGGTGGACTTTAAAATAGAACCCCTGGGGGGGGGGGATCAGTGTGCAACCTCTCCCCTCCTGAACCATACCAGGCCACATGCCCTCGAAAATATAGGGGTACCTTACCATGTTGATGAGGACAGGTGCTTCTTCCTCCCAACCCTATCCCGGTGGTTGTGGGGGTATTTTTATCAATTAAAATGGAAAGTGAATACACAGAAGAGAAATCCAAATCAAATCAATATTTGGTGTGACCACTCTTTGCCTTCAAAACAGCACAAATTCTTCCAGGTATACACTTGCACACAGTTTTTAAGGAAATTGGCAGGTAGGTTGTTCCAAACATCTTGGAGAATTAACCTCAGATCTTCTGTGGATGTCGGGTGCCTCAAATCCTTCTGTCTCTTCATGTAATCGCAGACAGACTCCATGATGTTGAGATCAAGGCTCTAGTGGGGGCTAAACCACCATTTCCAGGACTCTTTGTTCTTCTTTACAGTGGAGATAGTTCTTAAAGTGGTTGTAAACCCCCTTAGGTGACTTTAACCTACAGGTAAGCCTATAATAAGGCTTACCTGTAGGTACCGAGAATATCTCCTAGGCTTGCACAGTTTAAGAGATATTCACTGTGCAGGCAGCTGCCAACATCAGCGGCACATGCGCAGTGAAGAAAGGGCCCTCTGTGCTATTTCTTCACTTCGCTCGTGCCATGACTGGCGGCCCCCGTGCACATGCGTGGGAGTGACTTCACACGACTCCGGCCAGTCACAGAGCCGGAGTTGCGGCCACGCAAGGATGAGGGGCTGAAGATGGATGCTGCCTGCACAGCGGACATTGCAGGTTTCGTTTGCAGGTAAGAGACATATAATGGGCTACTATGTGATGCCCATTATGCTTTTACTTTGCAGGGGAATTTAAAGGAAGTAAAACCCATCAGGGTTTACTTCCTCTTAAATGACATTGGCTGTATGTTTGGGGTCGTTGTCTTGCTGCAGAAGAAATTTGGGGCCAATCATATGCCTCCCTGATGGCATGATATGATGGATAAATATCTACCTGTATTTCTCAACATCAAGGACAATATTGATCCTGACCAAATTTCCAACTCCATTTGTAGAAATGCATCCCCAAACTTGCAAGGAACCATCACCATGTTTCACTGTTGCCTGCAGACACTCATTATTGTACCGTTCTCCAGTCCTTCGTAAACAAACTGCCTCAGTTTGCTACAGCCAAATATTTCAAATTTTGACTCCTCAGTCTTGGCTCTCCTTCCCAGCCCTCAGCCAGACCAAGCAGCACCGCTCTTATTAGGAGGCACTAATCCCCTCACAATACTCCACACAGGGATGTCATCTCAATCCCTACCTTACCCACTAGATACTTAATTTGGCTTCCTTCCCATGGGGAAGGTTCCTCAGGCCCCCTCATACCAACAGGGGTACAGCCATCTGTTCCATAGGTGCAAAGATACCTGTTGATATTGCCAGGAGGTGATAACTTACTGTAACTAACCTGAGGGGTTATGGAGATGAGAAGGCAGGAGGAAATAAGGAGTGGCCTGTGTTCTTTGTAATGCATCAGAAATGAAGAAGGCAGGGTTGACACCTTGCATTTTGGAATTCAGGGCCAAAAATATACTGAGGGGTATTTATCAAAATTGGAGCAGACATAATTTGGAGCAGTCATGCTTTGCAACCAATCAGTTTCTAGCATTCATTTTCAAAGCATAACTGAACAAGCTGGAGATAGAAGCCGATTGGTTATCATACACGGCTGCTCTAGATTCTGGTTGCTCCAGTTTTGATAAATTCCCCTCAGTGTATTTTTGGGTCTGAATTCCAAAGTATATGGTGTCAGCCCTACCTGCTTCATTTCTGATTAGAGTTGAGCGAACCCGTGGATGTTCGGGTTCGGTGGGTTCGGCCGAACTTCGGAAAAAAAACCAGGGTTCGGTACCGAACTTGAGCCAAACTTTACCCCGAACCCCATTGAATTCAATGGGGACCAGAACTTTTCGGCACAAAAATGACTGTAAAAGAGTCCTGGAAATTGCTAGAGGGCTGCAAAATGATTTTAGAACAATAATCTGTCCCTTACAGCAACAGCAGGAACCTGAGCCTATAGAACTAGGAGATGATTTTAGAACAATAATCTGTCCCTCTAAGCAGTAGACTCTACCTAGTCCAGTCAGATCGTTCTGTAATGCAGGATGAGATCTGCAATCTGTCCCTAAAAGCAGTAGTATTAGTAATCTCTACCTATCTATCTATCTGCAATCTGTCCCTCACAGCACCGGCAGCATCTTCTCCCTACACTAGCCAGAGAGCATGTGACATGCAGCACTAAGTGACTCCAGCTTATAAAGAGGCTGGGTCACATGATGCACTGGCCAATCACAGCCATGCCATTAGTAGGCATGGCTGTGATGGCTTCTAAGGGTAAACCAGTGAAACACTTGTTGATTGGCTGCCCTACAGCTATTCAACATGCGTTATCAAATACCCGAACCCAGAACTCGAACCCAAACTTTTTTTCAAATATCCGGGTTCGGGTCCGGGTCACGGACACTCCAAAGTACGGTACGAACCCGAACTTTACAGTTCGGGTTCGCTCAACTCTATTTCTGATACATTATGAAAAACACAGACCTCTGCTTATCGTGTCCCACCTTCTCCTTCCACTTTCTTATTAATTTTTCTGTACTTGCAGAATGTTTACCTAGTTCAGCTTTTTAGATGTACTACATACATCCAAAGAGTGAACTGTTAATTACAAGCTGATAGCTGCTTACCAGGAGTCCGGAACCTCAACCGCTGGTTTCAGGATGGAGAGTGGAATGGGAACTAGGCTTATCCATGTCTTGCTCACACATGTAAACTAAGGAACAGGTTTCAGATCCACCATTTCTTGGCTGGTACAGGGGACACATCTAACTGGGCAGATCTGTGCTTAATTAATTGGCGTGAAGGGCAGAGGAGACATGGGGGTCTATTAGACCCCTAATGTCTCCAAAAAGAATACCTGTAACCTGCTCAATGCTATCACATGAGGGTTAAACAACTCTTTGTGATAGCAATCAAGTACAAATAAATAAAAGATAAAAGTAAAAAAAAAAAGAAAATTATAACAAAATGTATTAAAAAAAAAAAAGACATTGCCATAACCCCCGTTGCCCCACACACGAGTAAAAGCACACCCAGGGTGTGCAGGCATATGTAAACGGTGTTTGCTCCATGCATGTTATATATCACCAAAAGGAATAAACCATAGTGAGAGAAATAATTCTAGCAGAAGAGCTCTTAGTTAACTCTAAACTGATGAGCTGTAAAATCTTTTAACGTGTCACCTATGGAAATTTTTGGGTAATGTAGTTTTTTTTGCGCACACAATTTTAGGACTTGCCATGTTTGGTATCCATTTACTCAGCGCAACCTCATCTTCTATATTTTACACAAAAAATGTGTATTATATTGTGAGTGTTTGCACCAAAATTCATTCTATTATAGTTTTTTCCTGAAAAGTTGCATTTAATAAAGCGTTGCGCAAATATTATGTGACATAAAAATTTGTAACTATGTACAAAATGTTTTTTTCATTTTTTTTTGTTTTGACATATGCTTTAACTTAATGTTTTAGGCAGGTTTAAAAAATGCTGTAAATTAAGGATGCTTTCAGAAACAGAAGTGTTAATAGTTTATTTCTATCACTTAAAATGGAAAGTAAATAAACAGAGAAATCCAAATCAAATCCATATTTGGTGTGACCACTCTTTGCCTTCAAAACAGCATCAGTTCTTCTAAGTACACTTATACACAGTTCTTGAAGGAACTCGCAGGTAAGTTGTTCCAAACATCTTGGAGAACTAACCTCAGATCTCCTGTGGGTGTAGACTGCCTCAAATTCGTCTGTGTCTTCATGTCATCCCAGACAGAATCCATGATGTTGAGATCAGGGCTCTGTGGGGGCCAAACCAACACTTCCAGGACTCCTTGTTCTTCTTTACAGTGGAGTTCTTAATGACATTGGTTGTATGCTTGGAGTTGTTGTCCTGCTGCAGAATAAATGTAGGGCCAATTCATTGATTCCCTGATGGTATGGCATAATGGATAAATATCTACCTGTATTTCTTAGCATTGAGGACACCATTGATCCTGACCAAATCTCCAACTCATACTGTAGACAGCACAGGATATGTATGTACATACTTGCCAATAGTCCAAGATTTCCCGGGACATTCCCGGGATTTCGACCTTTGTCCCAGTCTTACCGATTCTGGGAAATATCCAGAGAAATCCAATTTTTCCCAATTCCCTGCCGCCGATAGAGGTCTGTGGCCAACACCGCTGGTTCTGCCTCTGTCGGCCATTTTACAGAAGACCAGCTCATGAGGAAGAACCAAGAGGTGGAGTCTGGGTAGCAATGAAAGCGGCTGCTAATATAATTTCTATTGGCAGCCGCTTTCATTGCCCCCCGGGCTCCGCCTCTTGGTTTTTCCTTTCGGCCTACAGTGCTGGTCTTTTGTAAATGGCACAAAGACCATTTATTTTAGGCAGTGGCTTTGCTACCCAAGTGAAGTGGGGACACCTGATGTAAGGAGGGACTCCACTCTGGGGACACCTGATGTAAGGAGGGACTCTGCTCTGGGGAAATCTGATGTAAAGAGGGACTCCGCTCTGGGGACACCTGATGTAAGGAGGGACTCTGCTCTGGGGACACCTGATGTAAGGAGGGACTCCGGTCTGGGGACACATGATGTAAGGAGGGACTCCACTCTTGGGACACCTGATGTAAGGAGGGACTCTGCTCTGGGGACACCTGATGTAAGGAGGGACTCCGCTCTGGGGAAATCTGATGTAAAGAGGGACTATGCTCTGGGGACACCTGATGTAAGGAGGGACTCTGCTCTGGGGACACCTGATGTAAGGAGGGACTCCGCTCTGGGGACACATGATGTAAGGAGGGACTCCACTCTGGGGACACCTGATGTAAGGAGGGACTCTGCTCTGGGGACACCTGATGTAAGGAGGGACTCCGCTCTGGGGACACCTGATGTAAGGAGGGACTCCGCTCTGGGGACATCTGATGTAAGGATGGGCTCCGCTGGGGACACCTGATGTAGGGAGGGACTCTGCTGGAGACACCTGATGGCATCTAGTGGTAGGCGACATGGCAAGTGACACACTCAGGGCTTCCACTGATTCTGCAATATGGTAAGTTGAACTATTTAATTTTATATTACAATGTAATAATAGAAATAATGTGCTTCAATCATCCTGACACCATACCAACTATGGTGCCGGGATGATTGAAGTGCTAACATGTGGTGTCTTTATCTGCTGATTGTTCAACTTTATGGAAAACACATATTGCTATTGTGGTGTAGGATCTGGGCCTGCTGTCCCTCCATCCCTCTTTCTTTCCTTCCTTCTCTCTCCTTCCCTCCCTATTTCTTTCTTTCTTCCTCCATCCCATAACATGCCTACAAATGAATGCACCACCCCTAATTATAACAAGATGCCTCCTACAGACAAAAAAGTGTCCCCATACATTTTTTGACAATGTTGGCAACTATGTATGTACAGTACGTTACATGACGATTTGCATCTCTTATATCCTAAAACTATATCACTGTTTGTGCTTCGGTTTATGATGACTAGGGATAGTCGAACTTTCATTGTTCGGTCATTCAGTGAAAATCCCAACAAACAGGTTGTTTGACCGCTTGTTCGCCCATCCCCCCCCCCCCCGAACTGACCGCAATGCATTTTGGTGCTGAACAGTGAATTTCAAGCCCTGATTGGCTGAAGCAGTGAAAGCGTCAGCCAATCAGGGCACAGAGCACTGTCAGAGTCATGATTGGACATTGTCATCATGACTTTATCCAATCATGGTTCATTCCCGCCCCACTGTATAAAAGTATTCTTTCGGCTGGTGAGCGGCCTTTCACCACGTGATCGCTCCATCAAATGCATGTAAACAAGCCGACGCTTCCGCCGTCTTTTCTCTCTCCTCTCTGCACCGATTGGTGCAGTGTGAGAGGAGAGAGGGGGGAGAGAGGATGTGTGCAGCACTGTGGGTGATGTGTAGTGCCCACAGCGCTGCTAAGTGACAATGGGGGAAAGGCTGCACCCCCCACCATCCATCCACACCCACCACCCACCCAGCCATCCTCACACCATTCAGCCATCCTCACCCCACCCAGCCATCCTCACCCCATCCATGCTCAGCCACCCATCCATCCATCCATGCTCACCCATCCAGCCATCCTCACCCAGCCATGCAAGTGTACATATTCATCAGCACACCGTGGATCCTTGTCCAAAATTTTCTTTATTGAAAAGATCACATCACAGAGAAATGCAACGATTTGGAGCTGCGCAGGGCCCCTTCCTCAGGCATGTGATGACGAAGGGGCCCTGCGCGGCTCCGAAACGTTGCATTTCTCTGTGATGTGATCTTTTCAATAAAGAAAATTTTGGACAAGGATCCACGGTGTGCTGACGAATATGTGCACTTGCATGACAAATAATCTCCAGGACCCAGCTGGATTTCGTTGCAGCACCCAATTACGTAAGAGCCTTTTCTGCCAGGAAGGAGTGCGATAGGAAAATTGATAAAGACTCACCCAGCCATCCTCATGCCATCCATGCTCATCCATCCATGCTCAGCCACCCATCCATGCTCACCCATCCAGCCATCCTCACCCAGCCATGCTCACCCACCCAGCTGTGCTCAGTCATCCCCATCCATGCTCAGTCATCCCCATCCATGCTCATCCATCCTCATTCGTCCTCATCCCATCTGTGCTCATCCATCCTCATTAATGCTCAGTCATCCCCGTCCGTGCTCATCTATCCTCATTTGTGCTCATCCATCCCCATCCGTGCCCATCCATGCTCAGTCATTCCCATACGTGTTCATCCATCCCATTCGTGCCCATCCATCCCCATTCGTGCTCACCCATCCCCATCCATGCTCAGTCATCCCCAGCCGTGCTCATCCATCCCCATCCCTGCTCAGTCATCCTCATCCATGCTCATCCATCCTCATTCGTGCTCAGTCATCCCATCTGTGCTCATCCATCTCCATCCGTGCTCATCTATCCCCATCCATGGCTCATCCATCCCCATCCATGGCTCATTTGTGCCTCATTCATGCTCATCCATACCACATTAGTTCTCATCTGTGAAACATCTGTGCCACTACAGTGCCCATCCTTGCCACTACAGTGCCCATCCATGCCACTACACTGCCCATCCGTGCCACTACACTGCCAATCCGTGCAAACACACTGCCCATCCATGCCACTACAGTGCCTATCCATGCCATCCCACTGCCTCAAAATAGTGTAAAAGGTAGTCAAATTAGATTTGAATTGTATGCCCCTAGAACACCTGACAGTGCTCCCTGCATGTTGGGCCTCTGTATGTGGTCAGGCTGTGTAAAAGTGTCACACATGTGGTATCGCCATACTCGGGAGGAGTAGCAGAATATTTTGTGGGGTGTCATTTTTGCTAGGTACATGCTTTGTGTTAGAAATATTGTATAAATGGACAACTTTGTGTAAAAAAAATGACATGTTCAAAAGACTTGTTATGCCTCCTAGAATATATGTTGGGGTGTTTGCTTTCCAAAATGGGGTTATTTTTTGGGCGTTTCCATTGTCATGGTGCTCCAGGACCTTCAAAAGTGCAAGAGGTAGTCAAGAAATGATATGTGTAATTTATGCTCCTAGAACGCTTGATGGTACTCCCTGCATGTTGGGCCTCTGTGTGTGGCCAGGCTGTGTAAAAGACTCACACATGTGGTATCACCATATGCAGGAGGAGTAGTAGAATGTGTTTTGGGGTGTAGTTTGTGGTATGCATATGCTGTGTGTGAGAAATAACCTATTAACATATGACAATTTTGTGAAAAAAAAAAAAATCTTCATTTTGCAAAGAATTGTGGGAAAAAATTACAACTTCAAAAAATTTACCATGCCTCTTACTAAATACCTTGGAATGTCTACTTTCCAAAAAGGGGTCATTTGGGGGGTATTTGTACTTTCCTGGCTTGTTGGGGTCTCAAGAAATGAGATAGGCCGTCAGTATATCAGGTGTGATCAATATTCAGTGATTGGCACCATAGCTTGTAGACTCTATAACCTTCACAAAGACCAAATAATATACAATCATTTTTTTTTTACCAAAGGTATGTAACACTATACATTTTGGCCAAAATGTATGAAGAAAAATGACTAATTTGCAAAATTTTATAACAGAAATGAAGAAAATTTCATTTTTTTTTACAAAATGTTCAGTCTTTTTTACATTATAGCGCAAAAAATAAAAAACCCAGCGGTGATTAAATACCGCCAAAAGAAAGCTCTATTTATCTGAAAAAAAGGACGCAAATTTCATATAGGTACAGTGTTGCATGACTGAGTAATTGTCATTCAAAATGTGAGAGCACTGAAAGCTGAAATTTGGTCCGGTTGTTAAGGGGGTTTAAGTGCCCAGTGGTCAAGTGGTCAATAATATCCCAACCTGACAAACTAAAATCAATGTTACAATGGGAACAAGAACTCAACCACAACTTCTCTATTAAAGACTGGAATTCAATGATTAATAACCTCTGCAAAAGTTGCTGTTCTTCCTCCATACGAGAATTTCCATATAAACAAATGACCAGGTGGTACATGACCCCTTCCAAGATCAACACTTTTTATCCAAACAGCTCTCCTAATTGCTTTAGGAGGTGCCCTGAACAAGGTACTATCTTGCATACTTTTTGGAAAAGTGGTCACCTTAACCAGATATGGGAATATACCTCGGAGATAGTAAACAAGCTAACAAAGGAGGATATCATTCTTACACCTCAAATGTGGCCACCATTATTTTCCAGCACTGTCTTAACCCTCTTGGGCATGGAGTTCACCAGAGCTTCATAGGTTGCCACTGTAGTCCTGTTCCACTCATCTATGACAGAATCACTGAGCTGGTGGATGTTAGAGAACTTGCGCTCCTCCACTTTCCGTTTGAGGATGCCCTACAAATGCTCAGTAGGGTTTAGGTCTGCAGACATGCTTGGCCAGTCCATCACCTTTATCTTCAGCTTCTTTAGCAAGGCAGTGGTAGTCTTGGAGGTGTGTTTGGGGTTGTTATCATGTTGGAATACTGCCCTGCGGCCCCTGTCTCTGAAGGGAGGGGATCATGCTCTGCTTCAGTATGTCACAGTACATGTTGACATTCATGGTTCCCTCAATGAACTGTAGCTCCCCAGTGCCAGCAGCACTCATGCAGCCCCAGACCATGACACTCCAACCACCATGCTTGACTGTAGGCAAGACACACTTGTCTTTTTACTCCTCGCCTGGTTGCTGCCACACACGCTTGACACCATCTGAACCAAATAAGTTCATCTTGGTCTCATCGGACCACAGGATATGGTTCCAGTAATCCATGCCCTTGGTCTGCTTGTCTTCGGCAAACCGTCAACAGGCTTTCTTCTGCATCATCTTTAGACGAGACTTCCTTCTGGGACGACAGCCATGCAGACCAATTTGATGCAGTGTGTGGCATATGGTCTGACAGGCTGACCCCCCACCTCATCAACCTTGACAGCAATGCTGGCAGCACTCATATATCAGTGTCCCAAAAACAACCTCTGGATATGATGCTGAGTACGTACACAAAACTTCTTTGGTTGACCATGGTGAGGCCTGTTCTGAGTGGAACCTGTCCTGTTAAACCGCTGTATGGTCTTGGCCAATGTGCTGCAGCTCAGTTTCAGAGCCTTGGCAATCTTCTTATAGCCTAGGCCATCTTTATGTAGAGCAACAATTCTTTATTTCAGATCCTCAGAGAGTTCTTTGCCATGAGGTGCCATGTTGAACTTCCATTGACCAGTATGAGAGAGTGAGAGCGATAACACCAAATTTAACACACACTTGCTCTTCATTCACACCTGAGACCTTGTAACACTAATGAGTCACATGACACCAGGGAGGAAAAAATGGCTAATTGGGCTCACTTTTGTTGGCAGCAGTTTAGACATGAATGGCTGTGTGTTTAGTTATTTTGAGGGGACAGCAAATTTACACTGTTATACAAGCTGTACCCTCACTACTTTACATTGTAGCAAAGTATCATTTCTTCAGTGTTGTCACATGAAAAGATAGAATAAAATATTTACAAAAATGTGAGGGGTGTACTCATTGTTGTGAGATACTGTGTATATATATATACAGTTGTGCTCATAAGTTTACATAACCTGACAGAATTTATGATTTCTTGGCCATTTTTCAGAGAATATGAATGATAACACAAAAACATTTCTTTCACTCAAGGTTAGTGTTTGGCTGAAACCATTTATTATCAATCAACTGTGTTTACTCTTTTTAAATCATAAATGACAACAGAAACTACCCAAATGACCCTGATCAAAAGTTTACACACCCTGGTGATTTTGGCCTGATAACATGCACACAAGTTGACACAAAGGGGTTTGAATGGCTATTA
>BLSH010389881.1:22035-32718 GCA_018402905.1 Glandirana rugosa
ACTTGCAAAGTGAAGAAGTGAAGGTCCGGACTTTCCTTAAATAGTCCGGAGGTGAAGGAGAAGGAGGTGGGATCGATCGTGTACCGCTCCGGACGTGACACAGTCGTCCTGGCGAGTAATGTCCGTTCCCGGTGCCCGGGAGTGCAACATTCCGGTGCCCGGGAGTCCCACATCGATTCATGTCAACACGATCGGTCTGGAACTACCTGATGGCGAGGGTCGGGTAGGACGGTAAGGCCGGATGGGAGTGATAGACCCTGGGAGCTGGATGAGAAAGCTGGAGCAGGCTGGGAGGAGACAGTGGACAGTCTGTGGAGGTCGGAGGAGCCAGTCAGGGGAAGGAATGTCAATGGACAACGAGGTAGGCCGGAATGGCAGGATGGGCTGGGAGCGGTAGTCCATCAAGGTCTGGCTAGCACAACTGTACTTAGCTACACCCTGAGGGCCCGTGGCCTTACAACGTGAGGGCCCGTGGCCCTTGCCTGTAATGAGCGGTCCTGCTGACACAGTGCAGGCCTCGCCATGTGCTAGCTAGGGTGGAGGAAGAGGAAGTGGAGGCCTGATAAATTCCTTTCAGGCCTGGAAGTGAAGAAGTGAAACGTTCAGCAAGTGTTGTGCAGGAGAGAAGTGAAGGAGAGGAACGGTCAGCAAGTGTCAGTGCTGGAGGAAGAGGAGTGTATATACTGCGGTGTATATAGATTGTTCCTGTTCGTTGATCTACTGGGCATCCCACAGTCATCCCTACCCTATCCAAGTTTATTCTCCCAATAAAATAACAAAACAAAGTACCAGCCTGTTCCATAACTCTGATTGTGAGGAAAAATGTGTGATTGAGGGCAGAGTGACAGGTGAACCACTACTACCAGCCACCCCTAAGGGGGCCATTGGCTACATTTGGGGGCTCGTTTTCTGGGATTCACCTGTAAAGCTGCCAGTCGTTACCCCTAGAAACCGCAAGAGAACTGAGCCAGGGAACTGTAATTGTTCTATTGTTATTGTGGACTGAAGCCGGAGGAAGGACTTGTGTGTTTGCCTGCTAAACAGTAAATTCTCACAAGTGTGCTGTTGTCCGTAGTAACCAGCAAGAGCGGTTGCCAATTGCTGCTCCTGCCTACTCAGTCGCTTCAACCGACGCTGGGGCGGACACTTGCATCATCCTGCAATTCAGTGACTTCGTTACCGTGTGCGGTTACCTGTGACAACCACGCCGGGCGATCGCACCCATGGATCTTTTTGACCCCAGATCTCATATTTAAGAGGTCCTGTCATGCTTTTTTTTCTTTCTGAATGTTTACATTCCTTGTAATAGGAATAAAAGTTACCCATTTTTTTTAAATGGACAGTGTAAAAATAAAAAATAACAAGTAAAATAAATTAGAAAAAAAAAAAGGAAAGGCAATAAAGAAAACTGTGTTCAAACCACACGTGAGGTATCGCCGTGATAGTTAGAGTGAAAGCACTAATTCTAGCACTACACATCCTCTGTAACTCAAAACTGGTAACCTGTTGAAATTTTTAAATTTCGCAGATGGAGATTGTTAAGTGTCAAAGTTTGTCACCATTCCACGAGCAGGCGCAATTTTGAAGCATGACATGTTGGGTATCAATTTATTCTGTGTAACATTATCTTTCACAATATAGAAAAAAATTGGGCTAACTTTACTGTTGTCTTATTTTTTTAATTAAAAAAGTGATTTTTTTTCCCCAAAAAATTGCGCTTTTAAAACCGCCGCGCAAATACGATGCAACATGAAGTATTGCAATGACTGCCATTTTATTCTCTAGGGTGTTAGAAAAAATATATATAATGTTTAGGGATTCTAAGTAATTTTCTTTAAAAAAAAAAAAAACCTGATAAGTTGTAAACACCAAATCTCAGAAAGAGGCTCTGTCCTTAAGTGATTAAAGGGAACCCCACACTAAAATGTTTTTAAAAAAATGCGTGGGGGTCTCCCCAAAATCCAAACCAGGCCCTTCGGATCTGGTATGGATTTTGAGGGGAACTCCACACCAAAATTTTGAAAACAAAATTGGCGTAGGGGGTCCCCCCAAAGTCCGTACTAAGCCTTTCAGGTCTGGTATGGACTTTAAGGGGAACCCCTCGCCAATTTTTTTAAAAATGGCATAGGGGTCCCCCCAAAATCCAAACCGTGCACGCAGCCCTGGCATGGCAGGAGGGGGTGTGGACGAGCAAGCGCCACCCCCCCCCCCTTCAAACCATACCCGACCACATGCCCTCAACATGGGGAGGGTGCTTTGAGGACTCCCTCAAGGTCTGCAGGCAGGGGGCTTATTGGAATCTGGAAGACTCCTTTAATAAGGGGCCTCCAGATCCTGCCCCCCCATATGTATGAGTATGGGGTACATTGTACCCATTTACCAAAAAAGGAATGTAGTGTTACAAAAAATAGACAGTCTTTGAAAAGTTCTTTATTGTAAAGTAGCTCTTTTTCTTCCTTTCTTCCTCCGGTTTTCGTCCATCTTCTCCTGCCCTGCTCCTTCTTCTGGTCTTCTGCTTCCTCTTTCGGAATACTTCCTTCCTCTCATCGCCATCTTCTTCTTTCACCGCCACCGCTCCCACTGCCGTGCAGAGGCGACTCCAAGAATGGGCGGTCTTCAGTTTGCCAGTTATTTTATAGGTAAGGGTGGGGCCACCCAGTGACGTAACCGAGTGACCCCACCCCTTCTGAGGTCATGTGATGTCGGAGGGGCGGGGTCACCCATTTACATCCCCGGGTGGCCCCTTATTATAAAAGAACTGTTATGCTGAAGACCGCCCATTCTGGGAGTCGCCTCTGGACGGCACAGCTGCGGTGGTGAAAGAACAAGAAGATTCAGAAGAAGAAGACGACGAGAGGAAGGAAGAAGACCGAAAGAAGAAGCAGAAGACCAGAAGAAGGAGCCGGGCAGGAGAAGATGAAGCAAGACAGGAGGAAGAAAGAAAGAATAAGAGCTATTTTACAATAAAGGACTTGTCAAAAACTGTCTACTGTTATTTATAACACTACAATCCTTTTTTGGTGAATGGATAGGGGTACAATGTAACCCATACCCATTCACATGGGGGGGGGTCGGGATCTGGGGGCCCCTTTATTAAAGGGGGTTTCCAGATTCCGATAAGCCCCTCGCCCGCAGACCCCCACAACCACCAGCCAGGGTTGTGGGGATGAGGCATTTCTCCCCATCAACATGGGGACAAGGTGCTTTGGGGACCCCAAAGCACCTTCCCCATGTTGAGGGCATATGGCCTGGTATGGTTCGGAGGGGGGGCGCTCACTCGTCCCCATCCTCTCCTGCCATGCCAGGGCTACGTGCTCGGATAAGGGTCTGGATTGGATTTTGGGGGACCCCTACGGGGAGTGGGTAGGGTGGACTCGATCGCCGCCGGCTACCCGTGATGCCCCCCCCTGCAGTGAAAGAACAGAGGTCCGTGGATCTCCATTCTATTAGAGGGGGAAGGGCGGTGATCACAGGCTTCCTCTATATGGAAGCCGTGATCACCTCTTTCCCCCCAGTCAGGGCAGCCCCCATACAGTTAGAACACAGTTAACCCTTAGAGCGCCCCCTGCAGGTTAACCCCTTCACTGCCAATGGCATTTACACAGTAATCAGTGCATTTTTATAGCACTGATCACTGTATAAATGCCAATGGTGCCAAAAAAGTGTCAAAATGGTCCGACATGTCCGCTGCAATATCGCAGTACCGCTAAAAATCGCAGATCGCTGCCATTACTAGTAAAAAAAAATTTTGAAATAAAAACAGCAGAAATAAATTATCATCCATAAACGCGGCAACTTTTGCGCAAACCAATAAACGCCGATTGCGATTTTTTTTTACCAAAAATATGAGGAAGAATATAAATTGGCCAAAACCGATGGAAAAAAATGTTTTTTATATATTTTTTTTTTATTTGTATTTTAGCAAAAAGTAAGAAATGAGTTTTTTTTGCTAAATTATCGCTCTTCTTTTGTTTATAGCGGCGATCAGAAATGACGCAGAGGTGATCAAATACCACCAAAAGAAAGCTCTATTTGTGGGAAAAAAAGGACGCAAATTTTGTTTGGGTACAACGTCGCACGACTGCGCAATTGTCAGTTAAAGCGACGCAGTGCCGAATCCCAAAAAGTGCTCTGGTCCTAAAGTGTGAAATCCTTCCGGGGCTCAAGTGGTTAAGCATTATTAAAATCACTGTTCCTGAAAAAACAATCTTTTTTAATACTTTTTTGTCCCCTAGGGCAGTATTGAGGTCCCCATACACTTTTTAGGACAATAACTTGCATATAAGCCTTTAAAATAAGCGCTTTTGATTTTTCATGTTCGAGTCCCATTGATTTCAATATGGTTCATGTGTTCGCACAAATTTTTTGCCTATTCGGGTTGGAACCGAACCGGGGGGTGGGGGGGGGGGGTAGTTTCAGCCCATCCCTATTGAATTGATGCTGTTTCCCTAAGCCCTAAAAATTATGGATAATGAGATAACAGAATTGGATATAAATTAGGGAATACATCTGGGTTATTCACAATGCTAAAGCCCACTGTTGGCTGATGATTGTTGGGTTATACTGGGTTGGCGCTACCTATATATTCTCTATATGTATCCCTGTAATATGTAATTAAATAAAGTGCATATACAGAATATATATCTATAAATTAATAAATATAAATAATAAAAATGTAGGTTGGACCTTTAGGTGAAGCAAGTGTCGCCACTGATTCACTTAGATGTAATCATATGTGGTCTAATGTAAAAAACCCTAAATCAATTTTTTACCACTAGTGTAATAAAGGGATCAATGACTGATGAAAATTTGATAAAATTAAGAATAAATAATATATATAAATAAATATATAAGTGCTAATTCATATTAAATGATCTAGCGTGCAATATATGTGCAATATTCTTATTAAAGGTGCTCTAAAGGCAAATGCTGCAGACTTTTAATTTCCAGTAATTAATATAAATACAAATGTAAATACACCCTCAGTGCTTACTGTGCCTTTTATGTAATCATTGGTGATTAGTGCGCTTTACCCCTGTGTGGGGTGGCGCTGTCCGGTAAGTGGGGTATCCAAAGGGGAGCATGTGTGATTCACCAATGAATAAATCGGTGGGATCCCCAGGAAACCGCTTGAACATCACTAATCACCAATGATTACATAAAAGGACACTTATATCACTGATAATTAACATTCATTGATTTATTTGTTTGTATCGGCACAGTAAGCACTGAGGGTGTATTTACATTTGTATTTATATTAATTACTGGAAATTGAAAATCTGCAGCATTTGCCTTTAGAGCACCCTTAATAAGAATATTGCACATATATTGCACGCTATATCAATTAATATGAATTAACACTTATATATTTATTTACATATTATTTATTCTTAATTTTATCAAATTCTCATCAGTCATTGATCCCTTTATTGCACTAGTGGTAAAAAATTGATTTTGGGTTTTTTTACATTAGACCACATATGATTACATCTAAGTGAATCAGTGGCGACACTTGCTTCACCTAAAGGCCCAACCTACATTTTTATTATTTATATTTATTAATTTATATATATTTATTCTGAATATGCACTTTATTTAATTACATATTACAGGGATACATATAGAGAATATATAGGTAGCGCCAACCCAGTATAACAATCATTATCTCTTACACTTCCTGCTGGGAAGTATTTGCTGGGGGCAGCAAGCCTATCTGAGATTAAAATACCTTAGATACCCTAAGCGCAGTACCTACATCTTCCCACTGTTGGCTGATGTCACTCAGCTGGTCCAGGCTCGGGAAAGATTCAGGCTTCACAGTCTGGATGCACTCGCATGCGTGGACTGGCAGCCAAGAGCCTGAGCCAGCCGATCCCGCCTCCTCCACAGCCCGGCACACCAGTGAATGCTGGAGGGGCAGAGCAGAGAGCTGGTGACTGACAGTCACCGCTCCCTGCTCAGAGCGGAGGGGAGAACTGAGCGATCAGCGGTGTTTGATCGCTAAGTGCACAGGGGTAGGGGAGAGATGTAGCATTGGATCAATACTGCATCCACCTAGGTGGGTATAAATCTTTATTTTTTTCAAAAGCCATACTTTTTTTTTTCTTTTTAATTGTAGACTGCAAACCTTCTTTTTCCCAACAACATTATTGAGTTACGAGCGTCAAGTGACAGAGACACTCAAAGTTGTTTAGGAGAAGAAGTTTTGTGATATGCAGACTTACCTAACTGAGTACACTGGCAGTGGGAGGTGACTATACCCAAAAGGTAGGTCAGAAGCTTTACAATCACTTTAACCACTCAAAGACCGTCCACCGCATATATCCTGCGGCAGGGCGGCTCTATTGCGCAAAACAACGTACCTGTACATTGTTTCATGCAATAGATATTGTGGGGGCGCTGCACCCGATGCACGGTGGGGGAGCCAATCAGCGGGTCTGGCGGACCTAATGTCTGCCGGCCACCCGCAATCGCTCCACAGAGAGGCAGAACGGGGATCTGCCTATGTAAACAAGGCAGATCCCCATTCTGACAGGGAAGTACACAGAGATCTTCTGTTACTAGTAATCAGTAACAGTGATCTTCCTGTCAGTCCATCCTCCCAAACAGTTAGAAAACACTTGCAGGGAACACACTTAACCATTTGATCGCCCCTGATGTTAACCCCTTCCCTGCCAGTGTCATTTATACAGTGTCAGTGCATTTTTTTTAGCACTGATCACTGTATTGGTGCCACTGGTCCCCAAAAGTGTCACTTAGGGTCAGATTTGTCTGCCGCAATGTCGGAGTCCCGATAAAAATCATTGATCACCGCCATTATCAATAAAAACAATAAAAAAAATAAAAGTCCATAAGTCTATCCCATAGTTTGTAGACACTATAACTTTTGCATAAACCAATCAATATACGCTTATTGGGATTTTTTTTACCAAAATATGTAGAAGAATACATATTGGCCTAAATTTACGAAGAAATTCGTTTTTTTGCAATTTTTTTTGATAGGTATTATAGCAGAAAGTAAAAAATATTGTTTTTTTTCAAAATTGTTGGTCTTTTTTTGTTTATAGCGTAAAAAAATAAAAACCGCAGAGGTGATCAAATACCATAAAAAGAAAGCTCTATTTGTGGGGGAAAAAAGGACACAAAATGTTGTTTGGGTACAGCGTTGCACGCAATTGTCAGTTAAAATAACGCAGTACCGTATCGCAAAAAAGGGATTTTATTAAAACTTACCGTAAAATCCTTTTCTCCGAGTTCACTGACAGACGCAGCTCTCCATGACATGTGGGGTTTATGCTCGTCCTATTAGGTGTTAACTAGGCAGGGAAGAAACAGCAGGCCCCTCCCATGGGGGCCGTCCCCTCTTCCCACATAAACCCCCTACCAAGCTCAGCTCATCAGTTCGTAACAAGCTGTACCAAAACAGAGCATAGAGGGGTGGGTGCTGCGTCTGTCAGTAAACTCAGAGAAAAGGATTTTACGGTAAGTTTTAATAAAATCCCTTTTTCTCCTATGTTCACTGACAGACGCAGCTCTCCATGACATGTGGGGATGTCCCAAAGCTGTGTCAAAAGAGGGGTGGGTAAACGACAACAACTGTACCCAACAGAACCTCTAAGGAGGCGCCAGACGCGCCTACACCGCCGCCTGCAAAACTTTGTGGCCAAAAGCAGCATCCGAATATGCTGACACATCAATCTTATAGAACTTAGTGAAAGTGTGTACCGAAGCCCAAGTGGCCGCCTTGCACACCTGTGACACCGAGGCCTGGTGTCTGAAAGCCCAGGAAGTGCTAACAGCCCTGGTGGAATGAGCCGTGACTGGAAAAGGGGGGACCTTGCCCCGAACAGAATATGCATGGTCTGTCTGATCCAACGGGAGACAGTAGCCGACGAGGCCGCCAAACCTTTGCGTGGCCCACTCATCAGTATAAACAAAGAATCAGACTTCTGAAAGGAAGCCGTAGCATTCAGATACACTCGTAAGGCCCTTACTACGTCCAGGGAATGCAACTCAAATTCCTTAGGGTGCGATGGACATGGGCACAATGAAGGAAGAACAATATCTTCATTGATGTGAAAAGAAGAAACCACCTTCGGAAGGAACGAAGGGGATGGGCGCAAGACTGCCTTGTCCTTGTGTAGTACTAAATAGGGAGACTTGCACGTCAGTGCAGCCAGGTCAGACACCCGCCTGGCGGATGTGATGGCCACCAAGAAAGCCACCTTCTGCGACAGCAGTTGTAAGGGAATCTCCCTGATCTTCTCGTATGGCGGTTTCTAAAGCACAGAAAGCACCAGATTCAAATACCATGGAGCCATCGGGGACCTCACCCGAGGCACCACATGCCTCACACCTTGTACAAATGTACGAATCAACGAATGTGATGCCAAGGGTCTTTGAAAAAGAATCACCAGAGCCGATATCTGGCCCTTGAGAGTACTCAAGGCCAGTTTTTTGTTCAGGCCTTGCAGCAAAAAGGTCAGAATCCTGGACAGCAAGCAAGAGCGAGGGTTGTAACCCTCCTCCTCGCACCAAGCTATGTAAGCCTTCCAGGTGCGGTGATATATCTTGCGAGACATGCACTTGCGTGCTTTTAGCATGGTAGGGATTACGGAGTCAGCGACACCCCTGTCCCTCAGCACCTGGGACTCAATAGCCAGGCCGTCAAAGCCAGCGAGGGTAAAGCAGGGTGCAAGACGGGCCCCTGAGACAGTAGATCGCCTCGAAGCGGGAGCCGCCAGGGAACGTCTGCCACCATTTGCACCACGTTGGCGTACCACGAACGCCGAGGCCAATCCGGAGCCACCAGGATCATTGGGATTTCCTCCGCTACTACTCTACGTAGCAACCGTGGGAGAAGTTTGATTGGAGGGAAGGTGTATAGAAGATGATACTGGCCCCAAGGGGCCATGAGAGCGTCCGTGGCAACCGCCAACGGATCTCTCATCCTGGACACAAAGGTCTTCACTTTGTGGTTGAACCGAGACGCCATGAGGTCCACATCCGGCGTCCCCCATCTGTGACAAATCTGGTCGAACACCTCTGGATGGAGAGACCACTCTCCCTGATCCAGCGTCTGGCGACTGAGAAAGTCCGCCTGCCAGTTTTCCACGCCTGGAATGTAAATGGCGGAGATTGCTGGAACATGAAGTTCCACCCAACGCAGGATCAGAGCTGCTTCCGCCGCAGCTGCTGAACTCCTGGTTCCGCCCTGATGGTTCACATATGCCACTGCTGTGGCACTGTCCGACTGGACCCAAATTGGTTGATCATGCAACCTCACTGTCCATTGAGACAGGCATAGCCTGATCGCCCTCAGCTCCAGCACATTGATTGGGAGGAGTGCTTCCTGAGCAGACCAACGACCCTGGGCAGAGAGCTGCCCCAGGACCCCACCCCAGCCTGACAGGCCGGCATCCGTCGTGAGTATCACCCAATGAAGGGGCAGGAACGACTTCCCCCGAGTCAGCGCCGGGTCCCGAAGCCACCAGATCAGAGAGGCCCTGACCTGGGGGTTCAGGCGGATCGGAAGGTCCAAGGATCGCGGAGACCTGTCCCACCAAGACAGAATAGCTCGCTGGAGAAGGCGATTGTGGCTCTGGGCGTAAGGTACCGCCTCGAAGGTTGAGACCATGAGCCCCAGCACTCGCATACAGAACCGTAATGATGACTGCCGGCGTGACAGCAAGGTTCGCACCGCCATCTGTAGTGACAACAACTTGGCCGGAGGTAGAAACACCTTCACCTGCTCTGTGTCCAGAATCAGACCCAGATACTCCAGGCGACGAGACAGAGAAACCATTGACTTTTGCAGGTTGATCAACCAGCCGAAGTCCTGTAAAGAAGCCAAGGTGATCTTCACATTCTCTTCCAGAGCCGAGGCGGACTCTGCTCTCAGGAGCAGGTTGTCGAGGTATGCTACCACCGCAATGCCTCTCTGCCGCAGTAACGCCAGTACTGGGGCCACCAACTTTGTGAAAACTCGAGGAGCTGAGGCCAGACCGAATGCCACAAATTAGTAATGGAGGTCCCCCACTGCAAAGTGAAGAAAGCGCTGATGTCGTGAACAAATGGGAACATGGAGATAAGTGTCCCTGATATCCAGAGACGCCAGGAATTCCCCTTGATGGAGGGCGGCCACAACCGAGCGAATTGATTCCATCCGGAATTTCCGCGTTTTAACATATCGGTTCAGGGCCTTCAGGTCCAGGACTGGCCGGGGGGGGGGCCCCCCCCTTTTTGGAGACCACAAACAGGTTTGAGTAAAAACCTAGAAACCTCTCTGCTGGAGGTACCGGCACAATCACCCCCTGGTCGGAGAGTGCCTGAACAGCCTTTAAGAGGGCCTCCCGACGCCCCTGCAGGAGGTTCAAATGATGGGAAGAACCTGTCTGGGGGTAGAGTGCTGAACTCTATCCTGTACCCGGTGGACACCACCTCCCGAGCCCACCGGTCAGAAATGCGAGTAGCCCACCGGTCTGCGAACCCCAGAAGACGTCCCCCCACCCGAAGCCCGGGTGGGGGCAGCCCATCAGGCGGAGGAGGGCTTGTCTTCTGCCCTTTCAGTTTTGCGCTGCCACTGCCGTTTACCGGGTCCTGCAGCGCCCTTGCCAGGGCGGTTCCCCTTTCCTTCTGCGCCAGAGGCGTGAAAAAAACCTATTCTGACCCGAAGAGATCGGC